>OZ005740.1:88554225-88936725 GCA_963930735.1 Dioctria linearis | reverse complement strand
AATTGCTCACCGTACCTCAATTTATTAAAAAATCAGGCAAGGCAAGAGCTTGAACAGCTGACGGGGATCAGCTAATCAGTTGATATCATCCCCTGGTCAGCCAGACGGTAGGAAGGAATTCCCCCAGGCAGGCCCTGTGACGTAGACCACTAGACGGAATCCCCCTCAGTGGCCCAGAACCCCAGTCCAGAGCCAGCAAAATAGTTTGAATTTTCCGGACACTTTTTGTATGGGAAAAGTGGGCCAGAACATACATAGCTACACTACTTCCGGCAACCCACCATTCGTGAATTCAATCCTCACTCAGACCCTGAACAAAATCTCAGTCTGGTCGGAACTAAATGGTGCTAAGGTGGCCCTAAACAAGCTGGAGGCGCTGCACGTCTGCAGAAGACGGAGTTGTCACGAAACTCAAATCCACTATGACACAATCCCCCTACAAAATGAGCTGAAGATCCTGGGTCTGCACATCTCCAAGACTCTGGACTGGAGATCGTAGAGGACGTCAACAGAAGGAACAACCTTCTCAGAGTCATTTGCACGAGAAAATTATGGGCCCCCGCCTCCAACCTCCTTGATAGTAAGACAGCTTATCATGGGTAGGATAGAATATACAATCACAATATACGGTTTCTCCACGAAACGAATTGCATGTAAAGTGCAGAAGGCAATAAACGTCTCCGTCAGAACGACCATTGGTGCTTTACGCACAACACCAATCAACAGCTTTCTTATAGAGGCGGGTCTCCCTACCTTTTCGTCAAGAAGAGAACACATTGCAACAAGCCACCTCTTCAAAAACCTCCACAATCCTCAAGCTCCTCTTCATGATCTGATTGTGGACTTCATGTCCACCCACCGACACCGTGCTACACGCACAAGGTTAGGCCTACACCGATCGGAGAAGATGCCCCTCATCTCTGAAAACAATCCCCCTCAACCCTAACTCCTCAAACCCCACTCTGCTCCTCCCTCCCTGGATCATCAAGACAAATAAAATCATCACGAACGAACAACAGTACCATGACCTTGACAATCGTTGCAAAACTAGACTACATAAAGAACTCTGTGATGGCATCAACGCAGACAAGGTGATCTGCACAGACGCCTCCACAGAGACCTTAAAACATGATTACCTTATCTTCCAAATAGACGACGAAATTGCGTCAGCAATTTCATTTCAATAAAATTTCTGAAACTGCTGATTGACACTTTTCACCAGTTCGATGTTATGAGGTTGAATTGTTTATTCTGAAAACTGTTCAGAACAATAAAAACCTCTAATACTGATTGTTTCCACAGCATACGTAAAAAAACCTTGGCAACACCAAGAAAGGGTTACCCGACTTAGTCCATTTTTGAAATTGAATGTATTATTTTTGTGTACAAAATTCCAGCTATCTACGTCAACGCGTTCCAGCAGTGTCAAAACATATAGAGAAAACGGAATTTTTGTGTGGCAGGCCTAAGGAGGAGTTACCTGATTTGTCCCATTCTCTAACTTAAATCTATATTTTTATACCCTAGATTGAAATGATAGGGTATACTAAGTTTCTCATTCCGTTTGTAATGCATAGAAATAATGCTGCTAGAACAAAATGGATTGAACACCCACTCATAATATTAAAAGTTATTTTGATTTTTGCATGTCCGTCTGTCCGTCGATAACAAAAAAACGCATTTAGTTTTACTTTTAAAACGAAATGAATTTAAGTTCGAAAGTGGGACAAATCGGGTAACTCCTTAATGGTGATGCCATACAAAAATTTCGAGTTTCACTATATATTTGGGCACTGCCTAAGAACGGGTTAACGTAGAGAATTGGTCTTAAACCAATTCTAGCTTTTTTACTTGTTTTTAAAAATGCCATATGCGAAATGTCAGCTCTCTAAGTAAACGCGTTCTTGAGTTATCCTGAGGACGAAAGGGCGGAAAGGCAAAATAACAGACGGACGGACATAGACACATAGACATGATCACCGCCATACGAAATTACATACGAACATTCATGTGGGGTATAAGAATTGGTCTAAGACAAATTTTAGTTTTTTCCTTGTTACAATTATCGCTTCCGTAAGAGAAAACTGGAAACCTGACACTCAGAAACAGCAAGGCCGTATTAGAATAAACTTAAGTGTTCCCGATATTCCCGATACACATGCCACATTAAACGTAATTATGCAAACAAAATTTAAGCGAACGTTTTAATTGGCCTAAAGGCGGAATTTTAAGTTGGTATTAAAACCAAAGCTTGCGTTTGTAACAGACAAGAAACTACTAGATAAGAAAATCTCCATACAAGCCTTTTTATTCAATCAAAGAAAGCTATCATTGTGAAGAATTTATGTGGCATAATACAACAAGAGAGAGAAAGAATGTATAGAGCTTTCTATTAGAGGGTTATTAGCTCGTTTGTATTCGACCGCTTTTTTGTGAAGGAATTGAAATCGATGCTGGTTCGTATTTGAACATGTGATCATTAGATGTTTTTCGCATTAATTTTTAGAACCATTCGTCGGACGGTATATATATGGGTTTTTACATTATTGAATACTCTTAAGTACTCCGTACTTCCCGATTTTGTACATTAATGCAGCACCCGAAATTGTAATCGGAATTTTTTTTTATACTATCCAATTTTATTAAAAAAAAAAAAAAAAAAAAAAAAAAAAAAAAAAAAAAAAAAAAAAAAAAAAAAAAAAAAAAAAAATCGACATAAATATGAGAACTTTTTTACACTTAAGAAAATGGCACTTACCAAAAGGACATATTCCTTCCAAGCCAATGGAAGATCTGGAATGCGATTCTCCGGTGCTAAATTGAAATTAATTGGTTTTATCTCATGCCGAAATGGAGGTGACCTTTTCCGTTCGTTAAAAAACTAGAAGATTCAAATGTAAAATTAATAAAAAAATATCTAGTAAATCCAAACATACCTTGATCGGATTATATTCCTCACTCTCTGACAGACTATTAACACGTCCAAGGATTCTTCTCCAAGTTTTTCCCACCGTAATATCCCGAGCTATTCTTTCGCAAACAATTCTCAATTTTGAGCAGTTTCTCTTATTTATGCTTCGATTATTTTCCTCTTCGTCTTGGAATTGTTTAAAGTACCGTTCCATCCCCAATGCAATTAAACTAGAACAGCTTCCATTAAAAATCGATTTGTAAAGGGAAAAATGTTGAAAACTCACTGATCTTCTGCTGGGCAGAATTCATGGTATGGAATATTTACGTTAACACGAAACTGTATTTTTGGTAATAAATCAGGATACATAAAAGCCTTACTACTAACAATGCGTTTCATTACTCTGGGGTGAAATTTTATGATAGCTGTTGTGTGGTCGTGGCAATTTTTACTAGAAATAATAAGAATAACCAACTTTCTTTTGTAACTAATATACTCATTTGCTTACGCCTTATCGATTTCTGTATAGAAAAAACTGTAATAGAACAATTATTAGTAAAATTATTTTCTTCAGTAAATTTAGATCACATACTCCATAAATTCTCGATTCTCAAAGTTATTGACCGAAAGCTCATCTTCCCACTCCTTAACAAGTATGAGAGCAGGCTTCAAATTACACGGATTGAATGAAGAATTTACCCTTCCATCAGATCTTTTCTCCAGGTCTAATAACATTTGCTTTTCCGGTTCTGCTAATTTCCAAAATTCGGGATGACTGTAAGTTTGGAAGAAATTCTGCGCTGCGAACTGAACATGAATTTGCATTTGTTGTTGAAGGATTTTCATCTGAAAATCGGTAAAGCCTATTTGATTCTCATCGAATTTTACTTCTTCGATTGTAATTGTTTTCAAATCCTCATACTTTTCGGCATATTCACGCCGCATATATCTATTTATGGAAACATGAACATCATTGCGCCACTTATCGTACTGAAAGTAGCTGAGATCGTTATAAGAGGTTCGACGTTTTTTTCTTTTCTTTGCTGGTTTCTCAGGCGTAGCTGTTGATTGAGGAAGCGATGGTTCTGGATGAGAAGTGGTAGGTTTTAAAGCTGATGTTGATTGTATGCTACACCCAATGGTGGGAGAAATGGGAGTAACAGAGTTGTTGCTTTTATATTCTGGCGACTGGGTTAAGTCTATTGCTTTTTTGGACATTGCTGAATGGCCAACTTTGGTGTTGAAAGCTGGAAGTGCAAGGATAGTTCCAAAACTTGCATTTGTGGGCGGAATCGCAAATTGATACGGTATTGTAGATGATTGTGCAGATGTGCTTGGTATTTGGAAGGCTAGCAAGGCTGGTGGTGGATTACTTACAGAGTAAATAGAATTTGATGCTTGAATTGATACAATTGGAATAGCTCCACCCATATTCGGAGTTGGGTAAGACTGTGTTGTATTGTATGAGTTTACTGTTCCAGTTGAAGGGACAGATGAACCAGAGTAACCTACAATTGGAGCTTGTGGTAAAATTGGTGTAGCCGGGGAATAGGAAGATAATTGTGGATTATAGTATTGATAGGAATCTATTGGAGGCATATTTGCGTGTTGTTGATTCACATCTCCGCACGTAAATTTTTGAATGGTGTTATTTTGTGGCGTAGACATTGTATTAGGATTAAATGTTGCTTCAGTTTGTGTTACATTTAAATCGATATCAATCGCAGAGAAAATGTTTTGACTACTACTTTCAAATTGTTGACAGCCTTGAACTGGATTATCGCTTATCTTTTGTCTCTTTTTAATTGGACTTCTGTCACTGCTTCTATCCAATGTTTTCTTTGGTGTCTCTAAAGTACTACTTTCATCCTCTGCCATAATTCCACTTGAAACTAAACCATCGAAGAGTTCTGTTACCAAATCGCTAAGTTCCTTTTTAGAAATGTTTACATCTCGAAGTTCTTCCCTGTCAACTGAATCAATTTTGAATATGTGTACTTCTTATAGAAAAGTGAATAATATTACTTGGCACTTTATCAGCCGCCACGTATTCAGGATCTGCTTCATCATCTTCCTCAACCGTTGTTGCAGTATCTAAGAGAAAAATAGTCCAATTACTCTTATTATAATTTTCCAGAAAATTTAAAAGGAAGTAAAATCATATTAAAATTTCTTACTTAAAGGCTTAGAAAATTCATTTAAAAATTCCATCCAAGCATGATCCATATCAACATCGAGATCATACATATCAGTTGTTATGTCAGGTGGAACAAAATTCGATTCAATCGTTTCAATTGCTGTTGTTTGCAAGCATAATTTTGATCTTGTTCTCTTTGCGATAATTTCCTCATGCTGGGATGTTTGCGAATTAAAGCTATCATTTCTATCCCTAGGCACTTTGAAAATACCGTCCTGCGAATAATGAATTGGTGTATCTAGTTGAATGGGCGTTGTTGGATTATTAGGTGTTGGAGGTTGTGAATCAATATCAGAAATTGTTGTGTTTGGGTCATCGTCCGACTGAAAAACGAAAAACTTTATGGTTACATATATATTGTAAGCTATCTAATTTTACCGCAAGATCTTCTTCATGGGGATGATACTCGTCATCATCTTCGTCTGAATGCAGATCTTGTGAAATTAATGCTGCCACTTCGGGCTCCGGTTCAGTATCATTTAATGCAGGTAATGGGATTGGCTTTTTATTAAGAGCTCGAGCTTTCGCTCGTGTAAGTTTTGGCAGGCATGCATAATCTTCGTGATTAACTAATTTCGAATGTGTATTTACATGACCTGGCTTTGTTTTCTCTTCAATCCGTTTTTCTTCGTCCTCTTGGATTTTGACCAAAGCTAAAACATGTTCATTGCCGACAAGTTTCTATAATTTATAATTTCAGATTTACAGTATGAGAAAAATATGAAATCTAAAAAAATAGCTACCTTCAGAAGTTTTTTCATTTCTATATGACTTAAATTATTTTTTCTTGCTACCTCTTGAAGCTTTTCTTCAATTGCTTGGTCAATAAGAGCTTCTTCACTATCTTCACTATCATCGTTAAGAACTCGTCGCTGCTTCCTACGGTTAATAATTAAAATCAAATTCAAATCGCTTAGAATATCTTTTTGTTAAAACAAACTAATCAAAAATAATCATCAAATAATGAATTGGTCGAGCAAGGTTTGTATAATTCATCTCCCTTAACACTCAGTAGCAGATGGGTAAGATTGAGAAACATTTATTTATTTAATCTAGTATACCATATATCCTACATATAATGTAAAACTATACTTATATCTACGCACTAGGGTACTATGCCCATATAGCGCTGTTTTTTAGGGCTACAGTTCTTATTTATTTATTTTGATTGTTCAGTTTCCTTATTATTTATATTATATATTATAATATGTTACTTATGCCTATTCTTATCTAGCTAATCATAACTATGTCTATTCTTGTATATTTCTATAGATTCTACCAGCATCAATGACCAATTTTTTATTCTTGTGGTCCTTTGCTAATGCCTTGAGTGTAAGAATAACAAGAGCGGCAAAGAAAGACGAAATAAGTAATGGCTTTTTTGACACATATGGTTCTTGACAAGTTGTTGTAATTAGACATACAGGTTTAGATCAGCTTTAGATGGGCTCAAACCACCGAGTGAAATATCACTAATAGGTATATTAATACATTCCAAAGCGTCTTCATTATAAGCAATTTTTTGGCAGATATTCAAATATAGTGCACGGCGTTCTAATGGACCGATACTCATCATTTGCTCGAAAGATATCATAATACCAACGAGGCAGAATACAAAGGGGTTTTTTATTTTCCCTGCAAAATCAAGTCAATTGTCACATTTTGATCACATAGTCATCAACCATGATTTAAGGTTCCATCGAGGTTTCCAATCAGGACTGGACTCGGGTGTTCAGTTCGCATTTATATAATAGTATAAACCATGAGGCTGAAGTAATCTTCAATAGACGTATTAAATGTTGGCTGAAATAAATAGTAGAAAGTAGGCAATTATTTTTTGGGAATTAACAATTTTCCCTGGATCTGTGCAAGAAAAAGTGCAAAAAAACACAGAAAGAGTTACATTTTGGGTACAGAGTGTGATAGGTCATTTTAAAGCGAAATTTTTGGGCTGCTTAAGTCCAATATGAAAAATTTGTGTTGATAACGTATTTGTTGATAAAAATAGTAGTTAAATAAAAACAACCGAATTAAAATTCCTTGACGTCGAAAAAGAAGGGAGGAGGGGAGAAATTTATAGACCATTGGAAAGGTCCAACAATTAACTAAACGTTCAGAAGTTACAGGGTGGTCTATAAAAACATACCCAAATATCTTTAAGTCATCTCAGAAGCTATTAGGATTCTCCCTCCCAGCCCCCTTCGCGCATACAATTTTTTGCTTGTCTAAGAATGACCTCATTTAGAAATAAACTATTCGGATGTGGACAGAATGCAATTGAGTGTTTTAGTAGATCTCGCAAATTGTAAATTGAAGAATTGATTGAAAGATCATCGAACAGAATTAGATCAATTTTACATTTCTCCAGTTTATTCCTTTTTTTAGGGAGAGGATAGAGGTGTAGCAATCTGCTAACTATTTGATAAATGAGTTAGACATGTTGTTACTATAGGATTAATAAAAAAAAACTAATAGAATAAGGACCGTTTCCCACTAGAATATAAGACTGATAGAGCCCTGGTGGCTTAGTAGCCGTGGGCCCAATAACCTTTATTGTATTAGGCTTATTTTTAAGCATTAATGCGTATGAGACCGTGGGAGGAGATTGTGTTGGGTTGATATTTCGGATTTGTGTTAAAATTGTAAGTAATCATGAATAAATTATGATCAGAAAGCCCGATAAAGATATTTGGTTAAAGAATAATCAGGAGAGTATCAGCAGTTCAAAAAAAATGTAATAGAGACGAAGAACGGTTAGAGAACATGATGGATATCTAATGCGTCGGAATTGGTCAGACTGCACAAATTAAGAAAATTGTCATTGAAGTCTCCACCAATTATATGCTGATATTACTCCACTTCTTGACATGCTTCTTCACAGTTCGCTGCATTTTATGTATGAGTGAAGGGTATTGGCATTCATCTATATATTCTATCAGTCTATCTACGCAATTAGGTTCGAATGCACTTCACTTGGAATAGAATGGAAGATCTTTTATCAAGGTTTCATACTCAGTTTGGAAGCAAGAATATATTCCTGCAGGGTGCTATTTGGATCATTTTACCCAGGATCATTAGACACAAGGCCATCAACAAATCCAAGTTGGAAGCTTTGCCCTACTTGTTTTCGACCAGATCTTATGTCAAAAGAAAATCTATATAGTATATGTACTGTTGCTCCTAACTCTAATATTAATGAAAATAATTATGTACTATTGCTCTAGTTCTAATATTAATCTTAGTATATTAATTTTTATTGTATTATTATTATTTATTTTTACGTAGCTTAAGCAAGGCTACATATATAAATGCTTTTTTGATTTCATTTAATTGATATTAGCCTATGACAAGAATTTTCCCACTCTTTGTCTAGCAGTATAATACAGTGTTGTACATAATAGCAGCCATTTAAAGAAAAAGAAGAGTCTATGTGTTTTAGTAGGTAATATAAAAACACTTCATTTCTTGTTTTTCCGTTACTCAATTGATGCAACCATTTTGTTTCAACACTTAATTTTCTTTGACATTCAGAGTCTAAATTTAATAATAAATTCGCATTTACCCCAGGATAGTTCTTATCCTTCGGTACTTGCGCTTCACGCTCCGCTCTTTTGTGCTCCTCACCACACTTGCCACACACTTTCTTCTTTACTCATCTGATTGATTACATAATTACACCTATCTCACTAACATATATTCTGAACTACATTATAATGCGCTTATTTATATAAATTGTAATCTCTGGTTACAACTTCAAGAGAAACGAAGGAATCTCGGGGAAATTCAAAATTCTCATTTCGAGATTACACTTCGAGAAACCGAGCTCTTCGCTAAAAGGTTTGTATGGCAGGTTCTTTTAGGTTTTTTTTTATGTATTTGTATGATTAATGCCTAAGCATTTATAGAATCTTTTAAAGTAAGCTTCATCACTTAATTCACAATTACGTCAGCCCAGGCTGCCTTGATCCAGCTTTCATCACTTATTTATTTATTTATAATTATTATTATTATCAGATTTGCACTCCTTATATATATGTAGAAAAGCTGGGTGAAGAGAAGTGAAATACTCCATTTAAATGAAAACAGATTTCTTTCTTATTTATTAAAATTTAGATCACTTAATAAGCTTTAATTTAATTTAGAGTTCATATAGCTCGATATTGGAGTATGCGATATAGGACACAACTTTACAGGCACAGCTTAAGCTTAACAGCGGCGTGGCGGTAACAATCGTCATAACAGCGTAACTGATTTGGCCTCGTCATTCATTGCGAGAACGTACTGTCGGCGTAGAGATTACTCCTACATATATTACATAAATTGGTTATAAATTTATAAATTTCGCAAAGTTTACGATAACTTCTGTTAAGCTCATTATACAAAATGAAAAGAATAATAAAAATTTTCAAATATCAACTTCAATGCTTTATTTCAAATTCCTTGACAACATAACTCATATCTTCACAAAGGCTTGTTATTGTCAAAAATATAAAAGGTGGTTTTCATACAAATTAAACATGTATTTTCCACTTGACATTCATTACTATCTTATCTTCAGGTACACTCAGTCTACTAGGCAGGTATAAGAGATGTAGCTGAATTATGTGTCTAAAAATGACGCAAACTAACAATGAAATAAATCTATTATATCTTCACATTAGAAGCATGCGACACAAAATGCATGAAATACATGCACGGTGAAACATCAACTGGTCGAAATGATAGTCATAAACGAAACTTGGATATATTCCAATAAACCAAAATATTTTCAGTTACCAGATTATTCTGTAGAATTTAATTGTAGAAATAACTAGAGGGAGTGGTACTGCTATATATATTAAAAAAGATCTAAATTATAGAGTTATTTATAAAGATATTAAATTTAATATTATTACAGAGATAAAAACATGAGATACAGATGTCTAGGTCAAATAGGGAAAATCTAGATTTTATCCAACACTTTGAAAACATTAGGTACTTATAAGAAAATAGACGTCATAGGCGATACTGGTTAACACGACTATAGCTAACAATTTTTCCATAATCAAAAAAACTGAAGAGAATTGTGACACAAGACAATATAGCTATAAGTACAATAACTGACCACTGCTCACAGATTTAACGCACTTACATAAGATAGAAAACTTCTTTACACAGTATTGCTATTTCTGATCACCATATTATAATGCTTCACATCTTTGCTACGCGTATTATGAAAAAAAAACTATGAAGACAATAAGAATACCTAAAAAATATAAGGTTAGAAAACAATTTTCAAAACCTGACGAGTGAAAACATAATAGATATATGAAAGAAGCAAAAATTCTTAGAACTATATATATATACTTAGAACCAGGTCCAATGTCTGGATGACAGATCAAGTTATTATGGGTACGAAAGAGAGGGACACCCTATACGCACAAATGAAAACAATCCCGAATAATCAGTATTTACGAATTAGATATCAGAGAATGCTGAATAAAGTAACTGCTTCTATAAGGAAATCTACAGAAAACCATACAGGGTGTCCCGTGAGCGGGCTGGCACCCGAAGGCTATGGATAGGTCATGCTTAGACAAGCAAAAAATTAGATGGGTGGGGGAGGGGAAATCCTAACGGTTTCGGATATAATGGGACTTAAAGATATTTGGGTATGTTTCTCCAAATCACCCTGTAACTTCTGAACGTTTCACCCTATGATGATGACTTGAACTTTCGTAGATAGATAATCGTTGGAGCCTTCCAGTGTCTATATGTGTCCCCTCCTCCTTCCATTTTGCATTTATAGCTCAACAAAGTTAAAATTTTGGAATTTTAACTCGTTTTTTTTTTTTTTTTTTTTATAATAAAAAAACACGTCATCAACACTAATCTTTCATATTGGAATTAAGAAGCCCAAAAACTTGGCTTTAAAATGACCTACACTTTGTACCCAAAATTTAGCGCTTTCTGTGTTTTTTTGCACTTTTTCTTGAACATATACAAAGTTGAATGATGGCGAATTCAATTTGCACGGCACCTACAAGTATGGAAGAAGTGGAAAGTGTAGCAAGCAGGGTGAAAAATAAGGTAGCCCTAGTAAATGATGGTATTACGGATGAGGACATAGTAGAGGTTGTTGATATCATCAAAAAACCTTTCACTCAACTAATAAATGACGCAATGAGCAGTGATATTTTTTCAAGCTGCCTCACAGAAACTGGTGTCACACCATAGCCTTAGAAGGTAATGTAAGATATATGAAAAAATTATGGAAACCAGGTTAAGGAAATTTATTATTCAAAATGGAGGCTTTGACTAAATCAATTTGGATTTCAAACTCAAAACAACACTGAATTAGCTAATGCTAAACACTAAATAAAATAAATGATTATTTAGATGGGCGATATTATAATAATTATTTATTAGCAATATTATCTCTGTACAATACCACCACCTTTCTTTTACAAGTTCACAAATATATGTTTTAAAATTTACAATATTGCTCTATTTTTAATATATTGGACACAACCTTTTTTAAAACACTTAAAATGTTGTCCACTTTTTAATTCAGTTGGAAGTTCATTAAACTTCTTGAAACTCTTATATACTAGTTAATTCTGTGTACCTTATCTATTGTATAATTATAGTCTGAAATTCTCCGACACTCCTCTTAGATTATATGGTTAAGACTCTGCCAACCACGTGATCATACTTGGAAGATATTCCGGAACCAACCCATTTTTTTAAATATAAAAAGCAATACATTTAGCTCAATTCTTTGTTAAATTTCAAGCCATAATAAAGAATTTAACATACTACTAATAGGAATGAAGCGATTACAACGTAGAATTATACGCATTTCCTTATTTTCTAACTTGTTCCAATCACTTTGATTACATGTAAACAATATTGTAAAACAGTATTCAAAATTTGGTTTTATAATACTGCTGTAAATACATATTTATAGCGGTAGCCATGATAACTTTCTTTCTAAGTCTTTTCAAAAATGCAATCTTTTTACCAATATAGTTTATATGTAATTTAAAATTTAACTTTTTATCAAAAACCCCTCCTAAGTATTTATATTCATTGACACATTCTATTAGTTCACCATTCATTTCAACATACTCATCCATATTAGTATTTATCGTCATAATTTTGATTTTACCTATATTCAGTTTCAATTTATTCATCTGTAATCAGTCACACAATAATTCTAAATCTCGATTTATTTTTATTTTCAATTCATTGGTATCTTTCCCTGATATATACAACAATGCATCGTCAGCAAAAAGTACACAGTATTCATATATAAGCAATGTATTTATGTCTGAATTCTTCTGCTTTTCTTATGTTCTTGATTTTCTGAACAGGGACAGCAATTATTCTTTCCATATACTAGGGAATTCTCCACTCACCAACGATTTACTTATTATGTCAACCAAAGCAACCTATACTAATTGAATTACGTTTTTTATTCACGCTATTATAGGTATCTTTGACTTCATTATACTCCACTCTTCTAAAAACAAAGTCATAGTCTACTTCTGTAATCATGTCCGTATATGCTCTATGAGGTATGGATTCATTTATGATCGGTACGCTTTGAATAAAGTATTTATGCGGGAGCAATATTTGTCAACCTAACAAACGCATTTGATACGGTCCATCATGAACGTGAAGTGAAAGCCAGAGTCAATGGAGTTCTAAGTAATTCCTTGATGTCAACGTGTGGCGTTCCTCAGAGATCGATTTTGGGACCACAACTTTTTTACTATACTTAAATAATAATCAATATACTGGGGAGTATCTTATATTTGCGGATGATATTAATATAATCCATAAAGCTGTAAATGCAAAACATCTAGAAAATATGATAAATAATTAATTAAACAGATTTGAGGAATGGACTGCCACGATGCGTGGACTTTATGTCGACACGGGCTGGCTGTTGTGAGCTGAGTAGAAAACAAATTCAGAATTGAGCTTTCTTCCCAATTCTCCATCTGTATATAGTCTTGCGGAGTCAACATGCAACAGGGCAACCTTCTCAAATTGTGTTTACTGTCACGGAATGATATTTTGGAAACAGAGATGATGCACACAAGTTATATCGACATCCATTCAACGTCTTTCAAGCGAGTGAATATTTAATAGATTCAAGCGAATCAATGAATTATTCCAGGGTAGGTGTTTTAGGTAAAGCGTAGTAAGTTCCACTGAATAGACTGAATGGTACGCTCGATGTGCGTACCGTAAAATGGAGACCAGACCTGGCTAGCGTATTCAAGAAGTGGTCTCACGAAGCAAATGTACAAAAGCAAATTTATGGTGGGATTCGAGAACTTTCGAGACCAACGTTTTATAAAGCCCAGCATACAACTATTTGTTTGATACCATGTAGTTTAATTGGCAGACAAAATTTAATCTTTGGGCACATCTGACACCCAAACCACCAAATTATTGCTTTTGCACCAAATGTTAAATTTCTGAAGGTCACCCTGTACCTCTTCACTGTCATCAACATAAATCAAAACTTTGCAGTGTCACATAACAGACAATGTCGTCAATAGTTTGAATAAAAAACAACAGACCCAAAATGCAGATGCACATGCACTTTCGCATCAAAATTGGAGCGTTTAAAAAATGTATTTAATTTAATTTTTGTTTTTGTTATAATAAAAATCATCCCAAAAATTCTACTCATAATATTTTCTTGTTTACTACCATTTTTCTTCCCAATTTATTGCTAAAAATATTTTGTGGGACATCCCTACTCTAGAGATGATGGAATAAGCTTTGATATGTTCTGTTATCTAAATAAGACTCCGTCCATTTTAGAAAAGTTAGAGATAACTTGTCGAAGGCTTTACTAAATCTGTATAAATACAATGTCTGGTAGCCTTTTGCGAACCCGCCAATGCTATCCGAGACAAATTTCAACAAGTTAATGGTAGTAGACCTGCCCGAAATAAACCCATGTTGGTTTGATGAGAGCAAATTCTTGCAAGAAATTGATAGCTGAGGGTAAGTGAAAGATTCGAATAATTTGGACATGAAGGATAATTTTCAATAGGCTTATAGTTAGAAATTTTACTATTACTAGCTTTTTTCTAGATAGGTACGATAAAAGAATTTTTCCATAGCTGCGAGAAAAAGCACTATCGAGCGATTTTTGGAGAGTAGCTCTCAGTAGAGCTGTCAGGGCATGGAGGTCCGGACTTCTTCTGACACAACTATAAAATTTTATCCTATATGCTATCGTTTAAACATAAACATTTATTTATTTGAGTACCCGTTCCAAAGGCACGCATAGCGCTGGATACATGGACGATTTATATTGTAGCAGAACAAATAATAAAAGAATGAGAATAACATTAGGCTTAATATATAGTACAGTATAAAATATAATGAAATAGAAATAGTACAGTAGAAAATTTAATAAAATAGAAATAGGAACCTAATATATAGCATAGTACAATACAACATAGCATAGTCCAGTGAGCAGTGCACCTAGCAGATAGATATACAGGTACAAATATCGAAAATCCTTAGAATTAGAAGTGAATATGATAGTCAGATTTGATACCAAGTTTAGAAATATATTACATCGAGTTTTAGTATTAGATTAATTTGATTAATATAAGGTTACGTGCAGATAGTTTGAAAAAGATCTAAATAGATAAATTAATCTTCTGAATGATATATAACAGGTAACATAGCCAAGCCCGGAACAGGAGGTTGTAAGGCACCTGGTGCAAAAATGAATGAAAACCGGAGACAATATTGAGGCAAAGATCATTGCCAGTACAAAAGCCATTAGATAGCTGCTGTCAAGAAGTCCAGAAACTTTAGACTTGAATGAATTAAGTGAGGCACTGCGTCTAACCTCAGATGACATACGGTTCCAAAAAACGGTCCCACTCAGAAATGCAGTTTTCCCACCGAACTGCGTACGAACCCTGGGGAGGACAATTCTACAAGTGTTTCAGGACGCTCCAAACGAAACGTCTGGTAATGTAGGTGAGTAGTAGGCCATGCCTGGCCTTGAATATCAGGTTTAGAGTGTTAAATTCGTATATGTTAATAAGTGGACAAAGAAGATGCATTGCAAGGAACAGTGGGGGCACATGTGAACCTCGTTTGAAACCGAAAACATATCTGGCGCAGGTCTGGCATGCACAGATTAATTTAGAAAAATTACCACTGGAGATGGGGAGCAGGACTACGTCAGCGTAGAAAAACAGCAGTAAAACCAGGACAAAGAAGAGCCAAGTACGGGTGAGCAGATCCCCTTACTTACACCATTTGTTTTGTATTCAATATTCAAATTTAAATTCAAAGTTTATTAATTGCATACCCCGGTATAAGCGTAACGTCACTGGCGTTGGGTAAAGCGATTATTAATTTGCTATGGAATTATAATTTTTCTTTTGCTGCTCTAAGCCTCCTATACTCTACTCTTATGTCGTTTTCGTTTGAACATCAGTTTTGCTCTGGAGGCAACCTAAGTGCTGTCAAAGCGTTCGTTTGAAGCAAAAATGACGTCACGGGTTGCCTCTGGTGGCAACCCAAAAAGCATCAGTTTCACTCTGAAAAATTACTCGGGTACACAATGAGTTCACTCACACAAAGTCTAGTTGTGATTTGATATTATTTAATTAACTTTAAAGTCAACAATTTTTATTAAGACCACTACTATTATTATATTATCCTCAAAATTATTCGCAAACAAATTACCAGTCAGTTTTCGCAAAAACTTCATAGCTACTTTGACGTTAGTATACATATACAAGCGAACTTTTTCAGGTGTACTCTGAATACGTTCGATTGAACGGGGTTGCCTCCAGAGCGAACCTTGATGTTCAAACGAAAACGACATTAATTGTTTATGTTCAGTTTTGCTATTATATGTTTGTATCTACTATGTAACTCGCTATATGTGCCCAGCGCTCAGCGTGCTTTTCGCACGGGTACTCAAATAAATAAATGTGTATGTTTATGTATTATAAAATAGATTACATAGTTTGTTACAGAATATTAATACATCAATGTAACATCGTTTTAGGACGTGGCTATTAGGCCGGGGTGGTAAATAAAAAAATTTTATATTCTATTCTATACAAACTCAAAGTCGAAGTGCATTTATTTCTGTGCCCTTGCTAAAAGCATAACGTTGAGTTTCTATACTTCGAGTAGGCTGGAGGCATCACATCACGACCCGTTGAGAAGTCATTTGGGGACTCAATATCAATAATACGATCAAGTATATCCTCTTCTGCAATTGTAGGGATAGTGAATAAAACGCTATGAGAATAATTCATTCTGGAACTTGAGTTGGTTAAATAAAAATATTTTGTACATAAAAATCTGAATGGCAGAGTTATTACCAGCTGCCAAAGTAAAGCAATATAGAGGTTTGATTTACACTTCTTAACTCATTAATTTGTAACATGCTTGCCTTTTTCTTTTCTTGCTACACCTTAGTGCATTTCTTTTATCTGGCGTTGTAACTATTTCTAATTTTCCTGCAGAATCGCTGCTGCTTCCATATTTCTCTGAAGTAGCTTTATTTGGCGACGCAGCTTTCAATGAACACTTTTTTATTGATTCTTTCATTTCTAAATTTTATTTATACCACAAACAAGTTGTTTATTATTAAAATTTAAAAATTGTTGAGAAAAATATTCCCCCCAACATTTGTTATTTACTATTTGACATACATTGTCAGATTTAACAACCATTTCTTCTTCTTCACTTGAAAGGGTTAAATATATCATTCTAATTATTCTGAGATTAAAAATTGGGAATTGTGAATGTAAAAATATTATAGCGAAATTTCTCAAAATAGAAGATTTTATACATATAAAACAAAAATAAATCTGTACCGAGATTCAGCCTTAGATATATGATCTAATGCCCTAGACACACAGCACGAACTAATGAATCATTTGTACTAACTATTCATTAAAATGCCGTGTGTCAAATTGTATATGTCATTATAGCTCGAAAATCAGATGATAATGAAGTGCATTAATGAAGTGTTTTCCTCCTTCATTATAGCTATAATGAGGAAAAATGTGCTAGATTTGACATATAATGTAAATCTGGAGCTCCGCTGTGCATCTGCCGATTTGAAAAATAAGAAGAAGAAATGCAAAGAAATGCAAATCACAAATTATATTATTAATATTTTTTTTAATATAATGTTTTTCTCATTTGTTAATTGTTAAATTCGAAAATAAAATAAATGAAAACAAAGTTTATCGCGTTAATTCGATTCATATTGCTTCTTTAAGGTGATAAGTTTATCAAAACCAGTTTGACAGCTCAACTTAATTAAAGAAATGGCTGTGTGTCCGCAGTTTATAATGAATCATTATAGACTAATGAGTCGTTAGTTATTTCTTCATTAAGAGTGCTGTGTGTCTAAGGCATAATAAGGATTCAGCTAATTTGCGAGTGATTCATTTCAGTCACTTCTTTCACTCACTTTCCTTTAAAAAAGTGAAGTGAGTATTTTCGAATATTAACTTCGAAGCTGTTTCACAGCTGTTTGTCAATCTTATGTTCAAATATGAATGCCGCTGCGAATTATTATCACGCTAATCACTTTATGCGGAAAATAAGGAGGAATATAAGAGATGAAACCAATCCCTTTGATATTCCTGAGTCAAAAATGTGCTTTAATGATATACATTTTAACTTCTAGTTTTCGGGAACTGTACAGGCTTCCACAACACATCGCAATGGATTTTATTGAGGAATTAACATTATTTCTTATTGAAGCCACGAGGAGTGGTGCTATTCCTTCCAGTACAAAAGTAACCTATCTCTTTTTATTGTTATAAAAGTTGTTGATAAAATCTTTATTAGATTTTGTAAGCAATGAGTTCTTTGCATCCGCCGTGCGTTCAGGTGTACACACCGATGTGCTTTTCAGCACATCGGTGCGCACATCACATTATTGAAAGAGTAGGGATAGCACCTGAACGGTTGGTGTGCACTTCGATTCGAAATGTCAATTTTGAAAGTTCTATAAGAATAAAACTACTCTAAACGTCAAAACTACAAAGCGCACCGGACATTACGCTACCAGACCGTAGCGTAAAATATGCACACCGATGTGCTGGGGAAATGACAACGCTTCAGTCGCCTGAACGACATGGTTTGTAAGAATGTGACATTATGTGACATTCTGCGTGCACCTGAACGCACGGCTGGATCCTACCAAAGACGTGTTTGGCGCGGCGGGAAGCATAAGACAATCGGTCGCAAGAAATTTATTAAGTGAAAGATATTTTCCTTAATTTTTATTAATAAAGCTTAAAAAAAATCACAGTTCTTTTGTTTATAATCACTGAAAAATATACACTATGTTACCTTTTTTGGTCCGGTGGGGTACACTCCACCTCCCATTTCAAGGAATTTATTCATAATCTTTAGTGAAGTGTAGTGCACTGCACTGGATCAAAAGAACATAATAATTATGTGCAAAGTAAAAAATTAAAAAAAATCCATTATGTCCACTGTGGAGCTATTTTCGCTGTACCACAAGGATTTAATTTTGTTGCTATTTGCTCCCATATTTTATCCTTGCATTGGGTTCCTTGTGCATTGGCAAATCAATTTATTAGTACTAATTAATATTTATAGCTGTGTTCTTTTGGATCCAAATGTAAAATTAGAACTTGATAAATTTCGAGACAAAGTTTGACAGGTTTAATGTATTCTTATAAAATTATGGCAGTTTGATTATTTTCTCTATATTTTCAAAAAACAAAAGTACTTCTATGCACCCTACAAATAAATTCAATTGCAATCTCTTGTGCTTTGTAGAACATCGCACGGAACCAAAAAAATACAGCTTAATTTACTTACCATTTCTAAAATAAAATCGCTGCTCGATGATTTCACTCCCACTCACCGCAAAATTGACGGTGAGTGAAGTGAGTGAGCAGAATCAAATTTGCAGAAAAGTGACTCACTTCACTCACTTTTTGCCAATTTCGACTTAGCTGAATCTCGGTACTGTTTAATGAGCTGCTCTAAGTTACGCGAAAATTACACGGGTCAGTAGAGCTGACGAGTACTCATTTTGTCTGTCTACTGACTAATAACGCTTTGCGTTCAATCAACTAACTCGTCAGTTTGTAATAAAATGTCGTCAAGCTGTGCGTACATTCCCCATCTGGGGCAAGATGTTATAATTTCGAAAGATTCGACGTTCGACAATTTATCGATAGTCGGTATGTTGTAACACTTTCGACCGAAGAATGACTAATATTATTATTATTATTATTATTCTAAAGAGAGCGGACGTGTCAATTTTGGCTCCAAGGAATCAAACAAAAAAGTAATAATAAAAGAGTGAAAAAGTTAAGAAGTGCCATCAGCAATAGTGTACAACAACCACAGTTATCTGAAGTAGATTATCTTAAAAAATCCAGCAAAATTGTGAAAAAAGTGTTTAAAATAAAATTGTAGTGACATTTCAAAATATAATTTAATTTAATTTGGCCGTTGCCATGACAACGGGACTACCGTAAAATATTTTCTAGTGACCCGAACAGAAACTTTTAAAATTTTGTGAAGTGAAAAACATTAAATTAAATTAAATCAAAAATTAAGTCGTTGGAATAAAAACAAAAAAGTAAATTCACGCTGCGTCACTCAAAATGAGTGAAAACAGCAGTGACTCTGGGGGGAGTGATGATCCCCTCAAACTAAACGGAACGAGGAAGAAGAATGCAAAGCCTTCTTCCTCTTCTTCTAAAAAAAAAATTATAAGAGGGCCCACAGAAAAGGCCATCAAGGGCCCTACTGAAGAGGCCAATAAACTGCAGCCAACTCCGTCGGAGAAGACTGCAGGAAGTACAGAGGCCGCTGTACCTGAAGAACCTGGAGCATCAGCCCCGGACACTACAGAAATTTCTGCAGCATCGGTAGCTGCATCTCTGACCAAAGCTGAACCGTCGGCTTTGAGCTTGGGACAACATCCTACGCTGAAGGATGTTGTTAAAATGGCGTCGGATTCAGCGCCAAAGGCAAATTATGCTGTCATGAGGCCACCGCTTTCTTCAAGCGCCTCCAAGAAGCAGCCAACAGTACAAGGAGGACAAGCAGTAGCACTACGATCCCCAGCATTACAGTCAGGGATCTCATATGCACAGGTAAGTGGCGGTTCCAAGCAGGCTTCCACCATAGAAATTTTGAGTAAAGGCATCACTCCTCGTCCAGCCCCATTGGACGCAGGTAAGCCTAGGCCCAAGACCAGTGCGGGTCTGCAGGGCTTCTTCGACGGGAGATGGCAGGATGAGAGCTACGGTATGCAGCTCGAGCACATCAGAGGATGTCCTCAGAGCGCATACCTGAAGGCAATCTTCCGCGTCGTCTCCTGTGAGCAGCTATTCTCCATGGGGATAATAGCTGGGGGAATGGTTGAGGTGTATACCACAACCCTCGAAAGCGCTACCAAGCTTATGCTTGAGGGCATCGAGGTGGAGGGTAGACACCTTGTGCCGTTCCCACTCAGGGAAAAGCCCACGAAGGTCGTGTTTTCACGGGTCCCTATGCGAGCTTGCCATGAAGACCTCCTAAATTTCTTGGGAAGATTTGGGAAGGTTCATGGCAACGTTCGTGCCATTCCCTTAAAAATTGGGGACGAGGGTCTCGGGCGGGGTATCTTCGTTACTAGCCGGGAGGCGTCCATCACCTTGAATAAGGGGTGTACGCTTCCAAAGGGCTTTTACCTGAGCTTATCCGGCTCGAGGCACTGGATAGACGTTGGCACCGAAGCGAAATGCCATGCTTGCCATTTGGTAGGGCATTTTATTGCTGACTGCCCCAGGAGAACCGGGAAGAAGGCTGAACCGAGGGTTCCCTCGAAGGAAGCCACTACTTCAGTAGTGGATCTGGAGAAGGAGCCTTCGGCCGGCACTCGACTTGCTATTCTGGAGCAGCCAGTGACTAAGGTGCCTGAAGCTGTCCCAGAGGCAAAAACGAATAAGGCTATAAACGGTGCCACGTCGGCACGTGAAAACACGGCTACTTCCGACGAGGAGTCGACTAGCCATGTAGTTAAAAAAAAGAGGACAAGGAGGAAGACGAAGGTGGACCGGGTGATGCTGCCTCCTCCAGAGCCAGCAAAGCCAGTCGCTCCAAAACGGCCCCACTCGGAGGAGGACGATAGTGGTGCTCGCGGTTCGAAGGTTGTTGTGAGGGACACGGAAGTGTCTCTCGAGCAGCTTTCGGACTGCGATATGACCGGTTTTGATGAGACTGGCCTCTCGAGCTTCGGTGGCTACGAGTCATGTGATAGTATCATTTCGACTGGTAGCCAATTTGAAGTCTCGAAAGGGATGGAGACCCTTCCTAGGAAGAAGATCTCCGAAATTCTTACCCAGCTCCAGTACAAGAAGAATTCAGATAAAATCTGGAGTATTCTTGTAAGGGAGCTGGAGAGGCCAGAGTTGTTACTTCCTCAGCTTCAACTCCTACAACAGGAGTCCAGGAAGAGGAGGAAGTACAACGATGTTGCTCGGTTAGAACGACTTCATAGGAAGGTGGAGGAGTTGCTTCAGGAGCATCGCTTGGCCGATTCTCCTCGTCAATAGACGTCGCACATTCATCGTTTGAGCTTCTTATCTCTTTGAATGTGTAAGATAGGCTCTATTAACACCGGGGGTTTAAGTGCTCATACAAGACTACACAGTACTATCGAACATGTCAAAATGTTCGATATAGACATTACACTTCTGCAGGAGACGAATTTCACTCAAGACACTTATACACAACTTGAGCGCTATGCTTATCTACACACTGGCTATGCAATGTTTGCCACACCTGCGCCTCGCCGAGGCTCAGGGGTGGCAATCATTGTATCCAACAAATTTACACTATCGTCTCCTGTCTATACAGATATCTTCCCAGGCTTCGCTTCTTCCTTGGATTTTGTCGTTCAAGACAAACATATCAAGGTAGTAAACGTGTACCTTCCTCATGACCAGGACATTACAAGACAAGTTCTTGATAGTGTTCAGTCGTGTCTGGTGAATTTTAGCGGTGAAACTGTCCTCGGAGGTGATTTCAACTGCACTCTGAATCCCTCAATGGATCGGCACTCTGGAGTTGAGTTCAACTCTGTCAATGCTACTCGATTGAGGAATTTTGTCGGTGTTTTCAGACTCGTGGATATCTATCGTTGGATGCATCCTACGACTAGATCATACACAAGGGTCTCGCGAAATATCCATGGAAGTCTCGCAGGCTCCAGAATTGATAGACTTTACGTCTCACCTGGAATACTAGAACATTTCGTTGGTGTCACTCATGAAGTGTGTTCCGTTAGCGATCATCTTCTTGTAGTGGCGACCAGCACTCTAGTTGAAAGACGAACTGCATACTGGATATTCAACAACTATTTGTTGAATTCCGAGCAGTTCATCAATGAGTTCATTGATTTCTGGCACGATTGGCAAGAGAGGAAAGCTGACTTTCCTTTTCTTAGTCAATGGTGGGATGTTGGAAAGCTCCAGATTCGGTCTTTTGTCGAGACGAGTTTCAATCGAAGTGGCTATCAAGCTTCTAGCTTGTCGGCCGAGGTCTCTCGGGTGGCAGCTCTTCTCCCAACTCAGCCGGGGTTGATTCTTTATTTCAATGGAATAAAGGAACGCTTGGCGACACAGACTTACAAGCACAGCTTGGAGTTTGTGCTGCGCGGCCAATCGCGCTGGCTGAGAGAAGGCGATTCTCCAACTGAGTACTTCTTTCAGGCGACTAGACGTCGTACTGCTTCTTGTGAGGTCGAATCGATTATTGATGAATCTGGACAAGTCCTCAACGGACAACAGCTATCAGAATATATTCGAGACTACTACAGTAGTCTCTACTCTGAATCGACGTCGACAACATCCTTGACCACTCATGAATTCCTTGAGAATATTCCCACTTTCTCTGAAGACAGTAAGGAGCTCCTGGATACAGTAATCATATTGGACGATATGATTGCTGCGACAAAGGATCTAAGGCGACACACTTCACCTGGTTATGACGGCTTGACTCCAGAATTCTTCATACGTTTCAGGGATTTATTAATTCCTGACCTTTTGGAAGTCTTCAATTCGGCGGTTGAGACACATTCAGACTTTCCTACTAGTTGGAGGAGATCTGTTATGCGCTTGATTCCAAAGAAGGGAGATTTGCAGAGGATGGGGAACTGGAGGCCAGTAACCCTATGCAATGTAGACTACAAAATCGTCTGCAAAGCATTAGGGGCGATACTCCGCTCAGTGATTGCTTCGGTAATACACCCGGAACAGTCCTATTGTGTACCTGGTCGTAGTATCTACGACAATATCGCGGTAGCCAAGCATTTGTTTGCCTACCATGAACAGACAGGTACACAAATGGCCATGATTTCACTTGACCAACAAAAGGCTTTTGATAGTGTCTCGCACGAGTATCTCTTGACTGCTCTCGAGGCATTTGGGTTTCCGCCCAGGTGGCTCGATATCGTCGGGAAACTGTATAGAGATTCAGCGATTTTGATTAAGCATCAAGGACAAGTTCTGGCTCCTATCTCGTTTCATCGAGGTATCAGACAGGGCTGTCCATTGTCAGGTATGCTTTATGATCTTTCGTTGGAGCCGCTACTGGTGAATCTTCGTCGAATGCTCGGACGGTATGCGGTTCATCTGCCATATACCAATGTGAGGCCTCTTATGTTGGCGTATGCGGATGATCTGTCTATTTTCGTGACAAGAGATGAAGCTTTTCCGGTCGCTCGTGCTGTTTTCGAACAGTTCGAACGTATAGCGGGCGCTAAAATCAACCTTAGTAAGAGTCAAGGCTTGTGGTGTGGAAGGTGGAGAGATCGTACAGATACTCCACTGAACATCCAATGGACTAATACTTGCCTGAAGTATTTAGGTGTGTATATCGGACGCGAGAGTAAATCAAATAATAGCCGCATCGCTCTTGAGAAACTCTCTAGAGCTGTAAACTCATGGCGTAGTCGACTGTTTCCACTATCCTTAATGGGTAGGTCAGTCGTGATAAACTATTTGATTACATCGTCCATCGTTCATCTGCTAAAGTCTGAGACGTTTGATGAAGGCTTCGTAGGTCTTCTTCAAGCAAAAGCGATAGACGCCTTTTGGTGCGGAAGACGATGGGTTGCTGAAAGCACGCTCTGTCTGCCAGTCAAGATAGGTGGATTAGGTCTCACTAACTTGGTTGTTAAATCAAGGTGTCTCCAAGTGCGTGCATTCCAAAGAGTGTTTTGCCAGAGAGACAGCTTGATTTCTCAACTGTGGGTGAATGTACTGGGAGGGATCGGCATAGGGGAGTATTACTACCTACTCTCTGTTCGACCACCTTATCCTCGTGACTGGCCACAGGATCTAATCTCAACGATTCAGACCTGGGGCAGAATCAGGCCAGCATTTCACCTTCAGTGGAATGCTCTAAGGTACACGCAATTCGCGTCGATTCCAATCAGGTTCAATCCTGAATTAATAGATTCAGTGTTCAGTAATGCTCGGGGTTTTGAAGCTGACACGCATACACTGACAGTTCTCGGAGATATTATTGATATCTCTGGAAACTGCCGAATAAACACTAACACTGCACAACTACACGACCTGGCTGCTTCTGCGCGGGAGAGATTTCGCCAACTTGGGACCAGTGACCCTGGCACTAAGTTGGAAGATGCTTTCGTTCTGAACAGACCACCACACACACCTTTCAGCACACTTACAACACGTGTGCTCCGTGACGTGCTTATGTCAATAAGACCTCCGGAGTATACAGGATACAACAGATGGCGAACACACCTCGGGGTGAATATGGGCGTGATGGGAGGGATAACTTGCAGAGTAGTCTACAGTTATCCTTCTAGTTACAAAGATGCTGATGTAGCATTCAAATTGCTGCATCACAGTCTTATGCATCCTAATCAGTTGTCACATATCGACCGCCGAGTTCAGAGGATTTGCACAGTTTGTGCTGGTGAGGGCACCCTGTTTCACAGGTTCTTCACTTGTCCGGCTTTGCAGGGTCTAATGGATCTCGTGCGCGGTATGTGTCAGTTGATCCACCCGAATTTCGGCATTACTAGGACATCGTTTCTATGGGGACCAAAGGTATGTAGTCGAGTGAATTGTTTGATTAGCTTTGTGTTGACACTGGCCAAATCTACAATTCACCTGTACTACATGAGAGTCGAAGATGGGAATCAGAACACTGACCCACAACACCACGCACACGCACTTAAGCGCCACTTCGTTGACAGGTTGAAGAGACGTTTACGTCTCGAATATCTGGCAACGAACGCAGACACATTCAGCTGCACATGGCAACCACTATCGTCGGTGCAGGATGGAGCTCTTGTCTTTCGCTGGTGAGAACAGGCCACAGCATTTGCAACACTAGTCCACGGGGCTTCTCCCCGCTTAGGAATCGTTGCAAGTGCTGTGGGAAGGACAAGCACTCTGTTAGAGATGCTAAGCTGGAGGGATGATGAGGGCAGTTTGTAGAGGTCTATGATACTACAGGCTGCCCTCGCGGGACTCTATAACGGTATCGGGTAAATTTTTTCGTTCGTTCGGTTTTTTAATTTTTTATTCGGTTTCGGTCTCGGTGCAAAATTGCAAAATTTTCTGTTGAAAATTCGCTCGTTTAGGTCATTATTTTTATTAGATCATTTTGGAATTTTGGAACTGCTTGGAACTGCCACTTACCTAATTGTCAAAATTGGGACTGGTTTTAAACTTTTGGTTATTACTTAATATTTTTTCAAAATTCTCGTGACCGTTTATAGACTCTTTTGAGCATTTTGTTTGAATTTGTTTTACTTTTTGTGTCATTTTGTTTTAGTTCTGTGTCATTTGTTTAGTTTAATTGTTTTACTTGTCCCTATTGACTTTTACAACTTTAGTTTAGCTAGCGTCTTTTTTTTTACACTTTGTAGAGCCTTTTGCCGCCTACTTTTAAGGAATTTTTAAAAGAGCCAAAGAGCCAACAATAAAAGAGTCATTATACACATAAAAAAAAAATTATTATTATTCTAAAGAGAGCGGACGTGTCAATTTTGGCTCCAAAGAAATCAAACAAAAAGTAATAATAAAAGAGTGAAAAAGTTAAGAAGTGCCATCAGCAATAGTGTACAACAACCAGAGTTATCTGAAGTAGATTATCTTAAAAATAAATCCAGCAAAATTGTGAAAAAAGTGCTTAAAATAAAATTGTAGTGACATTTCAAAATATAATTTAATTTAATTTGGCCGTTGCCATGACAACGGGACTACCGTAAAATATTTTCTAGTGACCCGAACAGAAACTTTTAAAATTTTGTGAAGTGAAAAACATTAAATTAAATTAAATCAAAAATTAAGTCGTTGGAATAAAAACAAAAAAGGTAAATTCACGCTGCGCCACTCAAAATGAGTGAAAACAGCAGTGACTCTGGGGGGACTGATGATCCCCCCAAATTAAATGGAAGGAGGAAGAAGAGTAATAAGTCTTCTTCTTCCGAAAAAATTAACCAAGGGCCCACAGAAAAGGCCATTAAGGGCCCTACTCAAGAGGCCGTAAAGCAGACAGTAACCAGGGCAACGGAGGCTGTCCGAGATGTACCTGGGACGTCAGCTGCTACAATGGCGGCTACCCCAGCAGCACCTGAAGTAAAAGGACAACGTCCGAAATTATCGGAAGTTGTTAAAACGGCTTCGTCGTCAGCGCCAAAGCCTAGTGGCTTGGTAATGAGGCCACCGCTTTCTTCAAGCGTCTCTAAGAAGCAACCAACATTACAAGGAGGACAAACAGTAGCACTACGATCCCCAGCATTACAGTCAGGGATCTCATATGCGCAGGTAAGTGGTGGTTCCAAGAACATTTCCACTATCGAAATTCAGAGCAGGGGCATCACTCCTCGTCCACCCCCATTGGACGCGGGTAAGCCTCGGCCCAAGACCAGTGCGGGTCTCCAGGGCTTCTTCGACGGGAGATGGCAGGACGAGAGCTACGGGATGCAGCTTGAGCACATCAGAGGATGTCCTCAGACTGCATACCTGAAGGCAATCTTCCGCGTCATCTCCTGTGAGCAGCTGTTCTCTATGGGAATTATAGCTGGAGGAATGGTCGAGGTGTATACCACAACCCTCGAAAGCGCCACTAAGCTTATGCTTGAGGGCATCGAGGTGGAGGGTAGACACCTCGTTCCATTCCCGCTAAAAGAGAAGCCCACGAAGGTCGTGTTTTCACGGGTCCCTATGCGAGCCCAACATGAAGACCTCTCGAATTTCCTTGGGAGATTCGGGAAGGTTCATGGAAAGGTTCGCGCTATTCCCATTAAAATTGGGGACGAGGGTCTCGGGCGGGGTATCTTCGGTACTAGCCGGGAAGCGTCCATCACTTTAAATAAAGGATGTACGCTTCCGTCAGGCTTTTACCTGAGCATATCCGGCTCGAGATACTGGATAGACGTTGGCACCGAAGCGAAATGCCATGCTTGCCATTTGGTAGGGCATTTTATTGCTGACTGCCCCAGGAGAACCGGGAAGAAGGCTGAACCGAGGGTTCCCTCGAAGGAAGCCACTACTACAGTAGTGGATCTGGAGAAGGAGCCTTCGGCCGGCACTCAACCTGCTATTTTGGAGCAGCCAGTGGTTAAGGTGCCTGAAGTTGTCCTAGAGGCAAAAATAGTTATGGCTGTAAACGGCGCCACGTCGGCACGTGAAAACACGGCTACTTCCGACGAGGAGTCGAGTAGCCATTTAGGCAAGAAAAAGAGGACGAGGAGGAGGAAGACAAAGGTGGACCGTGTGATGCTGCCTCCTCGAGAGCCAGCAAAGCCAGTCGCATCAAAGCGGCCCCACTCGGAGGAGGACGATAGTGGAGCTGGCATTCCGAAGGTTGTTGTAAGGGAGGTGGAAGCATCTCCTGAGCAGCTTTCGGACTGCGACATGACCGGTTTTGATGAGACTGGTCTTTCGAGCCTCGGTGGCTACGAGTCGTGTGATAGTATCATTTCGACTGGTAGCCAATTTGAGGTCTCGAAGGGGATGGAAACCCTTTCTAGGAAGAAGATCGCCGGAATTCTCACCCAGCTCCTGTACAAGAAGAATTCAGATAAAATCTGGAGTATTCTTGTAAGGGAGCTGGAGAGGCCAGAGTTGTTACTTCCTCAGCTTCTACTCCTACAACAGGAGTCCAAGAAGAGGAGGAAGTACAACGATGTAGCGCGGTTAGAACGACTTCATAGAAAGGTGGAGGAGTTGCTTCAGGAGCATCGCTTGGCCGATTCTCCTCGTCAATAGACGTCGCACATTCATCGTTTGAGCTTTTCATCTCTTTGAATGTGTAAGATAGGTTCTATTAACACCGGGGGTTTAAGTGCTCATACAAGACTACACAGTACTATCGAACATGTCAAAATGTTCGATATAGACATTACACTTCTGCAGGAGACGAATTTCACTCAAGACACATATACACAACTTGAGCGCTATGCTTATCTACACACTGGCTATGCAATGTTTGCCACACCTGCGCCTCGCCGAGGCTCAGGGGTGGCAATCATTGTATCCAACAAATTTACACTATCGTCTCCTGTCTATACAGATATCTTCCCAGGCTTCGCTTCTTCCTTGGATTTTGTCATTCAAGACAAAAATATCAAGGTAGTGAACGTGTACCTTCCTCATGACCAGGACATTACAAGACAAGTTCTTGATAGTGTTCAGTCGTGTCTGGTGAATTTTAGCGGTGAAACTGTCCTCGGAGGTGATTTCAACTGCACTCTGAATCCCTCAATGGATCGGCACTCTGGAGTTGAGTTCAACTCTGTCAATGCTGCTCGATTGAGGAATTTTGTCGGTGTTTTCAGACTCGTGGATATCTATCGTTGGATGCATCCTACGACTAGATCATACACGAGGGTCTCGCGAAATATCCATGGAAGTCTCGCAGGCTCCAGAATTGATAGACTTTACGTCTCACCTGGAATACTAGAACATTTCGTTGGTGTCACTCATGAAGTGTGTTCCGTTAGTGATCATCTTCTTGTAGTGGCGACCAGCACTCTAGTTGAAAGACGAACTGCATACTGGATATTCAACAACTATTTGTTGAATTCCGAGCAGTTCATCAATGAGTTCACTGAATTCTGGCACGATTGGCAAGAGAGGAAAGTTAACTTTCCTTTTCTTAGTCAATGGTGGGATGTTGGAAAGCTCCAGATTCGGTCTTTTATCGAGACGAGTTTCAATCGAGGTGGCTATCAAGCTTCTAGCTTGTCGGCCGAGGTCTCTCGGGTGGCAGCTCTTCTCCCAACTCAGCCGGGGTTGATTCTTTATTTCAATGGAATAAAGGAACGCTTGGCGACACAGACTTACAAGCACAGCTTGGAGTTTGTGCTGCGCGGCCAATCGCGCTGGCTGAGAGAAGGCAATTCTCCAACTGAGTACTTCTTTCAGGCGAATAGACGTCGTACTGCTTCTTGTGAGGTCGAATCGATTATTGATGAATCTGGACAAGTCCTCAACGGACAACAGCTATCAGAATATATTCGAGACTACTACAGTAGTCTCTACTCTGAATCGACGTCGACAACATCCTTGACCACTCATGAATTCCTTGAGAATATTCCCACTTTCTCTGAAGACAGTAAGGAGCTACTGGATACAGTAATCACATTGGAGGATATGATTGCTGCGACAAAGGATCTAAGGCGACACACTTCACCTGGTTATGACGGCTTGACTCCAGAATTCTTCATACGTTTCAGGGATTTATTAACTGGATTTATTAACTGGAGGCCAGTAACCCTATGCAATGTAGACTACAAAATCGTCTGCAAAGCATTAGGGGCGATACTCCGCTCAGTGATTGCTTCGGTAATACACCCGGAACAGTCCTATTGTGTACCTGGTCGTAGTATCTACGACAATATCGCGGTAGCCAAGCATTTGTTTGCCTACCATGAACAGACAGGTACACAAATGGCCATGATTTCACTTGATCAACAAAAGGCTTTTGATAGTGTCTCGCACGAGTATCTCTTGACTGCTCTCGAGGCATTTGGGTTTCCGCCCAGGTGGCTCGATATCGTCGGGAAACTGTATAGAGATTCAGCGATTTTGATTAAGCATCAAGGACAAGTTCTGGCTCCTATCTCGTTTCATCGAGGTATCAGACAGGGCTGTCCATTGTCAGGTATGCTTTATGATCTTTCGTTGGAGCCGCTACTGGTGAATCTTCGTCGAATGCTCGGACGGTATGCGGTTCATCTGCCATATACCAATGTGAGGCCTCTTATGTTGGCGTATGCGGATGATCTGTCTATTTTCGTGACAAGAGATGAAGCTTTTCCGGTCGCTCGTGCTGTTTTCGAACAGTTCGAACGTATAGCGGGCGCTAAAATCAACCTTAGTAAGAGTCAAGGCTTGTGGTGTGGAAGGTGGAGAGATCGTACAGATACTCCACTGAACATCCAATGGACTAATACTTGCCTGAAGTATTTAGGTGTGTATATCGGACGCGAGAGTAAATCAAATAATAGCCGCATCGCTCTTGAGAAACTCTCTAGAGCTGTAAACTCATGGCGTAGTCGACTGTTTCCACTATCCTTAATGGGTAGGTCAGTCGTGATAAACTATTTGATTACCTCGTCCATCGTTCATCTGCTAAAGTCTGAGACGTTTGATGAAGGCTTCGTAGGTCTTCTTCAAGCAAAAGCGATAGACGCCTTTTGGTGCGGAAGACGATGGGTTGCTGAAAGCACGCTCTGTCTGCCAGTCAAGATAGGTGGATTAGGTCTCACTAACTTGGTTGTTAAATCAAGGTGTCTCCAAGTGCGTGCATTCCAAAGAGTGTTTTGCCAGAGAGACACCTTGATTTCTCAACTGTGGGTGAATGTACTGGGAGGGATCGGCATAGGGGAGTATTATTACCTACTCTCTGTTCGACCACCTTATCCTCGTGACTGGCCACAGGATCTAATCTCAACGATTCAGACCTGGGGCAGAATCAGGCCAGCATTTCACCTTCAGTGGAATGCTCTAAGGTACACGCAATTCGCGTCGATTCCAATCAGGTTCAATCCTGAATTAATAGATTCAGTGTTCAGTAATGCTCGGGGTTTTGAAGCTGACACGCATACACTGACAGTTCTCGGAGATATTATTGATATCTCTGGAAACTGCCGAATAAACACTAACACTGCACAACTACACGACCTGGCTGCTTCTGCGCGGGAGAGATTTCGCCAACTTGGGACCAGTGACCCTGGCACTAAGTTGGAAGATGCTTTCGTTCTGAACAGACCACCACACACACCTTTCAGCACACTTACAACACGTGTGCTCCGTGACGTGCTTATGTCAATAAGACCTCCGGAGTATACAGGATACAACAGATGGCGAACACACCTCGGGGTGAATATGGGCGTGATGGGAGGGATAACTTGCAGAGTAGTCTACAGTTATCCTTCTAGTTACAAAGATGCTGATGTAGCATTCAAATTGCTGCATCACAGTCTTATGCATCCTAATCAGTTGTCACATATCGACCGCCGAGTTCAGAGGATTTGCACAGTTTGTGCTGGTGAGGGCACCCTGTTTCACAGGTTCTTCACTTGTCCGGCTTTGCAGGGTCTAATGGATCTCGTGCGCGGTATGTGTCAGTTGATCCACCCGAATTTCGGCATTACTAGGACATCGTTTCTATGGGGACCAAAGGTATGTAGTCGAGTGAATTGTTTGATTAGCTTTGTGTTGACACTGGCCAAATCTACAATTCACCTGTACTACATGAGAGTCGAAGATGGGAATCAGAACACTGACCCACAACACCACGCACACGCACTTAAGCGCCACTTCGTTGACAGGTTGAAGAGACGTTTACGTCTCGAATATCTGGCAACGAACGCAGACACATTCAACTGCACATGGCAACCACTATCGTCGGTGCAGGATGGAGCTCTTGTCTTTCGCTGGTGAGAACAGGCCACAGCATTTGCAACACTAGTCCACGGGGCTTCTCCCCGCTTAGGAATCATTGCACGTGCGGTGGGAAGGACAAGCACTCTGTTAGAGATGCTAAGCTGGAGGGATGATGAGGGCAGTTTGTAGAGGTCTACGATACTACAGGCCGCCCTCGCGGGACTCTATAACGGTATCGGCTAAATTTTTTCGTTCGTTCGGTCATTTATCTTTGATTCGGTTTCGGTCTCGGTGCTAAATTACAAAATTTTTTGTTGAAAATTCGTTCGTTTAGGTAAATATTTTTATTAGATTATTTTGGAAATTGAAGCTTCTTGGAACTGCCACTTACCCAATTGTCAAAATTGGGACTTTTAAATTTTTTGTCTATCGTTTAGATCCTTTTCAAAATTCTTGTAGCCGTTTTTTAGTCTCTTTTGAGAATTTTGTCTTGTTTGTTTTCCTTTTGTTTGTGTCTTTTTTCTTGTTCATTAGTTTTTCTAATTGTTTTAATTGTTTAATTGTCCCTATTGACCTTTTATAACTTTTAGATTAGCTAGCGACCTTTTGTTTACACTTTGTAGAGCCTTTTGCCACCTATTTTTAAGGAATTTTGAAAAGAGCCAAAGAGCCAAAAAATAAAGAGCTTATATACATAAAAAAAAATTATTATTATTATCGATACTTCGCTCCCGATCGAAACTTCTCCTTTCGGCATTTTTCCTCCTCCCGAATACTTCTCGCTCGTCAAAAGTGCCAATATCTTTCCCTGTGTGAGCTATGGCTAAGGGCTGAACGCACGGCTTCTTTCGTGGATTGGCTGCTGTTTGTAAGAAGAAAAAGAAAAAGAAGAAGAATAGTAAATTCAAAGAGCTTTTACTACAGCAATGTAAACGTCAAAATAAATTCTGCGGGGCGTTAGTTTTTCCGATAAAATACGGGAAATGTAATATTAAGAGGAGATCATTCCATAACTTAAGACTGAATTAATTTTAATTAATTTCCATATCGTTCGATCGTAGAAAGTGTGTGTTCTATGGTTTTTGGTGCACCAATTCAGATGCAATCCAAGTGCAAATATATTTAAAGAAAAAAGAAACGCAAGATATGCCAAAGATAACTGGTTGTGGCTAGCGTTTATTTCAGCCCTTTTACATCTTCCATATATATTGAATATTATGGAAGATGAACAAGTATTAATTTCACGGGCTGCAGAAGAGCGAGAAAATATTTATAGAAGATATGACTTGGGTACAGATCCTAGTAATCAGATTGATCCATGGGAAAATCCCAGTTTTGAAGTTTATCATCTTACAGACAAGTACTATTTCTATTTTCTTTTTTTAACAATGGTTAACGAAAACTCACTCTACTGAAATAATTTTTTTATGATATTTAGATATGGTTTTGTACACGACAAACGATTGCCAGACACACTTAATCCATCCGAAGCAAAGAAAACAAAAATCGAACTTGAAAGGGTAAAGAAATGGATAAAAATGCTTGAAAGTTGGGATAGAAACAACGAAAAATTACGAAAGAGAATATTTAAAGGTGTTCCTAATAAGTTGCGATGGTCTGCATGGAGAAAACTATTAAATGTAGAGGAGTCTCAGTTGGCTAATATAGGTGTGTATGGAAAAATGTTGAAAATCGCCCGTTTGTATGGTACAGACACTCGACAAATTGATTCCGATGTCAATCGGCAATTCAGGGACAATTTAGCGTATCGGCAACGATATAGTGTTAAACAAAAGAGCTTATTCAATGTCCTAAATGCCTACAGTATTTATAATCAAGAGCTTGGTTACTGCCAGGGTATGTCTGGCCTAGTTGGCGTGCTGCTTCTTTACATGGACGAAGAAGAAGCCTTTTGGGCACTAAACACTTTAATGACTGACAGAAAATTCGCTATGCATGGCCTATTTATTGAAGGATTTCCAAAACTTACTCGTTTCTTAGAGCATCATGATAAGATCGTTTCAAAATTACTACGAAAGTTGCACGAACATTTTACAAAGCACAATGTCGACTCGATTTTGTATTCACTTAAATGGTTTTTTGTAATATTTATTGAGAGGGTAAGAATAATTATTGTCTATGTTATACTTAATGTATATATATATAAATATCATTTTCCCTTAGATACCATATCATTTGTGTCTCCGAATTTGGGATATTTACCTATTTGAAGGAGAACGTGTTGTAACTGCCATGGCATTTACGATTCTTTACCTACATCGAACGGAACTACTAAGACTTAAAGATATGGATGCCATTTTAGAATATCTTCAAGTAAAACTCCACAAAGACTTTGGGTTCGATGATGACTATGTTGTTGGTGCTTTAGATCATGTAATGAAAAAACTAAAAACATTAAAATTAGATTTGCCCTCTCCACCGAAACCAATTGAATTTCCCCAAAGGGCACTTGGACAATTTATTGAACCTGATTTTGAAAAGAAGATTGGTAGACGTAAATCGGTTTTTACGGAAAATGAGAAGCAAGTAATTGATAGCGTTATATCAAGGTATAAAATCTCGCAATGCGACTATGTAGAATTGATTTAATTTTTTTTTTAGACAAGACACAAATACAATTGAAGTTCAATCGAATCTCTCCTATGAAACGTCCGAGTGTGCCACAGGTAAGATAATATACATATTTGACTCTGGCAAGCCCTTGAAATGCTGTGATATGACAAAATTTGGTTGTTTAAGTCCCAAATTTATTTGGCACTATTTGCAAAACAACAAAAATACTCCGTTTAACGTAATTACCCAGATTTTAAAGAATTAATGAATGAATTAATGAAAACTTAATTAAAACTCTTTCCCAACAAGGTTTTATTGCATACTATATATATGTGGATACTAAAAACATACAAAATTAGAAGTAAAATTCAAATTCTAAAAGTGCAATAGGTGAAAAGGTGAGAATTTTTTCTGATGTTGCCATGGTTACAACCGAGCTGGCATCTCGGTTGGTCGGATGTGCTCGGCACCTCGGGTCTCAATCTCAACCAAAACCTTTTGTAGGTTTTCAAAATTTAATTTAATTTCGGTAGGCTTTGATTCTTTTAAAAGAGAAGGAATTATATTAAAAACAAAAAGTTAATTACTTGTTTTTCTGAGAGAAGTTTCTCAGTGAGAAGTTTTGATTATTATGATTATGAACGTTTGTTGTCGCGACTAATTACATCTTTATAAATATAAAATCGGGTTCGTACTATTCAACTTCCGTCCTTCAATCCATATTGATTAAGGAATTGTACCAGGAAGATCTAGTCTTGCTTTCATCAAGACAAAAATAAAAATTGTTCCCGAAATAACATTGTTCTTTCTTTCTCATTCGATACAAAAGATTGTGCCCGAATAGCGTTGTTATTTCTCATACATCACAAGAGAAGAATCTTGAACAAAAATATATATCTACATACGAATTGAGGACCCCATCGCCTGTTATACATGTTCCACGCCACTACTCATTAAGAAGCAGCGATAGTAGAAATCATCCAAAAAACCCTTGAGCGATTTCTTCCAATCTATTATTTTGTTTTATTAAAGTCTTTATATTCTTTTGGCCAAATATCACTTTGTCTTACTTTTTCTATAAGATGCAGAGGCCATTTCTTCTTACCACGATAAATGCACAATAAACTGCACTTTAGACGAAAGAGCAAAATCAACATATACAATATGTATGAGCATTTGTGTAAGGCTCAACAAAATGTGAGCATTTATATGAGCAATTGTATCGCGATTTGACAAATTTAATTGTGCTTCATGCAAATCGCGAGATACAAATATCCAAGTGTAAATAAACTAAGCTTTATAAAAAAAAGATTTACGAACAAAAGTGTTTAAAAAATTATGTGAAGCATATTTTACTGATTCGTCATTAATTTTGATATGATAACAGCATTTTTGAGAATTAATGAGAAATACTTTTCTTCTGGCATATATATTGACTATCAGAACCAGCTTAACACAAGCTCGCTGCATGGACACGTTTAATAAATAAACGTCTCAACAATACATGCGATTCATCACTTAGTCGGTGTTAGTATTAATGTTAAACTAAACATGGACCAAACACCGAATGAGATGACATGCAGTCCGACATGGAAACAGAAAATTAAGTATTATATAGACGTTTTTTAAAACATGCTTGGAAACGTCAACGACAAAATTCTCAGCTTTAATATTAACAACAATGCACATGCGATTGATGGGTTCATACATACTAAAGTTGGATCTTGCGGCGTTAACATGCAACAGAGGTAACCTTCTCAAATTGTGCGCACTATCACGGAAAGAGATTTTGCTAAGTAGAAGGGGAGAATCAATATTCGCGTTTAAGAGTTGATGCACAAAAGTTACATCAGCGACCATGCGACGTTTTTCGAGGGAGTGCATATTTAAAAGCTTCAAGCGATCCTCATAAGGTGGAAGAATCAATGAATTGTTCCAGGGTAGGTGCCTGAGAGCGAAGCGCAGGAAGTTCCGCTGAACAGACTCGATGCGTTCGATGTGTGTACCGTAAAATGGAGACCAGACCTGGCTAGCGTATTCAAGGAGAGGTCTCACAAAGCAAGTGTACAAACGCAGTGTTATGGTGGGATTCGAGAACTCTCGAGACCAACGTTTAATAAAGCCCAGCATAGAACTACTCTTAGATACCATATAGTTAATGTGGGATATAAAATTCAATCTATGGTCACATTTAACACCCAAATCAAAAACAGCACCCTCGCGACGGCGAATCGTGGAATCCGAGAACACATAATCATAAGTGATTGGTTTCTGATTCCTGTGGAAAGTCATAACCTCACATTTGTCGATATTGAGGGCCAAATTATTGTTTTTGCACCAAACGTAAAATTTGTGAAGATCACCTTGTACCAGTTCACAATCGGTAACAGATTTAATCTGAGCGAAAAGTTTAATATCGTCAGCATAAATCAATACTTTGCAGTGCCTCACAACAGAGACAATGTCGTCAATAGATAGAATGAAAAACAACGGGCCCAAGTGACTCCCTTGAGGTACGCCGGACGAAGCTTTCAGGACTGGAGACGGAATGACGGAATAGTATTTGATATGTTCTGTTATCTAAATAAGACTCCGTCCATTTTATAAATGTTGGGTGAAACCCATACTTTTCCATTTTAAAGAGTATCACGGAGTGAGATAACTTGTCGAACGCTTTACTGAAGTCAGTATAAATACAATATATAGATTGGTGGTTTACTGTCAATGATAATACATAGAAATTGCTTTTTCTGTATCTTCTTTAACTTTCCAAAATCTACAATCTAAGCTCACAGTTTGAAATGCAAAACCCGAATCATTATTTTCTTCCAAACTAATCCATATCATCACTTGAGAACGGCTCGACCGATTTGGCTCAGTTTTATTATGAGGAGCGTTTTTCAAAACTCGATAATTGAAAATTGCAAATTTTTCAGGAGGAGGTTTTTTATGCTTTGAAGGGAAATAAATGTATATTTTGAAAGAAACTTATTTTTATTCATACAACTAGGTCACCGGCTACATATAAACAGAGAGGCATCAAAAAGAGTATCCATAATAACTAATAAAAAAATATTGATGAATTTCAAGTGATTTCATCAAAACTCGATAATTACAGTTTATATCCACTTTTGCTAAAACCAACTTAAAAAAACTGCTTTAAATGAAAACTTCATCTTCATATATTCTTCGAGTACTTTCGTCAGAATCTTGTTTTACATTCGCCTCAAATATAGCGTCATAAAATTGTCTGGCTTCATTGGGAATAGCAAAAAATAAGTTTCTCCATTCCTGCTTCTTTTTCACAGATACCATGTTTTGAATTGGTACTTCTTGTAAAGTACGCATAGATTCTTCGAGGTCTTTATCTTTTTTGAAAAGACACACGTCAATAGGTGCAACTTATATTAGTTGTGACTTTGAAGTCATCTTTTCTGTAACCAATCACTCTTGTTTCGCTAATTTTGAAGGGCATTTTGGGTTTTAAAATCATTTTCGAAACACTTTTGTAATCATTTAATTTCCAATCAGTGTTTAGTTTCCTGACCGTAAAGAACTTAGCCAAATTTGTTAAATAGTCTGTAGGTCTTAGAATTTCCCCTCTCTTCCTGCATTCTTTTTGTACCCTTCCAAAAATACGATCAGGTGGCATAAAGCACATGTAGTTGGTCTGTCCTCTTTTGACTTAACAATCAGAGTCAACTCCAACTGCTCAAGAAAATTGAGTAATGCTGAAGCTATTTGATTGGCTCCACGTTGTCCTTCTATCTCAAGCCAAGTGTAAAAATACACATTGTCCTTTGGTTCTCCTCGTGATTAACAATACCAAGATTGTAAAACCAAACTTGACGGGAATAAAAAATTTCGCCTACTGACAGCTTGGACAACGGCTGTTTTTGTTGCATATCAAAAACAATAGTTATAGTTTTATTTTTTGTTTTTTTCATTAATTCATGAAAGCAAACAGTTGATGCAGTTTTTTTTTTGTTCTATGTTCTTGCCTTTTTTCTAAATCAGATTCGCTTTTAATATTCATTTCAAAAATTTTGCAAGTAGAACACGTATCGCTGTGGGGACTACCAAAACGCAGATTAAATTGTGTATGAAACATTTTTTTATATTTGGAGAAGGAGGAGTATTCCTCTTTTCTTTCCTCTCTGCTCGTTTCATATAATTCAAACATTTTTCTAAGAGAAAGCTCCGGTGGTAAATATTTGCGCTGTATTTTTTATCTCGAATAATGACTTTCTCGGCATTAGAATGACTTAATATGCATTTTTATATCTTTGGCAGTAGAACGATCCCCACCTCTTCTTTCTTTTGGGACTTCAGGCGAGTGAAAATGATATCTATATACAAGTCATATATAATATTAGACCTTACTGAATATGTCGTTCTAGCTTTTTTTAGAATTTACCTTGCAATTAGAGCACACCTATCTGGTGAAACATGCACAATTTCCCCACATCTTGTTCTTATAAAATATTTAATTGAAACAGCGCGCGAATACTGCTTTTTGGAAGAATCAAGCCTGCGCACAGGGTAATGAATTTTCATATATCGCAGCAAAAAGGCATCTTGTTCTATTTTATTTTTGTTGTTATTCAAATGGTGAGAAAATACTATAATATTCAAAACAAAGGTAACGGAAAAGTAAATAAGGTACCTAAAACATTGTACTTACTGCTTATATCATCCAATGATAACGACCCTGCTGTACAAAATATTTTTCTGTTTCCTTCTCCTGACACATCGGCAAGTGTGTGCTTACATTAATGTTTAAATTCATCTTTTATTAATGAACGTTGCATTGTCTTTCTATTCTTAACAGCAATTTTCTTCCCTTAGCTACTGTATTAACTGGAATATTATAATCCTGACTTTTTTCCATAATTGCCACAAAATTAACGTGACTTCACACTTTCGAATGACAATTAATACTGCCTATTATACATTTGAAACACAAATGCAACACAAAGGAATAAAGGCTAAAGGTAGAATAAATAATAAAAGAGAAATACTTTTATGCCGGCTTAAGTAGCCGGAGTTAAGGCTGAGCTGGACTCGTCTGACTGTTATAGGTCAATTTATCGCTATTTGCTTGACTTTTGATGTAATTATCGAGTTTTGATATAACTTTTGTGTAATTATCGGCTTTTGAAATACCGCGAAAATTTATAATCCCTATAACTTTGAAATAGACCAATGAAATAGGTGAATAGAGATCTGAATTCTGAAAAATTTGATGTCAATATCTCATTGTTATTCCGTTTGTAACGCACAGAAATAATGATGGTAGAGCAAAATTGATTGGATAATAATATTAAAAGTTATTTTGATTTTTGCATGTCCGTCTGTACGTGCGCACGATAATTCGAGAACGCGTGTACGTAGAGAGCTGAAATTTTGTATGCAGACAAAAAAAAAAGAAGTGAAATTAAGTTCGAAAATGAGACAAATCGAGCAACTACTTCGTGGGGTTGCCATACAAAAATTTCGTTTTCCACTATATGTTTCAATACTGTCTGCAAATAAAAAGTCAAAAATGGAATAAATCGGGCAACCCCTTGGTGTTGCCATAAAAAATTTAGGTTTTTTACGGATACTGTGAAAACGATCAGTCCTGGACATTTTTATTGTACTAAAAACTTCTTCAGAATATGAAATCCTATAAAATGGGTTATAATAATATTTCTGTCCGAAGAACCGTTCTAGAAATATATGCGAAAAACCACTATAAAAATCAAAATTGCTAGAAGGGTAACCATACGAAAATTCATACGGGCATTCATCTAGGGTATCATAGACCAATTCTAGCTTTTTTACTTGTTTTTATTGCGTTCGTAATTGTCCGGACAAGGTTTTTAGGCAAAGAAAAATTGGATTGCTTGATGTTGCCATACAAAACTTTGATGACAAATCAATTGCCGCATGTATGTTATATCATTACTTGAGAACGGCTCAACCGATTTGTCTCATTTTTGTTATTGTGTTCGTAATTGTTCGGAAAAGAAAAATTGGAATCAGCAACTCCTTGGTTTTGCCATACAAACTTTGGGTTTTCACTATATATTTGGAAAGGCATCGAGGTTGAGAGCTCATATTTTGCACACGGCCTTTTCAGACAAATTGCAAATACAGGTCCAAAAGTGGAGCAAATTGGGCAGCCCTTTCTTGGAGTTGCCATACAAAACATTAGTTTTCCACTATATATTTGGAAACTGCCTCACGCGTCTACGTAGAGAGCTGAAATTTTGGACACGGGCCTTTTTAAAATGTAAATTTAAGTTCAAAAATGGGACCAATCGGGCAACTCCCTCGTAAGGTTGCCATACAAAACTTCAATTTTTAACTATATATTTTGGCACTGCCTGAGAACACGTCGGCATAAAGAGCTTCACTCTTCCGCTCACATGAACGCATCCACGCATCCCTTTTCAACCCCACCCCCACCCATTTAGACATCTATATTATCACCGGGCAACTCCAGCGGGCTCCCCAGTCATCAATATTTTCTAAAATTAAATTTTCTGTGCAACGGGTAATCGTAAAAGGGAGGCCTTTGTAGATTTCTGCGAGGAGCTTGACGGCTATCGTGCTCTTAGGACTGACCCGTCGGCAAGACTGAATGTTGTAAGAGGCCTTTAGGGAATCGAAGGAGGAAGCCTGTGGGCTTCTTCTCTAGACGCATCTTCCAGACTGCAGACTTGAAAAAGATCTGCAGTTGTAGTTCAACCTTCTCGGCTTTTAAAGCGCTGGGTCCAGACGCTATTATACCTGTCCTTCTTAAGGCAGAGAGCGTTATGCTATCTTCATACATGGAGGAAGGTAGGGGTTGCCTTTGTTCCGAACCTGGTAAGGCTTCACACATGGACCCGAAGAGTTTTCGAATCATAAACCTCTCCTCATTCCTTTTGAAATGCATGGAGAGGCTAGTGGATGAATATATCAAGGGAGTAATCCTATGGGCTTCTCCCTTAAACACCTCAGCTTAGACAGCTCTGCACTCAATGGTTATTGTCTTTGAGCGAGGACTGGATCGTGGACTGCTTACCTTGGGAGTCGTTCTGGACATCGAGGGGGCTCTTGACAGGACCACCCCCGAGTCGTTATGTGAGGCAGCTTGTCGACATGGTGTTGACCGCACTGTAGTGAGATGGATCGACCAAATCTTGAGACGAGGAGGTGGGCGGCCGTACCTTCTCAGTGTGCTGGTGGAGAGAATCTGCACGCAGGGTGGCGCGACGTCGCCAGTACTCTGGTGTATGTTGCTTGACTCACTGATCACGGTGCTGAAAAACGTGGGATTTTCAAGTGAAGCGTATGCGGATGACATGCCTCTGCTCATTTCCAGGCACAGTGTGGCTGCTGCCTGTGCCTTTATGCAGGCCTCAATATTGTTAAGGACTGGTGCACCCGTCATGATATGACAGTGAACCCAATAAATACCAGCTTGGTGCTCTTCTCCAGAAGACGTAAGCTTGGGTACTTTGTTCTTCCAATGTTAAGTACCTTGATATGCAAATCAAGGGGAAGTACATTTTTATCCTTTCGGATAGTCAGGCAGCCTAGATGGCTCTGAGTGGCTTTCGGATAACATCTAAGTTACTGGGGGATTGCAGGTCGTCTGTGGATAGGTTGTGTATTCACAACAAGGTATCCCTTCAGTGGGTTCCTGGACACATGGGGATCATGGGGAATGAAAGGGCTGACCTTTTACCTACGGTTGGCTCTGATTCTCCGTTCCTCGGACTTTAACCCGCCGTAGGCGTTGCCACCACGAGTATCGGGTCTCTCATCCAAGCGGATGTTCATAGGAAGCATCAGCAGAAATAGGTGAGCCTAAGTACTTGTAGGTGCACAAAACTGTTTCTTGATGGGTCCAATAGGAATATCTCCGATTTTCTTATGGGGCTCGGAACGAACCAATATAGAACCCACAGGTCACTTCACGGTCATCTAACAAGGATGGGAGTTGTCGACAGCCCTGAGTGTCTGCCCTGCCTAGAAGGTGAGCTTGAGACAACCAAACACTTTTTGTGTGCGTGTTCGGCCTTCGCCCGGAACAGGCTGGATACTCTAGGGTCTGCCCTTCTATCTATAGATGATCTGAAAAACTTTCCTCACTAAGACCTGATGTGCTTCATTAAGATGACAGGAGAAGGTGTTGGGGAAAGAGATTCTAGCAGGATAGCACAATGGGCCGATCTGGCCTCCTCCCACTGCTTTAAAAACTTGAAAAAAACCCGTTCTTTGTCAATCTTATTTTCGTATTCCGTAATTTAAGATTTCTACATTTGAACTACTCTTTAAAATTTAATTTAAACATCTTACTTTGCCAAACCTTAAATTTTCATTCATACCATACATACGTTCAGTTCGGGAAAGATCTAAGTACGTATCAATTATTTACACAAAATATCCCTTAAGGAAATATTTCTAATATTATTGTTGAAATTTTGGCTTGGAAAACTTAAGTTTCTTCCATCACTACTCGAGTTTTTGTCACTATTTGTAGAATTATTTATTTCGTTATCTGCTCTAATATTTTTAGATAGTAATATTATCGCTAGTGTAGCTCGGAATATTTTGGTTGTTGTCATTGTCACCTCTTAATATTACTAGATCTAAAATACCTCTAACTGAGTACTATAGCCAATGTCATGCTATTATTTTCTACTAGTAATATTTTTTAATTAAATTACCTTCATCTTCATCGTCATCACCTTAAAGGTGTAGTAAATTAAAATCTGCCCATTGTGTAGTAGCCCCCGGAAAGTACAAGCCATGCAACATATATGGAACAACAACTTGCTATAGCCATAAAATAAGAACTCACACTTATACTTTACTTTACTTTACTTTACACTTTATGATGAGTATATTCAAAGCATGTGCGCGAAATTATTTCGTGACCCACGTATCTTTTTTAAGTTTATTAATATGAAGAAAAAAACGGACAACTACTCCAATATCATTAGGCTTCCAAATGACTTCACAACGCTGAGAGTTATTTTCCAAAAATCGCTTAATAGTGGTTGTTTCCCTCAGCTATGGAAAAATTCTTTTATCATACCTATCCGCAAAAAAGGTAGTAAAACTGAAATTTCTAACTATAGGTCTATTGCAAAATTGTCTTGTATGCTTAAATTATTCGAATCTATCATTTACTATCAGCTATCAATTTCCTGCAAGAATTTGCTTTCTTCAAACCAGCATGGGTTTAATTCGGGCAGGTCTACAACCACTAACTTGTTGCAATTTGTCTCGGATACCATTGGCGGGTTTGCAAAAGGCTATCAGACAGATTGTATTTATACAGACTTTAGTAAAGCGTAAGTTATCTCACTCCGTGATACCCTTTAAAATGGAAAAGTATGGGTTTCCTCCAGCTTTTCTTAAATGGACGAAGTCTTATTTCGACATTCGATCTCTAGGAAGTCACTTGGGTCCGCTGTTTTTTATTCTATCTGTTATGAGACACTGCAAAGTCTTGATTTATGCTGACGACATTAAACTTTTCGCTCAGATTAAAACTTTTAGCGATTATGAACGGGTACAAGGTAACCTTCACAAATTTTGCGTTTGGTGCAAAAACAATAATTTGGCTCTCAATATCGACAAATGTGAGGTTATGACTTTCCATAGGAATCAGAAACCAATCACCTATGATTATGCGATCTGGGATTCTACGATTTGCCGCCGCGAGGGTGCTGTTTGTGACTTGGGTGTCAAATGTGACCATAGATTGAATTTTATCTCCCACATAAATTACATGGTATCAAAGAGTAGTTCTATGCTGGGCTTTATCAAACGTTGGTCTCGCGAGTTCTCGAATCGCACCATAACATGCGTTTGTACACTTGCTATGTGAAACCACTCCTTGAATACGCTAGTCAGGTCTGGTCTCCACTTTACGGTACACACATCGACCGCATCGAGTCTGTTCAGCGGAACTTCCCACGCTTCGCTCTGAGGCACCTATCCTCTCTGGAATAATACATTGAGTCTTCCACCTTATGAGGACCGCTTGAAGCTTTTGAATATGCACTCGCTTGAAAAACGTCGCATGGTCGCCGATGTAGCTTTTGTGCATCAACTCTTAAACGTGAATATTGATTTTCCCCTGCTACTTAGTAAAATATCTTTCCGTGATAGTGTGCACAATCTGAGAAGGTTCCCTCTGTTGCATGTTAACTCCGCAAAATCCAACTTTAGTATGTATGAATCCATCAATCGCATGTGCATTGCTGTTAATATTAAAGCTGAGAATTTTGTCGTTGACGTTTCCAAGCATGTTTTAAAAAACGTCTATATAATACTTAATTTTCTGTTTCCATGTCGGACTGCATGTCATTTCATCCGGTGTTTGGTCTATATTTAGTGTAACATACTAATACTAACACCGACTAAATGATGAAACGCATGTATTGTTAACCGTTTATTTATTAAACGTGTCCATGCAGCGAGCTTGTGTTAAGCTGGTTCTGATAGTCATTATAAAAAAAGAAATGAGTGATCGGTTGGTTAACAGAGGCTTTAAAATCTTATCACCAGATGCGTTGCTGCACAATAAGAACGTCACGCGATCCTTGCCGCTTTGAAACCACCACCAGATTTTTCTGATTTTTAATATGTAGGTTCTGATAGACATTTTTTTCGTTTCGTCGGCATTAAATACTTGCTCTGGTGTATTGAGTTATTTTTACTATCATCTCTGGAAAGTTTGTCGCAGCATTTTTGTCACCTGACCCTACTTCACCTTTTATTTTTACATTGTGAAATGCGTGTCGTTTTAGGAATCCTGTCAGCCATTCCTCACTTAATTAAATATCAGTTTCTTGGTTGTCTGCTGACTTGCTGATAGCTCCGATTCCTGAAGTCGTTCGTATATTCTAAGTCCCTTCTCTTTTATAAATTTTCCATCTATAGGTATTTTTTTTTCTGCAGTACCAAAAACTACAAGTTTTTCCATTTTTTCTAAGATAGTATTTCGACTGTATGATGATGGTTTGGAACTGACATTCGATCCAGAAATCTCTCAAAAGAGAGATTTTAATTTTAGTTTCTAAAGAAATCGCTTGTCTCTTCCGGTTAATTTTTGATTTTTCAGACATCTTATTAGGCTATAATAAAGTTTAAGTAACAACAAGTAAAACAGCTAGAATTGGTCTAAGACCAATTCTTATGATATCATGGCTAGATGAATGCCCGTGTGAAATTTCGTATGGTCACCCATCTGTACAAGTTTGATTTTTGAAGTGGTTTTTCGCATATAATTCTAGAGCGGTTCATCGGACAGAAAAACTTATTATAACCAATTTTATGGGATTTCGTATTCGGAAGAAGTACAATAAAAATGTCTAGCACTGATCGTTTTCACAGTAAACGTAAAAAACGAAAAATTGTATATGGCAACACCAAAAAGGGTTTGCCCGATTTGGTCTATTTTGAAATCTTATTTGCTATTACTATGAAGACATCATGTACAAAATTTCAGCTTTCTAAGTCGACGCGCTCTCAGGCAGTGTTCAAATATATAGTGGAAAAGGAAATTTTTATATGACAACCCCACGAAGGAGTTGCCCGATTTGCCTCATTTTCGAACTTAATTTTACTTTATTTTTTAAAGTCCGTGTACACAATTTCAGCTCTCTAAGTATATGCGTTCTCGAGTTATCGTGCGTACAAACAGACAGACGGACGGACATGCAAAAATCAAAATAACTTTTAAAATTATGCGTGGGTGTCCAATCCATTGAGGTCTACCATCATTATTTCTGTGCGTTACAAACGGAATGACAAACTTAGTATACCCTATAGATTTCATCTAGGGTATAAAAATTCACTTAAACAATTTTCTAAACTAGATTTTTGCAATAATAGTACTGTTAATTGTAAGAAAATCCCAACTGAAATTATATTGGCACTAAAACTTTTACCCGGGGGTTACACGAGATAGCACAGCTTGCGTGCAACTTGCACTGCCAAACTTTTTGCACGTGTAATCCCTACTGCCATGCAGGCAGCTCAGCTTTCAGCGAACTTGCATGATCAAAAATAATGCCAGCTGGCTGAGGTGATAGTAATTTGACATTTTACTGTTTTCAATATGGCGGAAAATAACTGCTTGAATGAAATTTTCTGGAATCATTTGTATTCCATCATTTATCAACACCTTCATCTTCCTTTTTATCTTTGTTTTTCCGATTCTGCTTCTTCCTTTATTGCTAAAATTTCCGACATACACAAGACTTTACGCCTCAATGAATTTTATTAAATGAACTTGCATGCAAGGTGATAAGACATCAAGCGAACTGCTTTCTGCTCAAATTTAAGATCGCGTTAGAAGAGAGGATTGCATTCAAGCTGTGCTATCTCGTGTAACCCCCGGGTTAAAAATTAATGTTTTTTCTTCGACCCACCACAATGCTAACTTTTTAATACAATTAAATAGACAAATATAAAAATTCCGGGAATTTTCCCAATTATATTTTATTTTTGTAACTGCTGTAAAAATTCCGGGAATTTCCCATTATATTTTTTTTTGTAACTGCGTAAAAATTCCGAGAATTTTCCCTATTATATTTTATTTGCAACTTCGTAACGAATTATTTGTTTTAATATGTTCTAACACGTTCAAAACACCGTGTAAATTTTCTCCTCCTTAGGGTTTTGTGCACTCATCGAACAAGTTTTTTGAATTTACAGTGTACAGTTCTCCTGAGTATAATTAATTGTGAAAAGTTTATGTATTTATTTATTTAAACTAGTATATCCTACATACAATGTGAAGCTATACTTATACCTACGCACTCGGGTACTATGCCCATATGGCGCTATTGTGATATTGTGATATTTCTAAATTTTTTGATAGTTCAGTTTTTTTTTTTTTTTATATGCTACTTATGTCAAATCTTATCAAACTAATCTTAACTACGTTTATTCTTGGAGGCTAACTTACTTATACATAACATTTTTTCTTCTGTTTCTATATCTTCTACTAATATCATTGACCAGTTCTTGTTATTGCGGTCCTCTTCCCAATGCCCTGAGGGGAAAAAGTGTCAGTAATAAGAGCGGCGGAGAAAGCCGAGATCGGTGATGGCGTGGAGTATTTTTCTTGTTTTATATGTGCTTTGTTATTTGCAGCTGTGTTAGGAGTTTGAGAAGGGGATCGGGATTCTCGGGAGACAATAGTGCGGGGAGGGCTGGGAGAGGTCCTGTGTTTGTCCGTATTGTTTTTGTACATGTCAGTGGTACTTGACATTCTTCACAGCCAGGTTGTGGCGTCCTGGTTATATAGTAAGAGTGTGTGAGTCGGGTATGACCTGTTCGCACCTGTTTTGCCAGAAATGTTGTTTGTTGTAAAAAGTTATTTATAAAATGGACGAAGACAAATAAAATATGCTCAGTTATTTTTGTATTTATTTTCTTCTAATTTTTGCTTATTTCTGCTTAAGAAGTAATTTATATACCGCAATCAGAAATACATTTCAAGTGTCAAATCGTCGGTGATGCTGCATAACCGCCAGACTGGCAATATCATAACCGCCTAACTGAAAACAGTAGCAAAATCAAATTTTTAATTAATGGTAATACCCTAGACACACAGCACGAACTAATGAATCATTTGTACTAACTATTCATTAAAATGCCGTGTGTCAAATAGTATATGTCATTATAGCTCGAAAATCAGATGATAATGAAGTACACTAATGAAGTGTTTTCCTCCTTCATTATAGCTATAATGAGGAAAATGTGCTAGATTTGGCATATAATGTAAATCTGGAGCTCCGCTGTGCATCTACCGATTTGAAAAATAAGAAGAAGAAATGCAAAGAAATGCAAATCACAAATTATATTAATATTTTTTTAAATATAATGTTTTTTCTCATTTGTTAATTGTTAAATTCGAAAATAAAATAAATGAAAACAAAGTTTATCGCGGTAATTCGATTCATATTGCTTCTTTAAGGTGATAAGTTCATCAAAACCAGTTTGACAGCACAACTTAATTAAAGATATGGCTGTGTGTCCGCAGTTTATAATGAATCATTATAGACTAATGAGTCGTTAGTTTTTTCTTCATTAAGAGTGCTGTGTGTCTAAGGCATAACAGAGCTAATACCCTAGACACACAGCACGAACTAATGAATCATTTGCACTAACTATTCATTAAAATGCTGTGTGTCAAATAGTATATGTCATTATAGCTCGAAAATCAGATGATAATGAAGTACACTAATAAAGTGTTTTCCTCCTTCATTATAGCTATAATGAGGAAAAATGTGCTAGATTTGGCATATAATGTAAATCTGGAGCTCCGCTGTGCATCTGCCGATTTGAAAAATAAGAAGAAGAAATGCAAAGAAATGCAAATCACAAATTATATTATTAATATTTTTTTAAATATAATGTTTTTCTCATTTGTTAATTGTTAAATTCGAAAAATAAACAAATGAAAACAAAGTTTATCGCGTTAATTCGATTCATATTGCTTCTTTAATGTGATAAGTTCATCAAAGCCAGTTTGACAGCTCAACTAAATTAAAGAAATGGCTGTGTGTCCGCAGTTTATAATGAATCATTATAGACTAATGAGTCGTTAGTTTTTTCTTCATTAAGAGTGCTGTGTGTCTAAGGCATAACAGAGCTAATACCCTAGACACACAGCACTAACTAATGAATCATTTGCACTAACTATTCATTAAAATGCTGTGTGTCAAATAGTATATGTCATTATAGCTCGAAAATCAGATGATAATGAAGTACACTAATAAAGTGTTTTCCTCCTTCATTATAGCTATAATGAGGAAAAATGTGCTAGATTTGGCATATAATGTAAATCTGGAGCTCCGCTGTGCATCTGCCGATTTGAAAAATAAGAAGAAGAAATGCAAAGAAATGCAAATCACAAATTATATTATTAATATTTTTTTAAATATAATGTTTTTCTCATTTGTTAATTGTTAAATTCGAAAAATAAACAAATGAAAACAAAGTTTATCGCGTTAATTCGATTCATATTGCTTCTTTAATGTGATAAGTTCATCAAAGCCAGTTTGACAGCTCAACTAAATTAAAGAAATGGCTGTGTGTCCGCAGTTTATAATGAATCATTATAGACTAATGAGTCGTTAGTTATTTCTTCATTAAGAGTGCTGTGTGTCTAAGGCATAAGTCACTACAACTTGTTTTATCAATTTTATGTCTAAAATCTAAAAATATATGTTTCTCGTCGTATCCTAAAGTTCAGTACCCATAATTTTGTCATTAATATAATAACAAAAGTTTAGTGTCTGTTGAAAACTTACCTTTGACTTGTGAAGCTACACTGCGAGAGACTTTGGTCTCTGTAGACCGAGAGACCCATGTATACACTTCGGAGACGTAAAAAATCTCTAAAAAGACCTAGTCTCTAGAGGCTTTTTTGGGCTCCAGTCTCCCGTCGTGTATTTTAAAACAAACAGGTCTTCAGGTTCGGTCTCTAGTTTCCGAAGTTTGTTTATTTGTTGTCTCCAGACCTTCGGAGACTATTTGTGTGTTCTGGTCAGTTAAGTGTAGGTCTCCTCGGAAAGGAAAAGGAATAAAATTGAGTGAGTTTAACAAAATGTTATAAAGAAATTAATAATGAAAGAATTTAGGGTAGAAAATTTGTTTCGTCAATGGAGTTCTGGTTATTTTTGAAAACAAAAAAATCTTAAATTTGTTGTGTTTATCCCGTAAAATTTGTACGCCAAGGATATATTTTTTTAAGCTTTTTCACTTTTCCCATAACATAAAAATATTACTAACTTTTGAGATAATTCCTTCTATCTCTTGCTTGCCAATTAACAAAGATCTCTGGAAATCTCTAGATACCAAACTTCAAATGTCGTGTATACACTTCGGAGACGTGTCCCTAGAGATTTTTTTTATTACGGATTCCGGAGACCTAATTTTTTGGTCTCCAGAAAAGTCACTTGCAATGTAAACATTTCATAGATTTTAGTCTCTGTAAACCAGAAACTGGAGACCAAAAGTCTCTCACCGTGTATCTTTACTTTAACTTACGCGGTAGTGACATAGTAGTTTCGCAGTTATGCAGTGTCACCGATGAAATGTCAAACTCTTACCCCAAGTAATTTTTAGTGTAAGTTCGGAGTAACCCCGTGTAACCCTAAGTTTTTTCAAAAAATACGATAGTATAGCCCTGGGGTGCCCTAGGTTTACCCGGTGTTTTCATCAAACAGACCTATAGTTACATATTAGGTCTGTCTGTTTACTTCTGAGCAAAAATCTTTGAGTAAAAATCAAGTAAAAACTTTTATGCGGTAGAGGGGATAACTCAAGAAAAGTTACCAGACAATTCTCGAGTAAATTTTGTTCAGCTTGCCATGTGTCAACAATTTGGCTGCTACGTTTTCTGTCTAAAACAGAAAACAGTTAATTAATTTGAAATACGTTTTAAAAAATTCACCCTCTTTAATATTTTTTTAAAATCTCAACTGATTAGATTATCACTTTTACATTCATTCGATAACACAACTGGCTTAACCTCAAATTTAATGCTTTTGACAGTCAGCTGATTGCATATCGAAGTTACACATCCTCTTACCCTTGGTACAGAATGAAAGTAGCCACCACGCAGGAAAATGTCGCGCAGAAGTGGGTTATAAGGCAATGCCATTAAGTGACCGCAATGAACGTAGGCATCGTAGCCACCACGCAAAAGTTGGTCGACTTTCAACTTTAGCGCAATTATCCTGCGTTGACATTTCACAGCTGATTAACATTTTGTTTGTTTTAAAATTTTGATTGCTGAACATCATGGGTTTCAAAGAAAATTTAATTATGGTGGTGAAAAATATTAAAAATAATAATATTGTGGTCCCAATTTATTATTAATACAGCTAACAAAATTCATTTAAATTTCATCTTGACGCAGTCATCAATGGCCATTGTGTTCACCATGTTTGGTGGCTACGATTTTAACACTTCATCACCGCATTGTGCTTGGTGGCTGCGATGCATTCTGTTCCAAGCGTTAGTCATGAGTAAAAATGTGCAACTTTGTGCAAGAGGGGAAACGTATAAATTTACTCGATTTTTACTAGCTAAAAGTTAACAGACGGTTTGTGAGTAAAAATGCGTAAAAGTTTTTACACCGAGTAAAAACTTTCGAGTAAACAGACAGACCTATTGTCAAGGATGGATTAGGGCAGAAATAAAAAATGGATTGTTCGGTTGAATTAATATAAAGAACTCTTTATTGATTACTATATTATAAACGGTGTAACGATTACTTAGAATTAAATAAAACGGCAATGCTGAATACGATTTAAGGCTTAAACACAAATCCAGCGACAGAACGACAGACGACAGCGAAAATATCGTTGCGAAACAGGCAGTCGAAAAATTGGGAACACAATTGCAACGACAGGCGGTGAGCGACGATTGTGAAAGAAGAAGATATTGAAATTTCATTTGTTAAATGTTTCCAGCGTTTTAAAAGGAGATTTATCAAGAATATTTTATATTATATTGAAAGAAATACAATGGACCAAAGTGTGAAAAAAACTGCAAAATGCGGAAATTAACTAAATTAAACGCTTTGAAATATCCATCCAAACTACGTCTTTTTTGTCCACTTGTCTTGCCTGTCTTGTAAACTATAAATTATTTTATGGATTTCGCATTTCCTCGATCAATTTTTCCTCAAAGCTCATTATTTTAGAATTACCGCGGCGTGCTACCACCTGAAAAAGATAAAAGTGAATGCCACAACCATTTCATTCGATTAATTTTGTTGGTAGGACTGCAGCGACGACGGCAAAATTAGAAATTGATCAATCCCGGCGAAAATGTCGTCGATCGCTCAACGTCGGTCGTCGCAATTTGGTGCATTCGCATAAGATGCTGTACTTTTAGAAGTTTGACAGCGATATATCGTCGTCGTTTGTCGTCTGTCGTCGCAATTGTGTTTAAGCCTTTAATTATGCCGACGACATGATTCCAACAATGGCAAATATACGTCCGCTCTTTACGATGGCTTGGTGGAAACTTGTTGATTATAAAGGCTGAAACAGATTACACTTTAGTGCGCGGCGCGACATCGCGGCAAAATGAACGGTGAAATTGTTCCGCCGCGCTGTCTCACAGATTGCAATAAGAACGCAGCAGTGTAGATACAGCGCTCTTATATTGGTACTACAGATTTTCATGAGATGTTGCCTACCCCAAACATAATTTTTTTGTTGGTACCACTGAAAGTGAGCAGCAAATTTAGGATTAGAAATGACTACGCGTCAAAAATTTTCGCCGCGCTGTCGCGCCGCGTTCAATGCGTGATGCACAATAGGAAACACCTGTTCTCTAACATTTTGCCGTGTTGTCGCGCCGCGCACTAAAGTGTAATCTGTTTCAGCCCTAACTCGCGTCACTCTCACACATGCTCACAGGAATACATCGGAATTGTGTAGATAGCCTCGTGTGAGAAGTCATAGGCGGTGGTTAAATTATGTGTTCTGGTTTATTAACCTGACAATAGTAAACCGAGATCAGTAGATGTTGTAATTGCGTGAATTTTTCAAAGTCATTCAACTGCAGTTGGGACATGTGTTTCATGTGGCACCAGTTTTGATTTCAGAAAGCATGCTTTCACTGAACCAGTTTTACGTGACTTACGTAGAACTATTATGCAGTGGTCTAAACATGCTGTATTACGAAAAAAATAGTCCTTCTTTAATCCTGTATCTGATGCGGTATTGACCTAAAAAATGAGTATTAAAAGTAAACACAAGGCTCACATAAGGAATTCTTTACAAATAGTGGGATTAAGAAAAAAACAAAGTGCGACTGGTCAAAGGGAGAGACAAATTCCCTTTTAGATTTTCGACTTATTGAAGAAAGTGTTCCATCTGTAATGGGTGGTAATAAATTTTGAAATTTGGAAATTTTAAATTATCTTCTATGCTCCATTCCCTTGCGTATGCACTGTACCTACAAACAAAATTAAAATATTATTTCTTTCTTCTCGTGAAGAAGTAGGCAGGCAGATCTGACAAATTTGACAACTGTCAAAGCTTTAATACGAGTGAACTAAACGGCATTCGCCTTAGTACTAAGTGAGTCGGCTCGTAAAACTAGTCCTAAATAGCTCCGGTTTAAGCAGGATTTACATTATGATGGCATCCAATTTTTACAGATATTGTGAGGGAGATAGCACATCGTATACGGAAATTTATTTACGAGTGACGAGAGAAGCAAACGCGTCCTGATTTTTTTCCGGACGTCGATTTGTCACTGTGTGCGTGTCCGGAACCATAAAAAGACCTCAAGCATAGGGAGTTTTTATAGTTAGTGAAACTAAAACATTGTTATTGGCAACTCTAATTTGTCAATTTCGACTACTGGAGCTGCCATATTGCTGTTTTGTTACTATAATTTTATGGCATATACATATCTGTTTTGAGTTTGTAATTAAATATTGCGAAATACAAAGTTATTAAATATTGCTTTATAGAAAATATTGAAGTTATTTCTGAGGTAGTGTTCTGTCCACAAGCAGAGTAGTGTGTTCAGAGATTGACTGCAGTGGTCCTTTTCCTTTATAATTTGCTAGAATTATTCCGCCTTTGAGATAATCCGTCATGTGAACACGAACCGGACTGGAATTATCTTCACCAGCGTTAGTTCGGTAGTGGAGTGGAATTATGTTCATGTGAGCACTTGAGTGGATGAAGTGGATTGACGTTTACGTATTAGCAAATTAGTTACTGAACTTTTTGTTTACTATATGAAATAAATAATAAATAAAAATTTCGTTATAGTACAAAATATTGATTGTAGAACTGAATATTACAGCATCATCTGATATTTTGCGACAAATTTTTTCGATATAATCTCATCCTTTGCTTCGAACTTCTTCGTGCTTTCATGCAATATTTTAGAATTTGTAAAATTATGCTTCTTTTCATGATCCGTCTTTGAATATCTACGAAAAAACGATTAAAAACTTGACAATTTCCAATTAGACTCGCAGAGTGTTGCCATAAAAAGTAGAGGGGACTGTACGTGTGAGGTATTGCGATGATTGCTTCCGCAGCATTTAAATTTCAATAAACTATCTCCCTCACAATTTCTGTAAAAATTGGATGTCATCATAATGTAAATCCTGCTTTAAACGTACTCACTGCCAATACTACCAACTGTAGCAGACTGGCGCGAAAATTAACTTATTTGGGGATTTCATGTCAATGGATTTGCTTAAATATTAGTTAGTGCGATTTACCGGATTTATTAACAAAATAGGTATTTGGGACTTTGTTTTTAAATTTTAATTATGAGGCGAAGGAATTGTTTTTTTAACGATGTTGTGGAAGGAAAGGTTTGCCAGCTCTGAAAATACCGCTGAACCTCAAGCTATTTCTCGTTCCCAATCGTTACAGTTCAGTGGGAAAGTATGCTCTCATGGAAAGAGACAGAAATATGAAAGTGGTGCCATTTACTTTCATTCATTTTTGGTTCGACGAGCAGTCCATTTATATCTTCGAGCAGGAAACTAAATGGAGTTGACATGAACCGCGATATAACGTAACCACTTCTAAGTTGCTTGGGTACACCAGTGAAGTCCCCATGTTAATTAATGGCGGGAAATTTTTAAATATTATTTAAGTGGAAGTATGATACAATGCGAAATCTACTAGATATTCGCGTAGTTTCAAATATAATATACCTAACACTCATGTTCACATTGAATAAATTCATTGGGAATTTCGTTTAGGCGGAAACTGGTGGAAAAATAAATATTTATATCAGTTGGTAATCTGGAAAATATAAAAATCCAAGTTATTGGGCAATTTTCATTTTTTCTGTACTTTATTATGTCTATGCGTCAGGTTCCAAACAAGAAAATCAAAAGTACCAAAGTACCAAGTTTTCGCTTTAAAATCTGATAGTCAGGGTCCCATATGGCCGAACTTTATGCACACATGAACCGGAATTTTGATTACGCTTATGTACACATACCATATTTTAAACAGAATGCATACTCCATTAGTTTCCTGCTCGAATATGTCACCAGTAGTACACGAATGATTTCACTGAATTTACTAGAATTATGGTCATGAGGTATGTTAGGAATATAATAGACCGCGAGATGATGACAGAAAAATCCAAGTCATTTGTTGCAAGTATGGCGACCCGTAAAGGGTTGAATTAGGTGTTTTAAGAAACACAAATCATAATTTTAGGGCTGCCCGGCGTGGCGTAATTTCAGGCTAATCTCTTACATTTTTTTGTAGTCCATGAAAATAAACATGACGGTAGCGCAATGCCATTCACGAGAATCACAATGCCATACCATTTCCACAGTATATTCATACAGTAGAACAGCTCTGTCAAAACTGTCACATGAATAGGATGTTTCTATAATGTGGCTGTACTTTCTCTGTCAAAACTGACACTCTAGTCAATTTTCAAAGTGGAAGAAGAGCTTACAGCATGCACAAACTTGTACTAAAGGAAAAGGGGCAAAATGACAAGTAAAACCGCTAATAACAATTTGTTCCACTTCCCATGCCATTCGGCTTGGTAGAACTGTCACAAACATTATTACAGCCATTTGGCCTATTACACTGTCCATGGCATCTCTATGAAGGAACACCACTTTACGGTCAAACAGCTGTTTAGTTTATGGAACAATACATTTTTAAGTAGATTGTCGAGATGTGTACCTACATACTTAAAACTAAAGCGCGAATTACAATTACGACTTCGATTTCGGCTTCGACTTTGCTCAAATGGTAAATACATGTCGCAATATACAATTGCAACTTCGACTTCGACTGAAATTAAACTTTGCTCAAAGATGCAAAGTTGATGTTCGTTGCGGCTTATTTCAGTTCAGTCGCAGAAGTCGGGACTTCTGGTTTGTTCAAGCAGTTGGAGCTTTAATTTAATTACAAATTTCACCTCAGCGTCGACTTCGACTTAAAATCAAGTAAGTCGCAGTCTACAGATCAGCCGTAATTGTATTTCACGCTTAATGCTTCTTCCCGTAGATTGTGCAACCAGCTACCGTTCGCCCATTTACTTCCGTATCATATTCAATAGTTCCCTCTTATGGGAGATATTTTCAGTTTTTTTTTTTTTTTGTAATTAAAATTCTAAAATTCACTTTTCAGTAGTTTGTTCTAAGCTGGTCTACTGTATGTATACTGTGCCCTTACGACGGTTCCAAATAGACGCCATACCGCTACAAAGACGTAAATTTTTTGAATTGTCCAAAACGATTTGTTATAATATGTCAATACTTGTATAGTGACCGCATTTTCTTCTGCTTCGTCTAAAAGTATGTAATTTTTTCTTTAACGTAATTGTTCCTTTTCCACTATTACCTGTAAGTTATCCAAATGCTAATCTAAATTTTGAAAAGTTCAATGGTTCAAATTTTTCCATGTCTCAATGTTACTGTTTGGTTCAGATCGTTGTTCTTCAATACTATTTATGTATGTCCTCACCATCATCCACGAATCTATTTAAAAATTCTATACAATTCGATTTCGGATAAAATTTCTACTACGTCTTTTAATCTAAATTCTAACTGATTTTTTAGTTTGCTAAAAGGTATTGATAGCTTATCTTTTAGCTGCGAAATAGTGGCATTTTAGATAAAAGAAATTGGGTTTCCTCTGCAGCTATTCCCAGGCAATAACTTCTGATGATAAAGCTTTAAAAAAAATAACTTGGGATTTTCTCTTGTAATTAAAATTTGCTTTTCATTGAAGCATAAGATACTAAATTCTTTATGAAAAGTATATACTAATCTTCTTGTCCTCCTTCTCCGCACATTCTAGTTAAAAACTCGTACTAATTTTTATGGGTTTCTAAATTTTCTTCTGCAACGTGCACACATCCACTCCACATATTTGTGTGAACTAATCCAATCCAATTGAAAAATTAACTATTTGCGAAAAATGGAAATTTTTTTGAAATCCTGTCTTGACAGGATTATGCAGAAAATTTGTTTCCAATCACTTTTTGGCCGTACAAATGTAATGTAATCATTTCTGCCATGAACCCCGCGTTTTTTAATTTTTGTAATTTTCAAAACTAACGCCCTTCACACGATTGATATGGACCCTTCATTTGAAGTTCGAACTTACGAAAACACCATGTATGTTTGGGTTTTGTTAATCAAGTAAATTGTTTTTGTGAGGGAGGGCTGTGCTTAGTATGCAGCGAACCTTATAGTAAGATGTATGCATACCAAGCAAAAAGCAAAATCTCCGCCATTTATTGCCTTGAAGGCAATTGTGGACAGGTTAAGATGAGCTTCATCGGTCTTTGACAATGATACACCATGAGGTGTGTTGACATTACGCTCGGGCAAGATCTTTCTTTCCACAGCAAGTACTTACATATTTTTACTAATCCATCCCATCTGAGATTTGAAGCCAGGAGCACTTGTTTGAAATACTTGATAATGGATCACACCTAGCCATCTTAAACAAAAATCTATTATTAGAAAATTCCAATTTTTTTTATAATTTCAATATTATTTTGCAATTTTTATTTATTTTTTTTATGAAGGTGACGCATATTCGATGAAAACATATCAGAGCTATAATAGTTTAGCAACGTCATTGGCTGTAAGCTCCAATTCGCTTAGTAGTGGTGGGGCCAACAATAATAACCGAGAAAGTACCGAAGAAGATGAAGAAAATACTCGACTTTGATATTATCCTGTCTCTGTGTTTAAAAATTTACTTATTTCTAGTAGTACAATTAGTCGTCTGTTAAACGACATTCATTTATATGAGCATTTATTATTGTTTAAAGATAAAAAACAGGTTTGGAAGAAACTTGTCTACTTAATCAACTGAAAAACAATCCGATTCCAGTAACTTTGTTACCGTTTTATTAATGTTATATTATTTTAAGAATTTAAAATATTGAATTGTACCTTTGTATAAAGCGTAGATATGAATTAATATAAATAAAAGTATTCTTTTTTTAAATTTACAAGTGTTATTCTTTGAAATTATTAAAATATTTGCAATTATATAAACAAGAACCAATTTTAATTACGCAAGCTACTCTCACTTTACCGGAGGATTGTTATTCACTTCAAAGCCAATCATTTGCAGGAACATCAATTGCTTCTGTTGGTTCTGCAGAAACATTTTCAATGGATGATAAGTATGTGAACTTCTACAGCGAAATACTAAATATATCACTCGAATCTTACTATAAATAAATTGATTGAAATTTCTTTTATTTTCAGTATCTTACTGAAAACTGCCAATGTTATAATGCAAGCGGATCAAAGAGAAATGTTGACTGCGATTTAATTATGATTTATAACAGTATTTTCTATGTATGTACAAAATTATATATATTTATAAAAATAGATTCTATGTAGTAAGGATCTGTATAGACTTTAAGAAAAACACAAAGCAATTTAGCGTTCAATTCGTCCATTAGAAATGGAGTTGAAGGAAAAAAAAGAAAATTGTGCCTAAAAATGGTAAAAATGTAATTTTCATACGACTAACTTTTATGTATACTTTTTAAGATTTTTATAATAAGAATAAAAAATAAATCATAGAATTACTTTTTTTTATCAATTTCCGGTATTGATATTAATGATTTCGAACTCTCGATTGAGTAGGTGTTTTTGGCCTGACCGTAAAATCGGACCCTTATATTAGGGCGGTAAGATCTACATATTCTGTGATGAAAAAGAAGCAAGTACCCTAGATGATTTCCCGTATGTAATTTCGTATGGTCACACATCTGTGAAAGTTTGATTCTTGAAGTGGTTTTCGCATATATTTCTAAACGGTTCGTCGGACAGTAAAAATGGTTATAACCAAGCTCATCGGATTTCATATTCTAAAGAACTTATACGTAACAATAAAAACGTCTAGGACTGATCGTTTTCACAATATACGTAAAAAACCTCAATTTTAGTATGGCAACACCGTAAACGTGTTGCCCGATTTAGTCCATTTTTTCAGCTTTACTTACTATTAAAAACTATGAAAACAGGCTACAAAATTTCAGCTCTCTACGTCGACGCGTTCTCAGGCAGTGTTCAAATATATAGTGTAAAAGAAATTTTTGTATGTGCAAAATTTCAGCTCCCTAAGTGAACGCGTTCTCGAGCTATCGTAATCAAAACTTAGTATACCCTTTATATTTCATCTAGGCTATAAAAATAGATCAAATCATAGTTTAGCTTGTACTATTTATTACTCACATTCCGGGGTAACAAATTAACATAACAAAATCTCATCTGAAATTTTACGACTAACAAGACTTGCGGTTTAAAACGCCAAGAATTATATGCTTTCTATTGGTATTTAGCAACAACTTTTTTATGTAAAATGGCAGATACAATTTGTAAGCACTCAAACTGCAAAACGTGTAAACATAGATGTCTGGAAGCTTTCACTGTTGAAAACAAATTCGCAATACGTCTCAGAATTGCTGCATTGTTACCGACAAACAGATCAAACAGATAAAATGAAAGCAAAAAGGCTGGTGTTATTGAAAAACAACACAAATATTCTACTAGAAGCGTACTTTTCGTTGCATTGCTAATACTGAAAGTATAAGTCATAGCGTCCAAACACCATCTATTTTGGTAAGGATGTTGGAAGTTGTAGATACTTACCATTAAAGCAAATACGAATTTTTCTTTGCATAACAATAGTACCAGAAAGCTGCGAAAAAAAACATTTATAACGTATCTACGATGACTAAAGAGATATGTCGTCTCGATATACTATTCAATTGCAATTATAATTAAGCAAACAAATAAGACTGGATCATTAATGTTTCATCGATTCATATAAAAAAAACTAAGAATAATTTAAGAATTTTAGTCTCTCTTGCATTTTATAACCAAGAAGAAAATCGACTCAGATAATAATATGGTTATTACTAACATACATAATTCTATTGCATGTGGGCAGAACCTCCTAGCTCCATTTTTTTCGAAAATGATGACAAAAATGAAAACTTCACAATCTCATTTTGTAAGATATTCCTACACTAATTCAGCTAATGACTTTTGGTCTTCTGTAGATGAAAGATAACAGTTTATAGATAGTTTTAGTAGAAAAAGGTGGGTTAAATGCTGCGAAATAGACCCGCAGATGGCTTCGTCAAATGTAATTTAATTTTACCCGAAAAATCGTCGATGAAATTTTTAGATATAAACGTTGACGCATGTTATTAGAATGAAATAGATAGATGCATAGATCATAGATGCATAATATCTAAGCTATTATCCGACTCGATCGCGCGATTCCGTACTCTAGGGTTTCACTCTGTGTGTGTGTGCGTGTCTGCGCGCGCGGGTGTGTGCATGTATATATTCATATGTGTGGGAGGGTGTTGCTCTCTACGCGTCGACTCTCAAGCAGTGCCCAAATATTTAGTATAACACGAAATTTTTGTATGGCAACCCTACGAAGGAGTTGCCCGATTGGTCTCATTTTCGTCGACGCGGTAGGCAGTGTCCAAATATATAGTGAAAAACTAAAGTTTTGTATAGCAACACAAAGAAAGGATGCCCGATTTGCTTCACTTTTGCACCTGTATTTGCAATTTTTATGAAAACACCGTGTACAAAATATGAGCTCTTCATCTCGACGCCTTCTCAGGTAGCTTCCAAGTATATAGTGAAAAACCAATGCTTTGTATGGCAACACCAAGAAGGTCTAACCCGATTTAGTCCATTTTTTAAATTTTATTTGCCATTGCTATGGAAACACCACTTACCAAATTTTTTGTATGGCAACCATACGAAGGAGTTGCGCAATTGGTCCCATATTTGAACTCAATTTACACAAAATGTCAGCTCTCTACTTCGATACGTCCAAATATATAGTGAAAAACTAAAGTTTTGTATGACAACATCAAGGAGGGGTCACCCGATGTCGACCATTTTTGTAATTTTATTTACTATTGCTATGAATACACCATGTACCAAAGTTTAGCTCTCCACGTCGACCCGTTCCCAGACAGTGCTCAAATATATAGTTGGCTGGAACAAGCAAAATTTCATTCAAATTGGTTGGGCGGTTTCGGAGATTAGCGTGTGACAGTGACACTGGATTTTTATATATTACGATTAGCTTTTTAGGAATGGTATTTTCTCTATATTTAAATGGACGATTTGAGAACAGAATAATTATGAAGAATTTAGTTTTGAATGCGAACGTGAGAGTTGTCTGTATAAAAATAAATTTTCATTTGACTTTCTCTTAAAACAGTAAAATAGGCTTAGGATGCCACACGGTAAGGAACTTTCGCAATTTCAAAAATTACTCTTGATGTGCGCAAACAATAAAAAATTTCTATGTATCATGTCACCGAATTCACATTGGTATAACAGCTCTCACAGCTTTAAATACCGAACATTTTTAGGAAAACCAGCTTTAAAGATTAATCATATTACCAGAGATTATGTCAGATATAATTCACAAGTTCTTTTATTTCACTCTACTGTATACTTTTATAAACTGACAATCAGTTCTACTTCAAATTATCGCAATTGACTGGATATTGCTTCTGATTTTTTTAATCATTTGTACTTTATATTATGGAAAATTTTTATGTGTACCATCTTATCCGAGTTGTACTAGATGGCGTTTCATCTGCGCCTCACCCTATAAATGCCGGTGTGCCCCAGGGCTCTGTTAAGTCGCCGTCTCTCTTCTTAATTTTCATTAATGATCTGCTTTCAATTCCATCCATAGTTTCGCTGATGTCAGTACCCTTGATTTCGCTTACTCCTTTGACACTCTTGCGAACTCCAGAGGGAATGCCGCATGTGTTAAGCGAGATTGCATGATTAGAACATTGAATAACGATCTTGCCAATATCCTCGCTTGGGGCAAAGCGATTCGCGTCGAATTCAATGCATCTATGTAAGCCCCAAAGCTGTATCATCTCATTAAAACAAGACCATAATAATTTGTCTACTCCCATTTCTTTTGATAGAGCACTGATTTACGATACACTGGCTTTATACATTCTTGGCATTAATATTTCCAGTAAGTTAAGCTTCTTTATCGCTACATGCATGTTCAATATTCCGATGAAATATCTACTCTGATCCCTTGTAGAATAATTCCTGGACGCAATACTCCCGCTGAAAACCGGCCACAACCTTATACCCTTAAAATTACTTAATTTCCTAATTCCTTTCCCTATCTACTTCCTGCCATGCTGTGCTTTGCATCATAGCGTATGCCCTGAGCTTGGCTTAATAATAATAAAAAAAAAGTGTCTCACATATTTTGGAAGTAGCGACATCTCCTATCCAAGACGTCATTTTCTGGCTCATCTTGAACATCTGGACAGATCACAACAAAAAATTTGTTTTTCATCGTTGAAAACTTAATGCTTCGACATCGATTCTCAACACTTAAATGTTTAGTGTCCGCACGTTATTACTCATTCAATTTATTTTACTCAAGATATGTACCTGTGGCTAAAATGGAACCTTCCCCACTGAACCGAGCAAAACAAAGTTAAAATGTTTGCCAATCGAAGAGAAGTCATCCAGCAAACGAAATACCACACAGTTAGATCAGTGTTTTCGTAATTAGTAAAACAAAACAAAAACATATTTTTCTTTTCTCGGAGCATGATTGACACCAGGGGCCGGATTCTGTAACTTGGAGAGTTTGGGAATTTGGGAGATGAGAATTTTCGTTTTCCTCAATGAAAACTCCCTAACTCTCCATTCGAGATTCTCTAACATACTTGTGGAGTTAAAGAAAACGTGAGAAGTATCGAAATATTGAAGGACGGCTAACTCTGTGTGGGAGGGTCGTAGACCATTGGAGTTTTTCCTACGGATTTAGGGTCTAGAGTACAAAAAAAATAGGTGAACAATTTCTGAGGGAGGAGCTTTTTTGGGATGAGGGATCGTACCACTACCCAGTGGGGGTTGTCCAAAATACGTCATGTTTGGTATCAAATTAAAGAGGGAGAGGCGGGTAATAGAGTGGTGTAGTTTTTTTATCGTTTTAACTTCATAACTGACTTTTTACCGCCGAAAGACGGATTTTTGCACTTTGCATTAGTACTCTGTTGCGCACATTTTTCTCATGGAAAGTGAATTTCCACGACTTACCAGTATAATGATGAGTTGAAAATATGTCCATTTTGGTACCAAAAAAACGGCCATCTTTCATCTTTAGAAGGACTGATGCATTTCTCTTGCAGTTATCTCCGAAACTATTTACCGGACTCAATAACTAATTACATATCTAATTAGGCTACAAAATGTAGATGCGATTTCATCCTACATACAAGCTTTAACGTGCGTATTTAAAATTTTTATAGCATCTCTTCTGTACTGGAAGACGACCAAATTGACAATTTTCGCGTGAAGTACAATTTATAGCTGGTACCTTGAACCACCAAAATCCTTATTTCTCTGTAAGTATTGCAAGGATTTCCATAACATAACCAGGGTATGCAGTGAATCCATAATTCAATTTGAAAATCCTAGCTAAATTGGTACCTTCACAAAGGACAATAAAAGCAGATAACGCTGTCAGTTGAGACATTTTTTTCTTACTTCTCCACAACTAACACAACCGAGAGTTTTGCCGAGTGGAATAGAGATTTTGGCAAATCTCAGTACAAATTCCACGAGTTACAGAATTCCGAGTGGAGTGTTAAGTGGCAAAAGAACTCTCATCTCCACTACTCCCTATCTCTGTTTTGCTTTTACTTTTCACACTAGATCAAGCAAAGCTTTAATTTTTTGTCATTTTGGGTGATGTTGCGTGGTACTCTGCGAATTCCAACCAAACAAATGAAGGAGGAGGTTTGCTTTACTTGTGCTCGGTTCAATAGGAAAGCTGCTTTAACATAAAAAAAACAATAAATTTTATATACATAAAATCCAATAAAATATATATTAAAAAACATTTTTAGATAATGCACGAAATATAAAAAACATAGAACATATTAGTATATATGTGGAATCGATTAAAAGGGTTTTTGAAAAGAAAGACTTCGATGTTCTTTTTAAAACAATAACGAAATTCACTTTTATTGTTTCTTTAATGACTTATCCTAATGGCTTTAAACTTGAACTTTAACTTATTATTGAATTTAGTGTGTAAATTAATTTAATAAATGCATTAACCGGCACAATAACTAAATCAGCACAATCTATTACTTTGCGGCACAACAGCGGAAAGAACAGCAGAAACAGCGGCGGTCGACGGCAGACTGATAAGAATCAAAAGCGACGGCAGTGAATATCGAATCGAACATTTTCAGCATAGCGGTAGTCTATTGTCAGGAATTTTTGCTGTTGAAAATTTTGTGCAGCTGCGATACGAAAAATTATCATGAGTCAAATATGATCTGCAGCGTATTGCGGGATCGTTGAGATTTCTTTTATTGAATGTCAGCGTCGAGATCCCACATCCGGCCATCCTCATCTTCATCCGTCCCGGATGAACAATCTTCTTCCATTAGATTCAACCACGGCTTCATCAAGTCTGCGGCGGAGCTGGTGATGTTCGGGCCTTCATGATTACCGACCCTTCTTACTCCGTATCTATCCTTTGGTTTAACTGCGGTGACCTCATAAGGGCCTAAGAACTTTGGGAGTAACTTCGCGCCAGGGGTGAACTGGATTCGCCTAATAGCCACTAAATCACCCTCCTTGTATTCCCTAGCTGGTTTTCTCCTTCTTCTAGAGTATCTCCGATTTTCTTCCTGAACTTTGTGAATCTGCTCTTTTGCTTCTTTTCTGGTAGTATCACGCTCATTTTCAAACTCTGCAATTATTTCTTCCTCGACAACTCTCGAAAGCTCGAATGGCTCCGGATGGGACATTTTTACTCCAAACATCAGGCGAAATGGTGTTTTACCTGTAGATCTGCAGCAAGTGGAATTCAGAATCATTTGAAGTGCAGCTACATGCTTATACCATTTTGACGGCTCGTCCACTGACATTTTCGAAAGTACGCTAATAATAATTTGATTGAGGCGCTCAACTTGACCATTCCCGCGTGGTACACCTGTACAGCAGATTTATTTTTCTCTCGCCACAATATGACTGGAAGGCTGTAGAGGTAAACGCCGTCCCTCTATCCGCAATTATTCTATGGGGGTTTCCAAAAACTTCACTCTGAACATCAAGCTTGCGAATGACTTCATCCGAGGTGGTTGATTTGACAGGATAAAGCCATGAAAATTTGGTGAATGCATCAATAACGACAAAGAGGTATTTGTAGTTCTTTGCTGTGGAGTTCAGCGGTCCTAAATGATCTATATGATAGGTGTGAAGCGGCTGCTCTATTTTCTCTATCGGGTTCAAGATACCTTCCGGCTTTCCAGTTTTCCTAGCTGCGAGTATGCATGCAACACAATTTTGTATCACCTTTTGTATTTTCTTTGCCAAATTCGGTATATAGTATTCTTGACGTGCTTTCATTTCCGTCTTCCGGGCGTTTATATGACCGTGCTCATGCATGTTCAACAAAATTCCCTTTTGCAACGTTTTGGGAACAACAAGCAGATTATTACCATGTACGAACTTATACAGAATGTCATTCCTCAACAGAAAATTTTCGTATGTTCCCTGTTGTAAACATCTTCTGATAAGCTGGCAAAGCTCATCATTTTTTTGTGCCTGCTTGATACGCAACAAAATTTCTGTATCAACTGTAAGTATTGAAGGATACCTGCTTAAGGCATCGACATGACGCATCTTGGATCCAGATCTATGGATAACTTTGCAGTCAAATTCTTCTAAGAGCACCGTCTATTCTTGCAACCCAGCTGTTTACTTCTCTCCTTCGCATTGTTAGTTCAAACGCTTTACAGTCAGTGTAAATAATGAACTTCAATCCAAGTAAATAGTGGCGTAACTTCTTAAGAGACTTGAGAACTGCGAGGAATTCCAGATCATAACTTGCTCGGCTTCCGTGCTTTTGAAACTGATGTAGAATACTGGATGAAATTTTCCTGTGTCGCGATGCTTTTGAAGGAGTACAGCACCACATCCTACCTTACTAGCATCAGTGTGCAACTCCGTTTCCAGCTGGGGGTCAAATAATTTCAAGACTGGCTCTGCAGATAACCGTTCTTTTAAAATCTTAAAAGCTCCTTGTTGTGTCAAGCCAAATTGAAAAGCAACATCTTTTCGTATAAGATCAGTTAGAGGTTTCGCAATCGTAGAATACTCAGGTACGAATTTTCGGAAGAATCCAGTATGTCCCAGGAATTCAACACTTCTTTTTAAAAATTTACATTTGGACCACTTGATCAGTAAACCATGTCCGTCAGCAACCGATAGCGTTTTTTTCAGCTTTTCCATGTTTTCAGCTTCGGTTGATGCGGAGATGATTAGGTCATCCATGTAGAGTAGCAACGTTTTGTCTCTAATTAGCGGCTGGAAGATAGTATTTACAAATCTTTGAAAAACAGCTGGTGAGTTACACAGACCGAGAGGGACTTTATTAAATTCAAATTGTCCGTCATGTGTTAAGAATGCAGTAAACTTCTTGCTAGATTCCTCAACATCAACATGAAAAAAACCATTACGCAAATCCAACGTGGTGTAGACAAGGGCAGCATGAAGGTCCTCTAGTACATATGTCTTCCATAACTGGCAGAGGGTACCTGTCTTTGATGATTTGCCGATTTAATTTCCTATAATCGATCCACAGTCTATAACTACCATCCTTTTTCTTTGCAACTGACTTCTTTGTTGACTGACTACTTCCTTTTCTTTTGGAGCGAGCCTTCGCGGTTTGAAATAGACAGGAGAAGCATTGTCCTCTAGATGAATATTCATTTTGATACACGACTCTTTAGGTTTCCTTGGGGAATATTGAGTGATGAGTTGTTTGATTTCTTGTCTAAACAAAACACAATATTGTCTACTCCAGCTAAACTTTCATGCTCGCATTCTTCAATCAGCTGCACCACGTCCATCTTTTCCAAAAAACAGAATTCTTCTTGGGACTGAACTTCCTTAACTTTACTTAGGGTCAATTTTCCGTCTTCTATACTCAGCTTAGCTAGCTTAATAACATCTAGCCCTATTAGGATATCATTCGTGATCCAATTATCAGGTACAATATGGCATCTAACATCATAGCGATCTTCATTTATATTCAAATTTGTTAGAAAGGACCCAAGTGTACTTTTTAGGTTTTGTCCAAATCCAACTAGGTTAATTCTTGGTCCTTTATTTGAGAGGTCTACTTCACTGCTGCTAATTATTGATCTGCGTACTAGTGTGACTCCACTTCCTGTATCCACTAATGCCTTATATTCTCCCAAGCAGCAATTTTTGTAACAGTTACGTAATTATTACCCGGTTTGTAATAATTACCATAAGTTAAACTTACATTAAAATTGCAGTTACCTCACAATGTATGTAACTTCGCAAAAAACTTATACGAATTTTGTAACAGTGACAAAGTGGTGATATGGGGCGTTACATTACAATAATGTAACTTTGATTTCTTCAATTACGTCTATGTAACTAAACTTACCTCAAGATTGGCATGGTAATGTAACTGTTACGATCATTTTAACTTAAAGTTTACGTTAATGTGAAAAACGCGCATACAAATGGCGAAAGTATATGGAAAAGGATTTACATATGTATACAGATGCAGGAAAAATTGTATGCGTAGGGTTGCAAGAACATAATCTTTTGGTAACTAACTATATCGTATGTGATATTTTCATTATATAGATAATGGAAACAATATGACATTAAATTATACATACAGGAAATATTGAGTTTAGAAGGCATTGTATGCTATGAAATTTCAAACGAATTCCACATTTCTGATAAAAACATATTAAATACCTCCTCAAAAATTACGCGCTTCCGTAAAATTGTAGATTTATTAAAATTATTTATAAATTTCTAAAAATTTATTTTTGACAATTCGTCGCTTTTTTCAGTTTTCTTTATTTCTTTATCTTCGGAAGGGTTAGAAGTATAAAAATCTATTAATTTTTTGGTTTTAGCTTAAATTAAAAACAAAAAAACTTCAATTTCAACAACTTTTAGAATTTCCGCCATATTTGGGATAATTTATTGACGCCATGATTTTTTCATTTCATTGCGGTTTCAATAAACTCAACTTTACATAACATATACGTCGAAGTTTGTTAGAGATTAAATGTTAGGTATGTTACCTTTGTTGTAACAATGTTGCAATTAACGTTGAATATCTTACATATAAAATCACAAGGAACTTGATTGAAATCAGGTTTCAATTGCGTTAATGTAAGTTTGGCTTTAAAGTTATTTTAATGTAACACTGGTCTTAATATAACATAAATGAAATCTTTGACAGCTGTCAGTTCACCATTGGCATCTTGAATGTGCGCGTAAAATTTTTGTGTTTTTCTTTATGTCTCGACAAGTGAATTATTACAAAATTATTTCAATGTTTAAAATTGTGACTACAGTTGAAGGCGGAGATACATGCGTTACATGTGTACCATCTTGTTGGGTGAAAGGATCCACATTATTTTGGCCACCGAAATCGAGCAGAAAAATCGACGATCTTCGTTCGAAGTGTGAGCCACCCAGTAGAAACTGGCATAAAATTAAATGTGTGCCTAAAAACTGTGATCCCATAAATAATTTCAAAGAAGGACTAGAGCGTGAAGCGTTTTTTGCTTCATTTTCGGATACAGATGGAGAGCAGCGGTAAATTGAAAGCATTTATTACTTACAAATTCCCTTTTTACTATCTATGTACAAACTATTACAGGTACTTTACTAAAAAGAAACAAGCTCGGTTGCATCCTGGATTAATAAGTAAGATGGATACAATGCTAACGCTAATAGTTTTGTACACGTTGTGGGTGTTGCAGGACGAGACAAAATTGTGCGTAATATACGTCAGTTACCTACACCACCCTTACAACCATCTGCATCTAATACGCTACAAGACGAAGATGTTATTTCTGAAGAACATTACGTTCATGATGAACATGCCGATTACATCTATTATGATAACAAAAATGCAATGTCTCCTTCTTTTATCTTTCCAGACTTTCCTGTTAAATAAAGTACGTCAGTATTATATATTTACCATTTTGCATATTCTTATACCCCAGATGAAACCAGAGTATATTAACTTTGTGTTAACATTCATAACATATAGAAATATATGTAAACACGAATAAATTACCTGTTTCAACTATAATATCCTTTGTGCTTGGTGATGTCTGATCGAAAAGAGATGTTCTTTCTTCTAGCACTACGTAAAACTTTCCATCGGCGTACTTTTAGTTTAACCTTCCGATAATATTCTCCCGTATATTTATACGGTCGTGTTTTCTTCTTAATAACTTTTTGCGAATCCATTATATCTCGCACGTATGGATCTGTCAACATATGGGGTAAAAGTAATATTAAGGCAAATTTAACTTTGAAGTTAGATCTACCTCAAAGTTACATAGTAATAACAAACTGCGAAAGGCTAACGTAATATCTTTGACGGTAACCTCAATGTCATACTACTTACAATAACATTATGGTACGTATTGCTTCATTAATGTCACATTTTGAAACATCTGCAACGTTATTGTAAGTAATACGTAAAATTTAACTCAATGTCATATTGGTGACATTATTATAACAAATACATCAAAATAACGTCATCTATACATTGGTTATCACATTTACATCAACATCGCCAAAATTGTAGGATTTACGTTAGATTTACTACGGTAATATAGGAGTGATGAAAACCAGTGTAACAGTGATCAAAATTGCTACTTGGGCTATTTTTCCAAGCTTAACTAAAACGCTTAGATCAGGTACTGAAATAGTACTGACTTGATTCCTTGCAACCCCTTCATTTGCTCGACTAGAGCTCGGTCTTACTGCTCTCGGTTCCAGACACTGTGGTGACATATGCCCGTACTTTCCACAATTGAAACATTTCGCACCCTTATTTTTGTCTGGAGAGTTTGCAGTTAAATGTGATTTAGACCCGCAATTATAACATCTTTCCATACCTCGTCGACTTTTTTCTGTACACTGGTTGCTGTTTGAGCGTTTTTTGTGTGTTGACTTCTGGTGCGCCTTCATTGTCTCGTAAGCTTTAATCTTTTCTTTTAACGCACCCAACGTCTTGGCTTCATATAACGTGATTTTATTCTGCGCTTCATCCGCGATTCCAGCAATGACGCAATATGCTTCATAGCATAAATGTATTCTAAAAATGATTCATTTGGTTTTTTCCTCCTTTCTTCCAGCATACGGTGAACACTCAGACTCGTCGGGGTATCTTCGAATTCTTTTTTCAATATCGCTTCAAGCAAATCCCAACTATGCACACCTGATTCTGCTTCAACTGCTAACCTAGCAGCAACTCTCAACAGCCTTCTACAATAAAGATATTTTTGAATCTCATTCCACTGGCATACTTCAGCGATATCTTTAAAATCTTTGAGCCATGACTTGACACTTTTGCCGGATTCCCCGTTAAAGGTCTCTAAGGACTCCTCCACGTCTTTGAATACGAATGTGTTTTCTTTCATCTCGGTTTGCGCGCCGCTTGCGTTCGTCATAGATGAATGATCTTCTAGCTTTGGTTCGGATATGCTTTGATTTTTAGTACTAGTACTTTCAGCGGTTAGTTCTCCGTGCGTGCTTTCGTTAAAAATTCCCAGGATACGATCGATCGCGTGATTTTCCCCACGATTAGAGAAGCCACGAAGCTCCCGTTCTCGAAAAATTTTTTGCAGCGTGTTTCCTTGCATACAAAATTATATTATATCAAGATTTTTTCAGCACATTCTTTATTCTTTTATTCGTTACTTTCAATTAGGATGCATAACAAAATTAAAATTAATTCTTTTTTCTTGCGCGAAATTTATATATCGAATATAACAAACGAATAAGATAGTCTTTGGTTTCTTCGTTCTCTTCAAACTATTGTGCGAATCGAAATTTACTGTACTACAGCATAAAATTGAATCAAATAAATTGTCCGTTAATCCGACCCGTTTTTACTGTAACGCACTGCTTATAATTTAATTGTCTCTTTATATTTTCAAAAGATGGTTAGCAAAAATTCTCAAAAAGAAAATTAAAATTTGTTAAAACTCCAATATTTTGGAAATAATTGTTCATGTAGTTTGTTAGTATTAACAAAAAAAAATGGTAAGATCTGACCTTATGTCTGCTTTATCCTCTTTACCAGGTTATCCATGTGGTTTTCTGTAACCTCTTCTATTGTTTCTTTTTTCTGCACTTTCACAATGTTTTACTGTTTAAAAAAAAATCTTCTTTAAACTTCACTTCCACCTCTCGAATGCTTTCTAGTCTTTTACCCAATTTAATTTAATCTGATCTTTATTTATTCAGTTTAATCCTACTTCTGACACCATAAAATCTGTGGGATCGATTAAAAGGGTTTTTGAAAAGAAATACTTCGATGTTCTTTTTAAAACAATAACGAAATTCACTTTTATGTTTCTTTAATGACTTATCCTAATGGCTTTAAACTTGAACTTTAACTTATTATTGAATTTAGTGTGTAAATTAATTTAATAAATGCATTAACCGGCACAATAACTAAATCAGCACAATCTATTACTTTGCGGCACAACAGCGGAAAAAACAGCAGAAACAGCGGCGGTCGACGGCAGACTGATAAGAATCAAAAGCGACGGCAGTGAATATCGAATCGAACATTTTCAGCATAGCGGTAGTCTATTGTCGAATTTTTGCTGTTGAAAATTTTGTGCAGCTGCGATACGAAAAATTATCATGAGTCAAATATGATCTGCAGCGTATTGCGGGATCGTTGAGATTTCTTTTATTGAATGTCAGCGTCGAGATCCCACATATATGTCCATAAAAATTATAGTAGGTATAATAATAAATTACTCCAATCCTAGAAAGTACACATATTACAAAGGAACGCTTGGAAACTCTTGATAAAAAAGCATTTTTCTATGCGTTTTTCGAAATAAAAATTATATGATGCTAAATATAATCCCAACTGCTTAAAAAAGGTGAATGCTTTTGAAGCCATAAAAGATTTGCCATCTATAATGCTATCTTGCCAACACTCAAAAGCTACTTTGAATCCGCGCCCTGTCACCCGTTGTGGGATATTTTGAGTATTTTTAACTCATATCTTCCCATCGCAGTCGTAGCGTTTCATCAGAATACATGGTAAGCACCTGCGGTCTCGGTAACCGGAGACCACCGGTACATATATAGCTATAGTGGTCGATAAAGATTTGAACGACGTTTAAGAAACAAATAAAATCGGATATAGTTTTTATTGAGAGTAAAATGAATGCCGTAATATATCAGGAGATGCTGTTGAACAATATTCTGTCATTTGTTACCTTTATTGAGAACGAAAATATAATTTTTAATAGGAACATGCTTGCATCTACGCAGCAGCTCAGGCAAAGGTCTGGTTTTCGGAACACGGATTCAGTGTATGGGAGTGGGTATCATTAAGGTTGGGTCGAAATTCCATAGAAAAACGATGAGAATAATTTCTAGAAATGTTTACCATAAAAAAAGACTACAATATCAAATAAAAAAAAGGTTTGGAAAATGTATCGACGGAAATCCCAAAATAAATTCATTGGCAGTATGCCGAGAAGGGTTATAGATATATGTACATATCTAAAAATGAAGCAAAATTGACTAGAAAATATTTTACTAAATACTAGAATGAGCTTATGATTATATTCCTCTCCAACTATCAATTTTAAAATAAAGAAAATGCCGTTATTTGTTCCATTTACAAAATGTGACGGCTCGCCACTAATGGATATGCATAGTTTTACATATATAAAATACTCATTGATTCCTTCGAGGTCAAAGATGATTGTATTCTCGCAACATTGTTTATATTACTGAAAAACTCAAACTATATCACAGATAAAGTAAATGACGACTAGTAGGTAGTTTCGAGATTTACATTATAATATGCAGACTGCAACTGAGTTAGTATCGAGTCGTTTTCATTAATTCGGGTTTGAATGCCCGTCAGCTTGCAGTCAGATTAACATCAGAAAAATTAGTTGTGTTTGGCCTTTAATTTTGCATACCTGTATCACTTATGTTAAAAAAGCTTTATCATCGTAGATTCAAAACTTACAGCGATCGAAGTCGTCATCATCATATTTGCTATAATTTGCACAAACATTAAGAATTGCTTAAATAAACATACGATTCACGCAACGCTGTATATCAATGATAACGTCCCATTATTGCAATATCTGTGGAGAAAGGATACAATGTCAATATTAGATTACCAACTTCAGTAAAACCACTATAAAGCGAACAAGTGTGTTGTGTGACACTGATCATCCTAATGGGTTTTTAGTATTACCTACATACTTTGTATACCGATGGTATTCCTGATTGGCAAAAGTTTTATTGTAATTTGGGCTGACTTTTTGTACATACCTACATATTAATAAATAACCCAAATAACTTGATTAAGCTTAAAACATGAAAAGCTTAGTTGAATAAACTTCATATGTCCTACCCCCTATTACCATAGTAGCCCATGTTGTTGACTTCAATATCGAGTTTTTTCTCGTTCCAGTGAGTGTCAACAAATATCCAGAAAATTATTTTGTCTTAAAAAAATTGTATTTCTTAAAATGTTACGTTGTCCGGGAGTTCCTTTATTACCTGGAACAACCTTCCAGGATGTAATTGCATTTTTAAAATTATTTATTGCTTTTCTCTCGAATATAAATAAATTCATTTTTAGGTGACTAAAACTCGTTTTCCTCGGAAACAGAAATTCATGTCGCTTAATGGCATTAATATGTTAACCGACCAGAAACATCCATGCTATGGAGGAAATGATGTTTTTGATTTGAATTGTCCCCCATATGAATTGCCTTCATTATATCCACCCAAAACTGGACCTAAACTACCACCATGGCTATCTAATGATAAAAAAGTTCTGTGCTTTAATGCATACTTTAAAGAAACATTACAAGAGGTTTATATGGCTCCTTATCTAGTGAGAAAAGTCAAGATTTATTTCTATATGGAAGATGGTACAATGAAAATTGTAGAGCCTCCAGTGGATAATTCTGGAATACCACAAGGTTGTTTGGTAGCCCGGCAGCGGGTACCTAGGCCACCACCTTGCCAGAATGAATTCATTTCGGTTTTGGACTTAAATGTTAATCAAACTATAAGAATTTTTGATAGAGTTTATCATATCACCGGATGCGATCTATTTACAAGGAATTTTTTAAATAGAGCTGGAATACCAGTATCTGATCCGGTTGCTGTGCCAAGGTAAAGATATGGTGGTAAATGCATTCTTTGTTAGTGTTGTCATTTTAAAGTTTTTTCCCAGTGATCCGTCGACTGAAATACGGAAAAAATCAATGTCGAAACCAAAGCATACCTCGACTCATACAAACACGTTTGCCCAATTCCTTAAGTACGATCGTAAGGTTCTTAAGTTTACAGCATATTGGGACGATAAATCGGAGTTTGGGGACGTTCGAAATTTCGAAATATGTTTCTTTTTATCTGATGATACTATAGAAATAAAGGAAATCCTGCCGTTTAACTCTGGAAGAGATGGCCCAAGTGTCTTTTTAAAAAGGGAAAAATTGCCAAAGGTAAGCATACTAAAAGCTAGCTAGTCACTCTGCCTTTAAATTCTCGATTATAGAAGTCTAGTACCTACTCAAGGGAATTATAAAAAAGCGAAAATTTTTATTAAAAGTAAGAGTAATTAACGATATGTTTGCTATTTCATGTGGGCACAATGTTGTGTGTCAAAAAGAGTTGTTACAATGGTGCCAAAATTGGAAAAAATCATTGACCTTTCGGGTTTGTGCTGCGTATCTAATGAAAATAAAACTAAAATACAATTTATCAGTAATAACCTAAAATAACTACTTTAAAACTTTTTATTTCGCAACCCGCTTATATATTTGCTGTTTAAAGTTCTCTCTCAGTTGCTACTTGGTGTTTAGACCGAAAGAGACTGCTATAAGCCCACTTTCTGCAGTGTATTTTTATGAATGCAGTCAGTCCATATTATACATGTCAGTGATATTTCGCTCTATCTGCTAGGGTTTATTTCTTGTAGACTGGGACACCCTGTATAAAAAAAATGAATGTCCTCTCGTTCAGACAAGAAAAAATTGAATGGCAGGAGGGGGCAAAATGTCACCCTACCGAGTTACAGTACAGGGTAATTAGTAGAATAGGCTCTTTTTTCATTAAACACCCTATATCCATTGCATAAATAACTAATAAGAAGAAGAAGAAGAAGAGTACCTTGAACAAGTGCAAATTTTGTTGGCTGTGAAAATTTTTTTTTTTGAAATTTTGATACTAATTAGAAAATATTATAAATCGGTGTGAATTTAGGAAAAGTAGAGTATACCTGGCTTGATCAACTATTATCTACACCAAAGCTAAGTGTTAATAGTCTTATTTTTTGAAATCTTTTTTTTCGATTGAAGGGAGTACATATCTTATTACTTCTGGAAAGAACTGAATGCTGATGCCAGATTTTTTCCTGTTTACTAATAAACTTATTCTTTTTTTTATTACAGCGGAAGAATGGTTATAGGTCATTATTATTTGTTTTCATTTTTTTTTTTATCTGAACTGCCCAAATATTTTGTTATTTAGTCCAAGTTTTTTTTTAGCGGGAAGGCTTTTGACAGGTTAGTAAAAATAAACGAAAATATAAGTGAAAAACAGAGTTCCCAGATAAACAACATGGATAGGAGTACCAAAAGTTTAGATGAAACAATTTTTAACGAGAGTTATAGCGAAGTATGCAAAATATGCAAGGAAATGGTCCTAATGAAGATCAAGCATTAAATTGCGAAGGCCGATGTGCATGGTGGTTCCATACCGGATGCCTCAATATTGCCCCTAAGGAATACAAAAAAATAGAAGAACTGGGTGATACGACAATATGGATGTGTGCCGTGTGCAAGTTGGACTTCAAGAAGTGGGTCCAAAATAAGGAAAAAAGCGTAATGATCGGCATAAGATACAGCAGGAAACATTGGAAATGACGAAGAATACTAACGAGGTTGTTCGGGAAATGGAAAGGAAAATAAACATCATTGAGGAAATAAATAGAAAGGTAGACACTCTGCAAACGACAACCGCCGAAACTCACAATCAATACAAGCAATCTTATGCAGAAGTGCTTAAAATACCAAATGGAAAAGAATCAAATCAAATGATTCAAAAGAATAGAACTCTGAATCTTGCTCCTATAACATAATTATCAAGCCGAAGTCGCAACAGTCACACGATGTAACAAGGAGACGGCTTAAAGAGGCGATCGATATAGTGAAAATAAAGGCACCAATCAAAAATATTCAAAACATCAGCAATGGTGGAATACTTATTAAGACCTCTAACTCAGAGGCCCAGGAAAAACTCTTATGAGAGGCAGAGAAAAAAATGAGTAAGGAAATTTATGAAGTAATAACTCCTAAAAAAAGCCACCCAACTATTCGCATATCCAATTTAGACAGGGATTACAAGGAGGAGGAACTAAAACACGACCTAATGGCGTTGAACCACTTCATCAATCATGAGGATGAATTTAGAATTGTCCACAGAAGGTAGTATCAGGCAAAAGGAGAAAAAAGATGGACACTCATCGTTGAAGTTCCGGGAAAAACCTTCAACAAGATTATTAATAGACACATTCATTTGGGATATAGGGCGCACTTTATAAATGAAGATATAAACATCGAGATGTTTTAATTTCCAAATGTATGGCCATAGAGCAAGTAACTGCACAAACAAGATCTGTTGTGCGAAATGTGCGGGAGAACACCATAGGCAGATATGTTCCTTCAACATCCTCAGGTGATAAACTGCGTTACATGGAAGTTTCACAAGGATATAAATCATACTGCACTAAGTTATAACTGCGGAAAATACATGGATCTAATTGGCAGATTGAGGGAAAGAATTAATTATAGCTCAGAGATGCTAAGAAACTAAAGGAAAGCGCCAAGAAACACAAATTTAAAAATATGGATCTAAAGATACTATACGCCAACACATGAAGCTTAAGAAATAAGTTAAAGGAAATAGAATTAATGATAACAGAAGTAGGAAAAGTGGACATTGTAATACTAGTGGAAACCTGAATTAAACAAGATGAAATACACTTCTACAACTTGCAAGGATTTACCCTGATATTCAACTGCCGAAAATCTGATACGAGAGGGGGCGGAACAGCGATTTATATAAAAGATTCCATAAAATTTTCAACTGAGCGACTTTGGATTGGAGTTTAAGGTCTGGCCTCAACTGGACCACCGCATCATGATGAGGAGACCAAAAATGTCCAGCAAGAAAACAGTAAGAATAAATACTGAAAAATTAAGAACAAAGGTTAGATCTGCTGTTGACGATTGCGATAGGCTAAACTTTGATAAGCTTATCGAAATAATACAAAAACCGAAACAAAAAGCACTGATATCAAACTCATTAGAACTCGAGAAAATAACTGGATCACATTAGAGATAATAAGCAAAGTAAAACAAAGAAATAAATTATATAAGAAAGTAAAAAGGGGTTCAAATAATTCACAACAGTTATGTGGAACAAAAAATGCAAAAAGCGGGAAGCGACTCAAAAAAGATGTGGAAAGCAATCAACGAGACATTAAGAAATAGTAATTCGGATGACAGAAAAGGCAGTATAGAAGAATTAATAATTGAGGATAAAAACTTTAAAGACAAAGAAAAAATTGCCAACTATATGAACAAGCACTTTGTGAATGTGGGCCCCTCACTAGTAAAAAAATTGGAGGACAAGTGCAGGTTTCCTTGTGTACCAACTAAAAATGTAACAAGATTAAACTGTGTATTTATCAGCCTGTGAATGATGCTGATGTTGAAGGGGTACTATCTCAGTTGAGCGAGGACACAGCACCAGGATTAGACGGAATAAGAGTAAAAGACGTAAAGAATATCAAAGATATAATTACTGAACCTTTAACGAGAATAATAAATAATTGTATCGAAGCGGAGTTTCCAGCCTGTTTGAAATCTACATGCATAGTACCAGTCTTCAAAGAAGGAGATAGAAGAGACCCAAACAACTACCGATCCATAGCGCTCCTCAATGTCTTCAGTAAAATATATGAGAGACTACTTCATAATCAGCGTACAGCATTTATTCAAAGTAATGGTGGATTTGATAAAAAGCAATATGGATTCCAAAAGCAAAGCAACACGACGGCTATTATGTCTGATGTAATGGAGTTCATTAATAAAGAACTCGATGCAGGTAATTATGTTATTGGAGTATTTTCCGACTTGAAGAAGGCATTTGATACTGTGGATCATACCGTATTAATAGAAATATTAGCCGAATTGGGAATTAGAGGAAAAGCAAACCAGTTACTAAGTAATTATCTGCAAGCAAGGCAGTGTTGTGCGAAAGTGGGAAACAGCTATAGTGAGAATGAAGCGATGAGTACTGGAGTCCCGCAGGGATCAATTCTAGGTCCGCTCCTTTATTGTCTATACATCTAAAATTTAAAGGAGGCTGGACTGGCCGCGGAATACTACATATATGCTGATGATACCCTGCTCCTGTATAGTGGGAAGGGTGGCGATGACTTAGAGAGGGTAATAAATGAGGACTTAATACGGTACACAAGATGGCTATATGGAAATAAACTTACAATAAATACATCGAAAACAAGCTTCATGTTTTCCAACAGAGAGGCAAGCAAAAGCTGGACATTGGACTGCAAGTGGAACGAGAACCAATTAAAGGAGTCGACTCAATAAAATATCTGGGAATGATAATCGACGATAAACTGACTTGGAAACAACACACAACGTATGTGAGGAAAAAAGTTGCACCACTTATAGGAATCATGAAGAGAAGAGACTTTTATAATCGTCAGACGAAAATCTTAGTCTACAATGCATTTATACTACCAATAATTACTTACAATATAATTAACTGGTCACAATGCAATCACTTATTAACCTGCATGCATAAGGTATTAAACAAAGCAATAAAGTCTATATTTAATTTACATAGACTCACACCAAGGCATGAGCTGTGTGAATCGACAAATTTTCTGGGCTTAAAACAACTAATTTATGTGGAAAAAGCTAAAATGATATAAGATAAGAAAAAAACACATAACTACGGCACACGATTACGCCAACATCTACGTCTATCGTACGCTAGAACAGACAGAAAACTCAAGAGTCTAAAACACACAGCTGTACCCATATACAATGAATTACCAGAGGAAATAAAAAATACAGAGCAAGTGCACAAGTTCAAGAAATTAATAAAGAAATTTGCACATGAGAATGTTGCAATAGTATGATGTGTAAACTCATTCATTACTATGTAACAATGATAACTAGTGGCTAAAAAAGAAAAGAATTGTTGAATAGGAGAAGTGCTCCTCACTAATACCAGCCCTTGGCTGTCTGTGAAGATGCCCAAATAGTTCTTATAAAAAAAAAAATTAGTCAGACTAGAAAAGTGGTGGAAAGGAGGATATAAAAATAAGGAAACGGCATATCGGGTGAAAACCTAAGCCACTCGGCGAAATGTATTAGTGTGCTGTGTTTGTATTCGTTTCGTCATGGCAGTAGTGAAACCGTGAAATTTTGAAGGGGGAAATTTTTTATAATCCAAATTGCTATGTAAAATAAAAAAAATTTTAGCGCCCTCATCTTCAGATAATATTCCTCGGCGTTGCCTATGATAATTTAAAACACTATAATTAATTAGTAAAACTATTAAACTTGCTTGAAAAATCCTTTCCCAGGACACAAACTCCGGTAGTCTCCGCAGCACAGCACAGCGCACTTCACCACCATAATTGCAAGACTCCGGAGTCTCGATTATATAAAATCCTGTTCACAAAACAATATATCAATTTGATATTTCACTGCTATTAAGTCAAAAGCACTTTTAATTAGCTATTTATCACAAAATCTCTAAATAAAAGCCGAACACTTTTCATGAAATCTGAAATGTCAGAAATCAAGCAGAATTTTCAAATAAGTGACCAGCCCTCTTGTCATTTCTCCCCCCGCTCCATTGGTTTGACTGTGTTTGAATTGCCTACTCACGTACACAGTATTCGCACGAAACTCCGCTCCTTATTAGTTATTTATTCAATGCCTCATGCAGAACCTTAAAGTTTTTCCTATGAATGTTAAACCACCCCCGTACCCTTCCACCACAGCAAGTTATGGCGCTTAAATGCAAAATCTCGGATTTCAAATTTTGTTTCTTTTTATTTTTTAAAAATACGCCCACTAACGTACATTTTCGTTACAAAATTTCTTTTATTTAACCTATTACACTTATGTTCTATCGGTGACGGTTAGGGAGTTATTAGCCTTAACCTATTCAAATCACAGATAGTTCTTTCCCTTAGTTACTGAAAACACGTCATTTTAGAAAAATGACGTCTAATTTTGGTATGACCTGAATAGGTAAGAGCTAATAACCGTCACAGATAGAACATAAGTGTAATGGTTATATTAAAGAGGAAACTTTGGGCTTTCGAATTTTTGTAACAAAAATTTATGCTAGTGGGGGTATTTAAAAAAAATGGAAAAATAAAAAAACAATTTAAAACCCGAAATTTTGAATTTTAAGAGTCATGACTCTGGTGTGGGGAAGGGTACTGGGGTGGTTTACCATTCATAGGAAAGACCTTAAGGTTCTGCATACAGGTCCTGCAATTTTTACTAATCACCCTGTAACTCGGTATGGTAACATTTTGTATCATTTGCAAAATATAGACATATTAGCCTGGGACACCCTGTATAATCATGTTCCAGCAATCTAGGACTCTATTGTTGTGTGTCTGTGTTTTTCTGTTCAGCATTTTGTTCCTTGCTGGTCGACTCAATATACCTGGCTTCTATCAAATTTTTTCCCATTCAAGAGGTCTCCAACAAAGAGCTTGCGTTGCAATGGTGTTTTACTTGTGTACTAGAATCTGCTTTGGTATCAACTTCGATACTGTCTTGATCTCAGTATTTGCGTAGTTTTTCGTTTGAAAGTCGAGCTTCTTGATGTAAAAAACTATTTTAAAAGTAAAATACGAATGCTGGAATCATTATCTAATAATTTTTCTGTACTCTAAATTAAAATTATATGTTCAAATTTTGAATAAAATGTTTTTAACATACACACGAAAAAAAGCCAAAATGCATTTCGATTGAAATTTTAGTTTTTTTTTTTTTTTGTAATTAAAATTCTAAAATTCACTTTTCAGTAGTTTGTTCTAAGCAGGTCTACTGTATCTATACTGTAGTTCTAGTCTGACTATTTATTGTTCGTATATCAAATAATTTCAGAAACATCCAAGGGCTGGTATTAGTGAAGAGCACTTCTATTTTCTAATTCCCAGCAAAAATTTTCTCGGGTTTCCGCATCTGCGAGCGAGAAATTCTCGAAGAGCAACGATCCGACGCTCAAAGAATTTGCAGTATAATCCGACAATTTTTCGTTTTTGCGCATGCTTCAAAAGAATTATCGGTTACATGATTTTTTCATATTGTGTACGATATCAAGCAAGCATGCCAGTGAGAAATTCAAATTTGCAAAAATGTTTAATGTTTCTCATAGTAACTTGTTTGTATTCAATTAGATTTTTTTTTTAGTTCTTTACTGGAATAGGATTTTCATCCTGTTTTCATTAGCAAGTCAGTATTTGTCAAATATAGATTCACGAATTTTTACAGTATTGAACTAGACGATCGATATATAACACCAATCCATGAAAATTCTTCGAAAAGTCGCTAGAAGACGAATCGATACCGCGTCATTATTTCGATTCGAATTGCGTTACATTTCCTTCCCAATAAGCAATTCGAATGGAATTCCGGTCGTTTTCTTTGTCATTTATGACGAGTTTACCTGGAAATCCATACCTTCTTTGGCCAAGATGCCAACCCAATAAGCAAATCGAACGGAATTCCGGTCGTTTTCCTTGTCATTTTTGACGAGTTTACCTGGAAATCCGTACTATTTGTACACGGAATTCCGCTTCTTTGGCCGAAGGGAACTGCGCCGAGATTCCAAGTCTTTGATTGTATTGGTAGATGGAACAGAACGTGGAAATCTATCGGATTTCCATGTTATTTCCTTGTTTTTTTCGCATGGAATTCCAAGACTTTTCAATGGCATTTCTATATGGAATTCCTAGGGATTTGAAAACTTTTTCTAATTTTTTTAATTAAAAAGTGGAACATAAATAATTTGTAAGATGCAAAGCAGTAGAAAAAGTTTCGAAAGTATAGAGAAAATAGTCAAACTGCCATGACTTGAATCCTTGCAAAATACTAAAATAGAGCTTGATAAATTCGGAGCAAAATTTGACAGATTTAGCATTTTGTAAGAATTAAAGTCATGGCACCTTGATTATTTTCGCTATACTTTCAAAACTTCTTCTACTGCTATGCACTCTACAAATCAATTCAATTCGCAATCGCCTGTGTTTGGCAGAACACTACACGGAACCAAAAGAACACAGCTAATATAAGCCAAGCCATTAAAAATTTTTCGTATACCACCAACACATCTGTGAAGCTGAAAATAGCGTTCGCTGTAGCGTGTAAAAACAGCTGTGTGTGTGAGAATGCCGTCACTTTTTTCCGCTGGAATTCCGTGCGAAAATTCCACATCTGGATTTTTTGCTTATTGGGAAGTCTTTAATTGTATTGGTAGATGGAACTGAACGTGGAATTCTATCAGATTTCCATGTTTTTTCCTTGTATTTTTGCATGGAATTCCCAGACTTTTCCGTGGCATTTCTATATAGAATTCCCAGACTTTTCCGTGGCATTTCTATATAGAATTCCCAGACTTTTCCGTGGCATTTCTATATAGAATTCCTAGGCATTTCAAAGCTTTTTCTGCATTTTTTAATTAAACAGGGGAACATAAATAATGTAGGATGCAAAGCAGTAGAAAAAGTTTCGAAAGTATAGGGAAAATAATCAAACTGCCATGACTTGAATCCTTAGCTTGATAAATTTGGAACAAAGTTGACAGGTTTAGCGTTTTGTAAGAATTAAAGTCATGGCACCTTGATTATTTTCTCTATAGAAGAACACAGCTAATATAAGCTAAATTTTTCGTATACCTCCCACACATCTGTAAAGCTGAAAATGGCGTTCGATAGTGTGTAAAAACAGCTGTGTGCGTGAGGATGAAGTCACTTTTTTCCACTGGAATTCCGTGAGAAAATTCCACATCTGGAATTTTTGCTTATTGGGTTCCTTTTCGGCTCGAGATCAAAGTCAAACTTCGATTAAGCGATACGCCTCTGATTAGATCTCTAATCGTAATGTTGATGGGTTATTCTCTTTTAGTTACTACTACTCCTATTGCAATATTTTCATTACCAAAATTCTTTATTATAGTTTCTTGGACTTGTTCACTAGCTCTGTATTTTTTATTTCTTCTGGTAATCCATTGTTACAGAAGAGTTCGGTAGAACTAGCTCCACTTTGCATTACCATACCACCAGAAGTAATCTCGCATTTAAACAAGAAATGAGAATTTCGAATATCCCCCGAAATTCCATCGTTTCTCTGATTTGTTAAGAATGAGAAGAAAATAACAGGGACCGTAATTATTACAATCAAAATGAAAAAAATCATGAAATAATAATTATTTTTGATTTTTAATTTTTTTGATCAGAGATAATAATTATTTTTGATTTTTGTTATTTAAATCTTGAAATAATTATTTTTATTTTTATTTTTTTTTGATCAGAAATAATTATTTTTGATTTTTATTTTTTTTTGATCAGAGAAAATAATTATTTATGATTTTTATTTTTTGATCAGAGATAATAATTATTTTTGATTTTTATTTTTTTTGATCAAAGATAATAATTACTTTTGATTTTTATTTTTTTTCCTCAGAAATAAAAATTATTTTCGATTTTTTTTTTTATCAGAAATAAAAGTCATTTCATAATTACATAATTATCTGATGATTTTTGAGTTAAGTAAATAAATAAAAACTATGTGCTGCTAGTAAATTGATAAATAAACCTTCAAATATTTGTTATTAATTACCAAAAATAAAAATTACGAAAATTTTGTTAAAGTTTTTATTACTGCACTACACGTTGTTTAATTTAACAAAAAATGTTTTTCTAACATTAACATCCGATAGATTACATCTAGATCGCTAAGTATTAATTTCTATGCAGAAAATGCCCTTTCCACACTAACTTGTGTTTTGGTAATTAATAACAAATATTTGAAGGTTTATTTTTTAATTTACTAGCAGCACATAGTTTTTATTTATTTACTTAACTCAAAAATCATCAGATAATTATGTAATTATGAAATGATTTTTATTTCTGATCAAAAAAATAAAAATCGAAAATAATTATTATTTCTGATCAAAAAAATATAAATCGGAAAATGATTTTTATTTCTGAGGAAAAAAAAATAAAAATTTAAAGTAACTATTATCTTTGATCAAAAAAAATAAAAATCAAAAATAATTATTATTTCTGATCAAAAAAAATAAAAATCATAAATATTTTCTCTGATCAAAAAAAAAAAAAATCAAAAATAATTTTATTTCTGATCAAAAAAAATAAAAATCAAAAATAATTATTATTCAGGATTTAAATAATAAAAATCCAAAGAAATAATTATGGAATGATTTTAATTTTAAAAATCACATTTTTTAATTATTTATCATAATGAAACTGCATAAAAATATATTACTATGTGACTTATTCCAGCTTCGAAGAACCTCCGCTAGGTACGTGATTTATTCATTTGAAAAATCAGTAATAATAATTATTTACGGTCCCTGGAAAATAAAGAGCTCAGCATGACAATTCCGCCTTTTGCACGAGATTTCTCCATTTCTCTGATTTCAGAATAAAAATGAGAGATGCGTCTATCTATATGCCTCGAATTTAGTGCGAGATTCTTCGTTTCTCTCAGTACGTTTACATGAATACTTGAGTATTTGAATTGAAATCCACTTGAAGCTCAGGTAGGGCGGTTGATTGAATTAATTCCAATTACTTGACTTGAATTTTTCTTGAATTTAATCTTCCAATTACTTAAGTTGAAATTTACGCGTTGAATGAGCGTTTTTATGATATTTTGATTACTTCAAGCATACTTGAAGGATCCTTATAGTATTCATGTAAACGTACTGAGACAATAAGTAAGATTTAAATGACTCATCCCTTACTGATAATGCTCAATGGCATGTGCTGACATGTCTAGTGTTTATAAAGTTATATAATTAAAGGTGCAATGAGGTGACCAATACAGTAATGTCAACTTAACTTACATATTTACCACTTAAAATAAATTAATGCCCATTTCCCATTTCCCATCGCGAGAATCACTCAAGACACGAGATAGCTCGTTTCTCTTAATATATGTATGTATAAGAAATATCTAACATCACTAAAAAAAACACGTTGTTTGCATTTTCTTCGTTTTTAACATCAATTTCGGTTCGTTTTAAGCTCTAAGGGCACTTTCACATCAAAAACAAGAACCGAAAAACTCAATTTATTCCACTTTAAAACAAGGTTTTTGCTCCAATGATTAATAAAAAGATAATTATAAGTATACTATTTTCTCAGTAAAATTATTAGTTTATCCTATTTCCCATGATTTTATTAATTTATTATTGACTTTTCAGCTCTTGTTTTTGATGTGAAAGTGCCTTTGGTAATCTCTTTTCCTTTCGGTATCGAGTTCGTTCTCGAAGTTTTAGGCAGAGATTACATTTTACTCGCAAATCATTTTCGAATCATGTTATGTTCGCAAGGTGAGCTTGTGTCTTTGGTATTAAAGCTCAGTGAACCGACAATATGACTGGTAATTGTGGAACTAAAACGTTTTATGTGAAACTTTTCTGCTTTTTCACTCGTTTCATTCCTTAAAAACAATAAGTGTGAATTAAAAAAATGTCCTTAAGGCAAGTGCCACGCCAGGCCACTGATATGCTGATTATCAGTAGCACTAATATCTTAATGAGGCATGTTACATAGTAAAACGTTGTGATGTATTGATGTGATACTGATCTGCTGATAATCAATACGTGATTTGCATGTTGGTGAGTTTTACTGAAATCAGTCGATATTTTATTTTCCAACCAATTTAAAAATGATTGAACGAAATTTTGTATTAAAATTGCTGCAAAGTGTAGAAAATCGAAGGTCTGTTGGAAATCAACGTGTGAACTGCAAAAGGGATAAATTGGAAAAAGCTTGGAGAGAAAGTTCAACGCAAATTTAAAAGTTTGTATGCTTACTTGCGTAATTTCTTATTAAATTATACTCCGTACTGAAGACTATTATGGTTTCTGCCAATACGTAACGCTTCTTCCAATAAATTTGTGAAGCTAAAATCTGCAATTTACAATCATCATTAGCATAGCTTCTTTCCCCCATACACGGAATATAATTCATTTTCCAGGAGGCGTTGGGCTTCCTGGATTTTTTCACTTATCATGATTGATAGTTGGAATTTATCGTTTATCATGCATGATAGCTCAATTTTATTATTGATCATGTAGTGTTCTTTATCGTTTATCATGAATGATAGTTAGTTTTCCTTCAGATATAAATGCCATCAAAAAATCCCGACTATATTAATATATAACCCACCACACACTCAATAATTGCATTTATTTTGCTTTTTTCTTCCATTCTTTAAGAATAAAAGCAGCAAAAGCTCTTCCACTTCTCTGAATTCCATTTTAAGTGCCTTGCGATCTTGACATAAAAATCAGATCTCTTTAAGTGAATGTAGAATTACATACTGATGTGATGTTCTCGCAATATATCAGTTGCTGATTATTTTAAAACTTTGCCATCCACATCAGTACATCAATAGTCTGGTGTGGCACTTCCCTAAGAAAAGAATTTTATTTTTAGGCAAAGGTTTGAATTAATTTGTCAGTATATTAATCAATGAATTCTCCTTCCACTTGTAGTCAACAGAGAGGCAACTGTTAAAAACCAAGTACTTGTTTTTGATATATTATTGTAATTCTATTTCCATACAGCCATCTTATGTATCGTATTAAGTCATCTTTTATTTTCCTCTGTAAATGATCGTCAGTCTTCCCATTGTACAGGAGCAGGGTATCTTCAGCATATATATTGTTGCGAGCGTGGCCTTTGGCTCCGTTATTTAAAACACAATATTAAAAATTTAATGTACAAGTACTTTATTTCACTCTAATCTTATATTATTCACAAACCTTCAATTAATCAACTCAACTTTAATTATCGCTAATACTCTACAATTATCGCAATCCAATTATAGCACTTTTGCCTGTTTATTACTTTCGCTTATTAACACTGCAACGTCTAAGGCAAGAATCTTTTTCTGGCGGTGACAACTGTTATATTTATATCCTAGAAACTCTCCAGATTCTTCTGGAGTGCTCTATTCCAGAATCTACTTGACTATTCTATTCCTGAACCTTCCCGAAGATTTCATCGATTCTCCAAACCTAAAGTTGTTTGCTCTCCATTCCCAGTAGATGGCATCACTTGTCTCTTTTTGTTGCACGTAACAATATAATAGTCCGCATCTAACCCAGCTTCAATAAGTTTTGGATGTACAGAGAGTAGAGGAGCGCACCTAAAATTGTTCGGGACTCCAGTACTCATCAGCTCATTCTCACAGTAACTGTTTTCCACTTTCGAACAACACTGTCTTTCTTGCAGATAAATTAAATTTAAAACCAGAAATGAAAGTTATTTCAAATAAGCAAACTTTTTTTAAAAATCACATAAGAACTTTTTGAGATTTGCGCGTGCTGTTATCATTAACCTCATTGTATTTGAATTTTTATTTTTCAATATTATGTAATCTAGGAGTGGCCTGGGATTCCACTACCTGGTGAAGAAGCACGTATAACAGTTCTAAATGTATTAGGTGGTGGCCTTCGTACAGGGAGGTATTTGGCTGATGCTCTTGGAATTGGACAGAGAAAGATAAAATACTACAAAGACTGTGATCTTCAAATAGGCACCCATTTAAATGTGTATGGAAGAGACTTTATTTTAACGGATTGTGATGGTTTCACCAGAGATTACTACAGAAAAAAGGTATGCTATCATGAACCACACACTTCTTTTTATTTTTTATTTTTATTATAAATAATTTTCTATTTCAGTATGGAATTGAAACTTTCACACCAATTCCACATCCAATGAAATCTGTTAATAATCTTACTAACTCACATTATCTTGATCTACCACCATGGAACGGTTGGGGTTCTCATGAAGATTCTGAGGGCAATTGTGTGTCCGTAGAACCAAAACCCCCCCATATAGATCTAAGGAAATTCATCTTCCTCGATCGTTTCGTTCTGCGATTTGGTGCTAAAATGTTTTCACGTATCCGAGAAAACTGTGAACGAATTTTCATAATTTCTTATTATCTTGCCGATGACTCTGTACAGATTTTTGAAATTGCTGAAAGGAACTCTGGGTTTCTCGGTGGTGAATTCTTTAAACGAAGTCGAATGCTTTTACCAAATCAAGAATTATTTACATCGAAACGTCCTGATCACTATAAGTCGCATCATTTCTATATTGGAGCAACACTTAATATTAGAGATCATGTATTTCACATTGTCTCTGCTGATGAGTACACCATGATGTATATGGAGAGCCATCCTTTTGAAGTATGTATTCCTCTATGCATTTGTATTCTCTAAAAACTCTTAAAATTCTCAAATTTCTTAGTTTCCGTTCGCTGATGTGGAAACAATTATTTCTAAAATACGTGAAGCTTTGCGACCGGACTATAAGAACTTTATTAGTAAATATATTGGAGCGGTATACAGCCTTGAAAACGGATCTAGTCCAGTTATATCTTATGATATATTACGAAAGGCCTTGATAGATCTACTGGGCAATAATATTACGGATAATGAGATCATAATTCTTGCAAGACATTTCTCTGCGTTAAAAGAGCCAGCTTCAACATGTGAACGCGAAAAGGTCAGAGCAACTGTACATTTAGAGATTCGAAGGGCTCTATGGGATAGTTTGGATCGTCTTAAAGAGCATGTGTATCATGTTGAACCTAGAGGAACTGGATTTTTACCAGAAACCAAAATACGTTCGGTAATTATGGCTTGCCGGTTGCCATTTAGTATAGATCTTGTTAATGATTTGTTGAGTGTGCTAAATAGAAATCCGGCGTGCGAAATTGAAATTTGCGACTTCATCAAGTTTATTGATGTTAATCATAATCCAGCTCCGGCTATTGCTCCAATGAGTATTGCATTTGAATTGTGCCCGAAAATTCCTTTTAATCAACGAGGTAGTTTAGTTGACTGGAATAAGCTACTTGATAAAATCGGTTTAGAGGAGCAAATCAAACTAGAAACTGAGTAGAACAATATTTAAAAATTTTTTATATGTGTGTGTTGCTGCTGTTTGCTTTTTATATTAGAATAAATTGGTAAATTTATTTTTTCGATATTTCTCAAATTGCAGAACCTGAGATCAAGAAATCAAAACTTAAGAATTCTCCAAATTGAATCACATTTTGTTTTTTTAAGGCAACTATTCCAGTAGATTCTCCTCTATTGATTTTAGCAGGGGTATGGAAAGGGGAAAATTTGTACGAAGAAGCAGCAAGGTTTCCAGAATGGACGATTTATCGCCAATTGGGCTATCTTTTTTAATGTTTTCGCGATACAAAATTTGGGTTCGTCGCAACATATTGTTACGTGCAATAGAAAGAGACAACTGGTGACATCTACTGGCAATGAAGAGTAAACAGCTTCAGGTTCGATGATGGAATCTTCGGGAAGGTTCAGGAATAGAATCAATAGAATAGTCAAGAAGCTTCTGGAATAGAACACTCCAGAATAATCTGGAGAGTTTCTAAGGTATAAATATAACAGTTGTCACCGCCAGAGAAAGAGTCTTGTGAAAGTAATAAACATGCGGAAGTGTTGTAATTGGATTGCGATAATTGAAAGTACAGTATTAGCGATAATTAAAGTTGAGACGATTAAATGAATGTTTGTGAATTTTATATGATTAGAGTGAAATGAAGAACTTGTATATTGAATATTTAATATTGTGTTTTAAATAACGAACCAAAGGCCACGCTCGCAAGAACTGGTGTCAGAAGTGAAATAAATTCGCGAAATAAAGTGGTGGCAATTGGCTTAAAAATTAAAAGTGTGATTAATTTTGAGAAATTGTGTTAAATTGTGAAGGTTCTGGAAAATAATTTATATTCATCTGTAAGAGAATTATTAAAGTAAAGGGGCGCAAGCTAGAAGAGCTTCGGATACAAGATTTGAAAGGAGTTAGGGAACCGGTCGTTACAAACGATTGGTGCAAAGAATGTTCTCGTCAAGCGACTGAGACAAGCTTTGATAGGACAGAATCCTGAGACATTTTTTTTCGAAGATAACGTGGAAGAAAAGTCCTTGATGAACATGGAACAAGTTTTGGGCACTTTAATGAGTAAATTGGAGCTTTCATTAGCTCTGCAGATGAAAAATGCTTTTGAGGAAACAAGCAATTCTCTTGAGAAATAAAAGATTTCTGGAAACCCGTTTGGACGAACAAAAGAATGCTCTTAAGGAACAAAAAATTCTCTCGATGAACATAAGAAATCTATGGAAGCCCGTTTTGATGAACAAAAGGAATCTCTGGCAACCCGTTTGGACGAACAAAAGATCTCTCTGGAGAATTGTCTAGAAACTCGTTTGGAGGAACAGAAGACTTTCCTGAAAAACTCATTAGACGAACAAAATTTGAAAATTGAAGGAATCGAGCAGGAAGTGGCCGAAGCTCAACAAAAAGTCACCGAGCAGCTCGACGGTTTTAAAGCAGATCTGGAAAGAATAAAGCATCGTTAGCCTCTAAATGTAGCAACTGAAATATCCGGTGCAGGTAGAATGAAACCTCCAATATTAGATGGACAAAATTCGTGGCATATCTTCAATAGACAATTCGAGGCAGCTTCAGGGGTTGTTATGGTCGTAGCGTATTGCATATAGCAATATGCTACATTGATAAGACTGCAGCGTGTATACCGGCGGCTGTCGACCAGACAGGTACTGCCCAGTTCGCCTTTTTCCAATCGACGGGTATGTACCAATGGGCGACTACTAAAGCTAAAATAGCTGCTGGAACTCTACCCGAGATCCTATGACAACGCCAAGCCGCGTTTGGGTGTAATTAGAGTCTCTGCACTCGGCTGCGTATTGTGCCGCAAGAAAAGATACCCCTGTGTAAGCGACGATATCTCTGTCAGCGACAATCAAATCACAAACATGGTGCCCAAGTTTGGATATAGTTCTCTCCACAGAAATTCCTGGATCTTAAGAATCTCATGAAGAAACGCTTTTCTTTCCTTTACTGTCACAGCAGAGGCCTTCCAAGCAATCTGTAATACCTTCTTTATTTTATTTTCTACCCGTCGCAATTTACATCCGTTTTTCTTCCTTTACCTTTTTTTGTGTGCTCCACCAAAATTTTCTTCACTATACCTTCCTGCTTCTCTACAGAAGAGAACCCTTAAAATGACCGCGAGCAACTTTTCTGTTGCCGGAGGTCCGATGATTTCTTCCCTGGTGCGGGGTGGTTGCAAAATAAAGGCTGTGTTTACTTGCCGATGATTGCGAAACTTTATTTTTGTTCCTGATGTAGCTGCTCGATGGATTACGAATGACAGAGAAGATTGTCTTCTTCTTCTTTTCCTTTTTTCTCATCAGCATGTCACACCGAGCTCGGGGAAACGCACTTCTCTCGGTCTGGGTGCATTCGAATATTCTGGTCGACAGCTGCCGGCATACACGCTGCAGTCTTATCAATGTAGCATATTGCTATATGCAATACGCTACGACCATAACAGGGCAGAGTGGTCTGGGCCACCCATGGCTCAGACAACGCTGAAAAATTGTCGGCTGAGCTAGCCGGTCTTAAACATAGGCCTCATCGCTGCGGGCGCTCAATGTGTGTCTCGACCCACGACCCAATGAGATCCTCATCAATCGTCTTCGACCACGACTGTCGCTCTTACTTGCCCGCTGATGCATCGAGGGCACACCCTTGAAGTCTCGTCAGTCTTTGATCAGACCTCTACGTCCTTCTCCGTGTTGGAAACCAAAATTACATCTACAAGCTGGTAACCTAAAAAAATTCAGCCGATCGATGTCTCTTTGCCGTCCTTCACCGAGATGCTGAGAAAGCCTCGCGATCAGTAACCTAAACAACTGATCGCTAAGCTTTCCCGGCACAACATCTCACTCTGATCTCCGACCGGCGATTGTTCAAGGGTGTGTCGCCAAGGCGTCGTCGAAGTGGTGACGTTGTCGATTTCATTTCCTAACTTGCTAACAGCCATATCCAGGTTTGGATTCCAACAGGTATATCACCCACCATTGACGGGGCAATAGGAGGGCTTCGCGATATCCTATAGTTTACCAGTGAAGCTGGCTGGATGCCTTCTTAGGGCTACCAGGAATAGATTTAGTACTACTAACTCCGACGGTTGCCGATTAACGAAATGTTGTAGACGGACAGACAAGGAAAAATCCTCCTAATAAGGCCGATCCGGAAGGGATTATAAAAAGATTATCTACTATTAAGAGGTAGAGGTGTGCTGATGAAATTGGATTCCAACAGGTACATATATCACACACCATTGACGGGGCAATAGGAGGGCTTCGCGATATCCTATAGTTTACCAGTGAAGCTGGCTGGATGCCTTCTTAGAGTCGATAGATGACGCTTCTAGACTGGATATCAGTGCCTGATGTCTTTGGCGTGATAGACTCTTAAGGGTTTCCCCAGCAGATCCTCAATCTCGTATAGGGAGTTTCCTTTCTTGGCTCGAACCCGACACTTGACAAATTTTCGTCCCAGTTCAGCACTAGTCTGCTGCTGGCAAAATTCCGTCTAAATACTTCGTGACCCACTTTGAAATCAACAGGCTTCGCCCTGAGATTGTAGGCTCTTGAACCCTGTTCGAACGCATGGTGTAAATTTTCCTGCATTCTCGCACGGATCAGTCTTAGTTTGTCCTCAGCATCTACTCTAAACGGCTCATTAAGAGTACCAAGGCTCCTCAAGATGGAATAGGAGCTGCCGTGTTCCATCATTTGCTGACCGAAGAGTGTTCGATAGGGAGAGAAACCAGTTGCTTGGTGGAAAGAGCTCCTGAGGGAACTAGCTATCTGGCTCAGCTTCTCATCCCATCCCGTGTGTTCCTTCCGAATATATGCTCTAATCCCTGACAATAGAGACCTGTTTACTCGCTCTGAGGCGTTTGCTTGCGGCGAGTAAACTGCCGTTCGCAAGTGCTTCACCCCATACTTGTCCAGTAATCTGGTAAACTGAGCCGAGCAAAACTGGACTCCATTGTCAGAGACTATCGTTTCCGGGACTCCGAACACGTGGAGCACTTCCGTCTCGATGAATTGGCACACATTGAGTGCAGACGCTTTTCTCATAGGTTTGAGAATCAGTAATTTTGAAAAGTGGTCAAGAACTATTAAAATGCAGACATTTCCTTTCACTGACCGGCAATATGGACCTAAAAAATCAATATACAGCTTTTGCCATGGTCGTTCTGTCACAGACTGGACTCTCATGGGTGGTCTCAGAATAGTATTGGGAGCCTTAGTCTCTTTACACACGTCACAGGCGCCTACGTAGTTTCTGACATCAACTGTCATTCGTGGCCAGTACAAGTGTCTTCTCAGACGGTCCAGTGTTTTCCCTATACCACCGTGTGAAGCTAGTAGCGGATCATGAGCCCTCCAATTGACGTCGGAGACAAGCCCTCGTGGAATCCAAAGCTTCCAAGCTTCTTCTTCCTGAATCGGATCGCCTGTTTTCGGAACAGTCCGAATGTAAACGAAGCCATCCATGACGCAAAGATCTGGTAGTTTGCCAGAAGTCGTTTTAACCTTATGCCTCAATTCCTCATATTCCAACGAGTTGAAATATGGCGAACTAAGGTCAACTTCCGGGCCAGGATCTTCGTTGGTGGGCAGGCTGTCACAATGGATGCAGGACAGCGCATCAGGGACAACGTTCAGGCTTCCTTTTCGGTGCTCAATAGTGAAGTCGAAGCCCTGAAGCTTCAAACTACACCGAGCAAGTCTACTGCTGAGGTCCTTTTGAGACATCAGCCATTTCAGGCTCGCATGATCCGTCACTATCTTAAACGGTATCAGTTCTATGAAGGGCCGGAACTTCTGTACACTTAAGATTGCAGCTAGGCATTCCTGCTCTGTGACGGTATAATTTCTTTGTGCTGAGTTCAACTTTTTCGAGACCTTGGCTATTGGCTCCTCGTGGCCATCAGTTGAATCAAACGAACGGCTTGGTGAAATCTGAGCTCACTAGCAACGGAGCAGAAGTAAGTTTTTGCTTTAGTAGATCAAGAGACGTGTGGGCTTCAGGTGTCCATTTGAACTGACTGAGGTTTTTCAAGGTGTCTGTAATGGACGCAGCTAAGTCAGCATAGTTCGGGATGAACCGTCTATACCATCCCGCCATACCTAGTAGGCGTCGGGCTTGCCGAACAGTTTTAGGTGACGGATAGCCAGCCATAGCTGAGATCTTGTCTGGGTCAGTCCTAATTGCTCCTTTCCTGACTATAAAACCGAAGTATTTGGTCTCCTTGATGCAAAACTTGCTCTTCTTGACGTTGATAGTGAGGCCAGTAAAAATCAGTAAATCGTCCAAGTAGACGAGAACATTTTCACGAAGATCGAAAGGAATGACTTTATCCATGAGGCGGCACATCGTTTGTGGAGCGTTGCATAGGCCGAATGGCATCACTGTGTACTGATAGAGAGGATGACCAGGTACAGTAAAAGCGGTCTTCTCTCTGTAATCAGTGTCTAGTGGGATCTGCCAGAATGCGTCTTTCAGGTCCAGGCTCGTGATGTAGTTTGCCGAAGGAAGTAGACTCAGAAGTGCGTCTATCTGCGGTAGCGGATAGGCGTCCTTCCTCGTAACGGAGTTGACTTTCCTGGCGTCAAAACAAAGCCGAACCTTCCCAGGCTTCCTTACTAGAACAACTGGAGAGCTCCAAGGACTCTGGCTCTCCTCTATCACACCCAGTGATAGCATTCGCTCTAATTCAGCATCCATTAAACTTTGTACTGCCGGCGATATCGGATAAAAGCGGTGTTTTATCGGGGCGGCGTCATTCGTTTCAATCTTGTGAGTGACCAACGATGTTTTTCCCAGGCCTAAAGAGGCGAAAGAGGGGAAAAGCTGTTTCGTGGTTTCCAGACGCTGTTGTTCCAGACTGGAAAGAACATGGCAATCGGTGGCAGAGGTAGCTGCTAAGACTCGGATTCACTTCTGCAACTATACCCAGGACATCTGGAGCCAACCCAAATAGACGCCAGAAATCTATTCCTAGATATAGTGCTTGTGTGAGCCCAGGAACCACGTAAAAACGCACGTTTTGGGTCTTACCACGGAAAGTGATGTCCAAGTTCACATGACCATGCACAGTCGTCATGGCACCATTCTCTACTTGAACCTGTGTACGATACCTCTTCCATTCAACCTCTGCTTCTGCAAACTTCTCTAGAGCTCCCTGGCCTAGAATACTGACAGTGGCACCACTATCAAGTAGTACAGTCTCAGTTCGCCCGAGCAGCTTTACTTCGGCATACGGTCGAATGTCGTCTGGCATCGCCACGGAAATCTGCGCCAGTTTTTTTCCTCTCCAGTCGCATCCGTCGACAGTATTTCCGCCAACGAACAGTTGATCCTTTCTTTTTCGGTCTACTATTCAGGTCAGGATATATAATTTCAGCTAACTCCGCTACTGAGGAGAAGATTCGGTCTCTTGCTGCCTTATATTTCTGCAGACGCGTATGATACGGTGTCACCGGATGTAAAATAGGCTCACGCCCACTCGTCATATTAGAGCTTGGTGGCCGTTTTAAAACAGAAATGGTAGGAGGCCAAGTCTCCTGTTCAGTAACCCTGTCAGCTAAAAGTGCTGTCGGTTTTATCGGGACATTGAAAATTGAAGACTCTTCTAAAGAAGTGTCTAATAAAGTCATGGGCTTCCCAGAAGTGAAAATGGGAGCTTGAAGATCTGCGGAGAAGTCTATTAAGTTCTCCATTTCTATCATCAGAATCACATTTCAGGGGTTCGTCAAGACTGGTGCTCGGGACGTTGACGCTGGTCGAGAACAGGTATTGGGATTCCCGACCCGTCTCAAGTTTTTCTGTGCACAGTGTCCACAGTTGGGCTTAAAAATGTTCTTGCGCCCGCATCCGTAGCAGAACACTTGCTGTCTTACTTGCAGGCAGTCCTGGTAATAGTGAGCTTGCTGATCACAACTCCAGCACAATTGACAACCCAGTCCTGACAAATTCCCAGGTCGAAAAGGGATTATGTCTTAATATCGACCAGTACCAGTCCTTCGCTGGTCCCGTCAATAACGTGAGCATGTTCCTTACCAGGATATCAAAATCTCCAGCTAGAGCGGAGTGCGTGAGCACTTCGACCCGAAAAATAAACTCATCTACAGACAGCTCGGAGTTATTTCCGTTGTATGTCAGGTTCCATCTTCTGATCGGACTGCCCGATCGTCGTTGTCCCACACTTGCAGGGATACGAATAGATGGAACTGGTGGAGGTGGTATAAAATTTGGTCTAGGCTGACCAAAATGTGATGACGGTCTGTTAAATGAATGCCTATGCGTGTCGTAGAAATCGTGCGGTGGTATCGGTTCACCCATAGAAGGAGGTGGCCGTGAAAAATCGATTGGTGGAATTGCAGCTGCTATTTGCTGCCTAACGCTACTTGTCAATTCAGTCCGTAATGCATTCAAGCTCTGCTCGAGGCCTCTCGAACTAAGTCCTGCAGCTGTATGCGCAGACCTGTCAGCAGGGCTTCAGTCGCTGCTGAGTTCTGTCCACTGCCAGAACGCAGTGGGCTATTTCGTCGCGAGTTTGGATGGGAAAAGGTCATGGAATGCGGATTTAACATTCCAGGTGATAGAGAACCTCGACTAACAGGTGGGATCGTTAGAGGCTTCGTGTGAGTCCTCTTAGGGACCGCACCTGTGTACTCAATGAAATCGTACGGAGTAAGCGGCTGTCTAAAGTTCAGGCAGTTGGCTTGCTGTCCGATCCACGTCCGCAGACACGCCTTGTGGAAGACATGTCTACAGATCATTTCAACGGGCTTCCTCTTGTCTGACCAGTCTCCCTCCTGGCAGATGGAGCACTGGTCTGGCAACGGCATCGGTACACCAGTTGCTGGTGGTGGTGTTCGTGCGGTAGCTATTATATATCAAGTCAAAGGCTAATAATTTCAAAAGTAACTTTTTCCAAATACTTCAGAAGAAATGCACAAAAGGTAAAAAAATTATCTTACTGTTAGTAAGTTAAGCGTTCAAAAAAAAATTAATTGAGGTCGGCGAAATTGCAATATAGGCGAAATTTCCCCATAGACATACTATATTCACCCTAAATCGTCGAAGCCATAATAAGGGACGACGCTTAAATTCAAGCTCAATAACAAGAGACGTATTACTAAAATTGTTCGAAGCAATATTACACTACAATCTACAGTATCAAAACGATTCCAACAGCTAAATTCAATTGAAAAACAAAAATCCAAAATCATACTAATTCTTTCGATTTGGACGTTCCAAAAAAAAATCAAACGAAAGAAAAAAAAACATATTATTTCTCCCCCCACCTCCAGAAGCTACTCTACATATAAAAGTCTCCAGGTCGCCCTCTTTCAGGTCAAAAAAATATTGATACCGGCAAGTGACGTGAATGTGTGCATGAAAATGTATGAGTTCTCACAGAAATCTGGGAAGGGTCGGGTTGAAGAAGCTAGAGACTGAAAATGGTACTAGAGATTCTTCAGCCAGGCAGTTAGCAGTATACCAACTCCTGATTACTGAAGGCCTCCAGCATCACTTCCATCCTCCAACAACTCTTTCCTTTCTCCTCACCCGATCGTCATATCCAGCTAACCTTCCAACCGGGCAGAGTCATGAATCTGGTCAACTAGTTAGCTGAAAGCCAAAAAGTCGTCTCACAGATTCACGACTCTGTCCAGCCAGTTGGCCAACAGAGACATGTCTCCGTGGGAGCTCACACAAAAATTTAGTGTGAGGCCACCTACCATTTTCATGAAAGAAGGCCAGCGGGAAAGATCATTAAAAAAAAATTCCAAAAAAATTTCAACTGCTCAGACTTGAGGTTTGACCAAAGTCAAGCCTAAAGTCGAACTTACAATTCAAAAAGAAATTACTCTAATCGTTTAATCGTTACTAATAATTCAAAATACCAAAAACTTTACTTTACTTTCAAAAAATTTCTACTAACAAAACAGTCAAACCTCAGGTTCACATGTATTCTCCACTAGATATGAGACTACCGAGTCAGACGATTTAGCTACAAGCCAAATGTCCATATCTCAAGTACCCTCAGTCAACAGTGTCAAACACGTTTGAACACCGAAGTTGACTGAGGTGGCCCCACGTTGGGCGCCAGTTTTGTTATGGAACTATAGTTGAGTGATTGGCTTGGACGTAAAGTCCAGACTGCCAGCATGAGCTGACAGATCACTAGACTCATTGGCGGAGAGTGTGGGGAGGTTCCACGAAAAAACCTGCCGCTGCCGTCTGCCATAATCAAAAAAAATCTCGTGCCTATCAACAAAAAAAACCGGCACACATTCAGTCCTGAAGCGACTGTTACGTCACTTACCTATATCCATCGTCAAAGGCGCAGATGGTATACCTTCTTTGCATGCCCCAGCCACCCATCTGACTCTGAGGGCAAGATTTTTCAGAGTCACTTGTTGACCTGTAAAGAGAGAATAAACGAGCGAACCTAAACGACCTTCATGCGAGAGGGCTCCAGGATAGTGAAGGAAGAATTAAAACTTTCAAAGATTCATGTTCACGTTATAATAGCAATTGTTGTTTTCCTTCTTACAAAAATTACCACTTATTCCTATAACTATTTTTAATTTTAAATCGATGTAGTATTTATAGCAAGACTCAGTGTGTTTAAGTTTGCTTTTCACATTAAAATAAATAAAGCTAAAATTAGAGACCTTCCTAGGATAATAATAGAGTAAGGGTAAATATCATTTGAACAAAAATGATTCCATGTAAAAACATCTCAATCTTGCCCTGCAGCCATATTTAAGCTTTTAATTTCAAACTAATTTATCGTAAGAAATGTTTCGCAATGTATGTACATAAGTGTTTGGATGATGGTGCATTTTCCTACCTACCTACCCTAAACTAAACGAGAGAAATTAAGTCTTAAAGGTTATTTATATACCTGTGTGTGCCAATTTCATAGTCTCAAAAAAAAATATGCCGCGATGGGAGACGATAATCTAACATATACGTAAGATGTGAAACGGAAAATGAGTGAGAATATAGTGTTACCGTTAAAAGATTCAAAGTAAGTAAAGAAGAAGTAACTTGTGCGCACAAATCCATAACTTTAGCTTGCTTTGTGTATGTGTGTGTAGAATAGCTCTTAAATATTAAAATTCAGTTAAGATTAATTGATTTAGGATGATATAACCTTGAAGTAAGTATCTAATTTAATGAGCATCGATATAACTACTATATACATGGTATATGTATACGGTATCTTATAGAATAAGTACGTATGTACGTATTGCATATGAACATTACTGTATTCAAATATTCAATGTAATACCTAATATGTATATATAAATGAAGAAGAATTTTTAAAGCTTTTCATTAATTTTTTTGATTTCGAGACATGAATGTATGTATGTATATTTTTTTCATAATACTAATTGTAGCTTGCGTACGCAGAGTGATAATTTTAATTCTCTAAAATATGCTATTTGTATATTTACTATAAATTACCTAAAAAAACCTTACTAACTGTTGGCCGTTGTGCTTTTCGTATTAAATCTTCCTTTTGAAATTCATTATCTTAGCCGTAATATTATTATTTTAGTGGACGTCATCACAAATCTAGTTCTTAACTGAGTTGTTCACGTCGGAACATCCCCATAAGTACTTAACCAAAAAATCTTACGCTAAGGTATTAAATTCACTACTTCTAAAGTACACAATCGTCCTTTCGGCGGTATAAATTAGAGAAAAAATATTCAATTTGATTAACAAAACTATTCTACGACTACGTGTATATATATGTATATGTCGACGAGACTCCTCGAAAATTCCAGAGTTCATATTGAAAGAAAACATTGCACCAGTTTATTCGAAATGGTAGCTCGATTTCATCTTCTAACCACATTCGAAATCCTTCGTTATTTATGGTGAAGGCCTTCACATTGCCGGACCAAACATCAGTGATCCTGGTTCGCTGTTACTGCGTAAATTCGTAAATTATAAACAACTGGTTATGCACGCTGCCGCTCCTGAACTTGATAATACGGGAAACGACTGTGAGGAATTTCGTGCTCATTTATAGCAATAAATTTGTAAATTTGCACGTGTGTATGCCTGTGCTGGATGAACTACCTACTCATCGGCAATTTTCTTATTTGTCTTGCACGATTTTCTTTAGCCGGACTAAATAGACATATAATGTAAATGAATGATCTGACCTCTTTTTTCTTCTTTTCTTTTTGTTTTCCTCTGGGAATATCGCTGCCTGTGTTCCGTTTTTGGGGTAGCACAGAAAACAAATTTTCCAGAAGAATCTTCTCAAAGTCCTTCCTGCTTCGTGTACCTGCTTTCTTTTTGTTGTCTAGATTTTATTTCCACGCGGATGTTTGAGAATTATTTTTCTTCAGTTCACAGCCACTGCAGTTTCTCAGATGATCTGACGTTAAGAGAAGATTGCCTGCTTCTTCTTTTCTAGTTTGGGAATGACGTTGGACGTTGTCGATCCCTGTTCAATTATCATTTAACCGCAGGCCGGCGTACATGCTGCAGTATCTCAATGTAGCATATTGCTATATGCAATACGCTACGACCATAACAAATTGCTTCTTTACAGCAAATTCATCAAATATTGAAACGATTTCTTTAGATATTTTTTCCATTATCATTATAGAATTTTGGAGTGATATTAAGGAAGACACAATCATTATTTCCTGGCTATAGCTTTTTTATTGTAGATCACCTGTAAAGAGATGAACTATGGGGTAATTTTAAACAATCTCGTAAGTACGAATACATTGAAGTGCATTTACAGTATATATTTTAAGCCAGGAGCTTCTCGCTTTAATATCAACATGCACTTCAACAGTATCTTCGAAAAAGTTTTTCATTTTGTTACATTTAAAGAAGTAAATTGTTCCTCCAAAGAACTGGGACGAAATTTTGTTTTCTTCCGAATCTTAAATAGGGAAACATCCTGTTTGATTTCCCACAATGCGGCAAAGAACATTCATTTCCAGCTTGTGAAATTTTTTTTCTATCTACAAAAAACAAAAACTAAGAATCAATCTACTTAGGGAAGTGTAAATAATACGACATTATAAAAAAAAATTATATAAATTCCAACCACAGGGAATAGCTAACCTAGAAAAAAATCGTATTAATGCAACCTATATTATATAGACCCTGCGTATTCTGTCCAACCACTGACTTATAACAATGGACTGAGCGATTTGCTATTTCATGTGGCACAAAAAAATTTGTGTTTCTGTATATCACCGTTAGAGCACCCTTCAATCAGATGAAATTTTACATCCGAAAATCGAATTAAATTAAAAAAATATATTTTCTTGTGCCCAAGTGATATTTTAATCGCTTATAAGGAATTAAACTCATTCCGACTTTAATTTTCAAAAGTTATTCTTAACTGAATTCTGCTTATGGGCGAGAGACGGAGCATGGTAAACTGGGTAAACACTATCTTTACCTTATTCCTTCTGCGGTGATTACATCTGTAGCCAACATAAAAACATCAAATGGCATAAGCAAACGTTCCAGAATGCAATATTTTGTGTTGGTAGCTCCAACTCTGCCATAGGGCGAAAGAGAGAACTATAAAACTTGTGCCATGCTTTCCTATAGGAAAATGACAATACGCTCAGTCCATTGTTATAAGTCAGTGTGTCCAACCGACTAAACTATTAATTTCCACGAACGACAATTTCAGCATAAAGGGAAGCGAAAATCAATCTGCCATACCCCGTGCTTAGACACGTATGTGATCTGAACTATTTCGTCAGGTTACTTCACCCTTGCATTCAGCAAAGTGACTCATCACAACTTGGGACGGAGATCGGAAGATTATTTTCTTTCTCACCTAATATCTGAAGGTAGCTACCACAATTAACTATACCTTGCACATTTTGAGAATTGCGACTCTACATGCAAACGTAATAATATTCTCTTCAGAGAATTTTGTTGGGTGGGAAGACACTGTGGAGTTTCAACTTTAATTTAAAGATATTCAATTCTAGTTGATGGTAATAATACTAAATAATAAATAAAGTGCGATGTGTTTTCATTCAAGATCAATGCATACATAACTGGTATTTTGAAAATTTTAAACAAAAAAAGCTGGGATGAATTATGATCGTGGAATTTAGTGGAATATACCAAGAGATGTCTCGTGAAGCCCGTTTCGATTTAAAAAATGCTAGAAAAACTTTTTCGAGCTAGTAACAGGTTTTGAAACCGGAAGTATAAAAAGCCAAGCTGGCATCTTATTTTCAGGGAGCGAACCAGTTATGAATTTTTACGAAAAAAGCTTAATTTACTTGTTATTCCTGGCCGGTAATAGTTTTGAAGCTAGAAAAGCAAGCGCAACGTCATACTTTTTTTCATTAAAAATACAAAAAGCGGGCCAGGCTTTTTTTTTTACTAGCGAAGCTGGCTTTTTATTTTTGCCTGAAAAAAATAATAGGCCTTTCCAGCTTAGTTTTTTTTAGCTTCAAACTATTATCGTCCAGGAATAACAAGTAAAGTAGACTTTTTGCGTAAAAAGTCATAACTGATTCGGTCCCTGCTTTAAATCTTCGATGTCATCATATATATTTCGATATTTTCTCTTCTGAAAACTTTAGACGGTCCTCAGAATTTTTAAAAAGTAGGTTTCAAGTTCCTGAAGTATGTTATTAAGCTGGAAAATTGTCTCTTGAGCACGTTTATCGGAAGAAAACACATATAGTAAAGAAATTTCAAAGAGTTTACATTCTTAACAAACTCGGTGCCGGTGTCATACAACAAATTCGAAACAAGACTTCTTATGGAAATTGGAAAAATAGTTACTAGATGCCTTATAAAGTTCTAAAGGCGTTGAAATTTTTAAATATTTTTCAACTACAAGGGATTAATTGAAATACAGTTTTATCCTTAAGAAAATTTAATTACGTACTCATTTTACGTGAACTTAAGTCGATACAGAAAATTTACAATTTCAAATGTGAATGACGGTGAATATATTATATTATATATATAGTATATAAAAAAAAACTCTGAAAAGAAACATTCCATTCGTACATACAATACGCATATAAAAGAAAATTACTAACAAAACACATATCTTCTTACAGTCTTCTTATGTAAAAGTATGCGATACTTTTTTTTTAATTTTTGTCTAGATGTGCGAGGTCTAGTTCGCTTTCTTGTTCTGTTCAAGCTTATCTAGTCGTTGCAAGAGTGTCGGATGTGAGTGATTCCATGCTGAGTACATCCAATCATATACCGGAAAGCCTAAGTTGTCTATATTAAGCTTAACGAGTGCCTTGCACAATTCTTTACTATATCCAAGTTTCTTAGCAAAATCGTCTGCTTCATATTCAAAATATCTTGAAAGTATTGTCATAGCAAAATTAATTACAGCATTATATGCAGCAAGTACATATGATAAGATAATTAATAAGCCAACAAGAATAGGTCTTTTCCCTTGGGGGAATCCAATAGCATGATAAAATGGATCATATTGAAAGAGATATCCAAAAGCGGCGAACATAAGGAATAAATGAACTTGCATCAAAACAATATTTTTCGTGACATGACCCAATTTCCAATGTCCTAACTCATGAGCTAATACAGCCAGTACCTCTTCATTTGTACATCCTTTACCTTTTTCCTCATCTTTTAATTCAGTATCATCTTTCATACCTTTATTCAATAGTAAAGTGTCAAACAGGACAATACGCTTAGAACCCCAAAGACCATAAAAGTAAGCATTGCTGTGCGCTGACCTTTTCGAACCTTCGACGACGTACAATTTTGCAAGGGGAAAATGTAATGATGCAGCTAGTCTTTCGATGGACTCACGTAGAGGTCCATCTTCAAGTGGGCGATATTTATCAAATAACGGTGCAATAAATACTGGATAAATGGTCAAAAGAAGAAGCGTAACGATTCCTGTGAATGCCCAAAGCCATATAAAGAAATGAGTTCCTCCACGTTGAACAATGAATACAAGTCCTGCAGCAATCGGAATGAAAATTATTTGTCCAATGATTAAAGCTTTGAGTTGATCAAGTACGAAAAATGACCAAGTTTGTTTGTTGAATCCATGCTTCTCCTCAAGAACGAAGATTTTATAAATTTTAAATGGAATTTCTCTTACAGAATTGATGGAGTTCATCAAAACAATAAATACGCAACTGACTTGTATCTCACTCTTTGGATCAAGGTTGATCTTCTCGGTAAGGATCTCTGCTTTAAGCCAAATGAACGCTATAAATCCAAAATACAATTCTATATTCAGCATTATCATATCAGTTATTATTGTTTTGAAAATAGCAAATTGTTCTTTGTCGAGACCATATAATCTCGCCTTGTGGAATGTTTCTTCTTTCATTACATTATCAAGTTCTTTGGGAACCTTTTTGGCTTCCTTGTAGACTCTAACCTGGAAATATAAGAAAAGCAATTAGCTTTACTTTGTTGGCCGGACGTCAAATTTTATGATTAGCTCCAGCTGTAATTATGAAAAAATAAGTCGGTCAAGAGCGAGTCAGGCTCGCGCAAAGGAGGGTCGAGTACCAAAATCTTATGGACGAACAGTCGATTAACTAAATTTAAGTACAATTAAATCTAATCCTAATTTGCTATGCAAATAGAAAAATGATTCGAATTGTGACACATTCTTCTGGAATATTAATAAAAAAAATTCGTTATCAATTATTGTGCTTCCCTTTTAGTTAGCTCTATATGTCATGTCTTAAAGAGTACCGTCATAGACAAACTAATAACTACACTACCTACGTAAAGTTAGCACCGCAACTTCGCCAGATTTAACTCGGAACTATCTATAATTTGTCGTAAAAACCATAAATTTGTCATGTTCTTTTTTCTAAAAGATGAGGTGTTAAGTTGACGTCAAGTTAACACACCGCCATTCACTAGAACTCGACCAAAACTTATCGGATGAGAAAATTTCACATCTTAGAATTTGTCGTGAAAAACATAAATTTCTCGTGTCCTTTTTTCTAAAGGAAATTTAATGTGGTGCTAGGTTGACGTCAGGTTAGCACCGCAACTCACTATAACTCGGCCAAACCTTATTGGATTGGAAATGCTTACATCTTATAATTTATCAGAAACTGGATGTGATGCTAAGTTGACGTCAAGTTAGCACCGCAACTCAGTAGAACTCGGCCAAACCTTATCGGATTGGAAATGTTTACATCTTATAATTGCTCGTGAAAAAACATAAATTTCTCGTGCTCTTTTTTCTAAAGTAACCTGGATGTAGTGCTAAGTTGACAGCAAATTAGCACCGGCCAAACCTTATCTGATTGGAAAATTTGAACATTTGAAAAACATAAATTTGTCATGTCTTCTCGCTATTAAAAATCAAATCAAAATGTTCCAAGATGCGTCACCACGTCAAAACTGAAGACAAAATGAACTAAACACAAAAAATTATAAGGAGTAATCATCATATCTGCTCGCTTTCACTTGCTACCAAAATTTCTATGGAAAAATCAAAAATGTTACAAGATACGTCAGCGTCACCACAGCAAAACATGAGTGAGCGCAAATATTTTGCATAGTACGATAACTTTATCTCTCTTCCGAATTCTTCGTTAATATTTTTTCCCAATTTTTTTTTTAATAGATAGAGTGATTGTATGGAAATAAACATTGATTCTTAGGAATTTCTAACAGCCTTGCAGAGTGGTATTTATGAAATAGTAATTTTGGGTTTAATAAAATGCGGATGTTAATATGTTAATCTTTCTAACTAATCTTAAAAACACATTGCTTCCGAAATTGAAGCATTCTTTGTCATAAGTGATAACAGTAACATGTTTTCAATAAGCAAAAACATATGTTTTGATTAACAAAAAATTATAAATAAATGCAAAAGTTATTCAAGATACTTATGCTTATGATATACCCTGCACAAAGAAATTAGCTATACACATGAAAAAAAGGGACTATTCCATTTAAATTTTTTTTGTTTTTGTATGGCATACATGCAACTTCCTCCCACTTTCGATTTAAATAAGTTCTTTTGTAAATATTAGTTTTGGGGTAGGTTAGTATTCTGTTTGGATCAGGTGCATATGGCATTTCCGTTAAGGAAAGGTTTCTTTTTTGAAGGGTATGTTCCTGAGTGAAGTTTTTGTACGAATAGTTTGCCCATGTTTTGGCAAATTCATTGGCTATGTCCGTGGAACATGTTAAGGACCGGCTTTCTGTTGACAAGTTGGCAATCAGGCTTGGACTCCTATTGCCGGAGATAGATTTAACCTTGTTTACGCGTCGGCGAGATTAGTGCTAGTGTCGATTGACTGTGCGAAGGACTCCCAAGATAATCTCTTCGCCACCTTTGTTTCTCTTTTGACTTTTGCCGACTCCCTACGGTAACTTCGCAGGTTTCCTTCAATTGGGTGCCTTTGGAAATTTTTCCAGGCCTTATTTTTGCTCCTGATAGATACGAGGATATCTTTATTCATCCAGATGGGGTGGGATGCTTTTGGTATTTGACACTAGGCATGCTTGTTGCTGCAGCCATTCTGATGATTTTACTGATCTGAGCTGCCTCTTTGTTCACGTTATTCGAGGGTGGTCTTTGTTTTGATTTTTTTCTAATAGAACCATCGAAAAGGTCCCATTTTGCCGCCGCCTCTCCAAAGCGTACAAGCGGATTGTAAGCAGCTATTTTCACGCTAGATGTTATTAGTATTGGAAGGTGGTCGCTGCCTTCGGGGTTAGTATGGGTAGACCAGTTAAAGGACGGGGCTAAGTTAGGGGATGTGAAAGTGAGGTCGACCTATCACCCTCCAAGAACTAAATAATACACTTAGTCTCTGCAAGGGTTCAGCACCTGGATACGATAAAATCTCCTATGGAATGCTAAAAAATGTCCCTGAAGATTTCAAAGAGAGTAGTCTCTCTTTACAACAGCTCAAAAGAGGCATCTTTCGGCAAAATTGGAAAAATGCGATACAGGTTCCTATCCACAAGAGATCGAATTCGAGTAATATGCTCAAGGACTATAGGCCAATATCGCTTATATCCTGTCTATCGAGAGTCTTTGAGAAGATCCTGGGGAGGAGACTGGGAGTAATGGTTGAAGAGCCACTTACACCAGCACAGCATGGTTTTCGGCCTGGCAGGGGTACTACGTCGCTCCTGCTGGAGCTGGAAGATCAGCTGAACACAGCACGCGCTCAGAAACTGGACTCTCATATCCTCTCACTCGACCTGGAAAAGGCCTTCAACCGGGTGCGCAAGCATAAAATTGCCCAACAGCTTGCAATATGGGGAATTGATACAAAATTCATCCACATAATCCTAAGTTTCCTATCCCACAGAACTTTCCAAGTTAGAGTTAACGGTTTTACTACAGGAAAATATAAACTAGAAAACGGCATCCCACAAGGTTCTCCACTATCCACATCTCTTTTCAATACATAAATCCACTCATTGTCAGCACAATTGAACCACATACACGGCCTACAACACTACATATACGCTGATAACTTAATAACCGTGACAACAAACAATAATGCTACAGAGACGCTAAGACAGGCAGCAGTCAAAGCTAAAATTTGGTGCCGCGAAACTGGGGCATTGATACCAACCGGTAAAGCGGAAAGGTTGGTTATACCATCCACCAGGATGTACAGACCCGACTATCTCGAAATAGATGGAGAAGAGATAGTGGCACAGGATAAATGTAAAATCCTAGGAGTCACTCTCGTTAAAACATTAAAATGGAACGGGCATGTAAAGAGTATTAGAGACAGGCTTTTAAGAGTCAACTATGTGGTGAAAGCCATCGCCGCCAAACAGAGAGGAGGATCTGTGGCTAGCTCCTTAAGCATAGCCAAAACCCTGGTGAATGGTATAACCAACTACGCAATGACTCTCTACGGAACAGCAGCACAGACTGAACTAAAGAAACTAAAGACCAACATTAACAACATACTCAAGACAGCAACTGGAGCCCATCGTACAACACCTGTGGAAGCTCTATGGATTGAAACCGGCAGTCAGAATATAGTAGAAAGAATTAAATTAGCTCAATCGCGACTAGTGGCCAGGAATGCTGTTTCTAATAAAAGTCCACACCATACGACGCTGAGAGGATACATGGAAAGGCCTCCATTGAAACATTTTTCGGCACTATACATTGCCCTCCAATCCACAAAAGCACTAAGAATCCCAATACCCACGAATCCATTATCTCCTCCGTACGAAAGATCCTACCCACCTCCAGATAGCCTCATCTATTCTCACACCAACTCCAGGCTCCCCAAACAGTCCACGCCACCGGCACTGTATAGGGCTATTCATAGAGAAGACATCGCAGCGTCAAAGCATGACCTCCATATATACACCGACGGGTCAAAAAGCGATAGCCATGTATCCAGTGCGGTTCTTATTTACAGACCAGGGGAATCCACACCTCTGGAGACCCACAAACGTAATCTCCATCCAAACGCATCAACATATGAGGCAGGGATATATGCGATTCACATGGCAGTAAATCTGGCCAGAGAAAAAGAAAAATCGGCAGTAATTTTCAGACGCCATAGCAGCTCTGAAGGCAATAACCAACCCCACACCTCCTGAGCCTCTCAATAAAATCATAAAATGGTTGCTCGAAACAGCAAAGGCTCAAACCATGATATCCTGGATACCTTGACATGCCGGTATCCCAGGCAATGAGGCTGTGGACAAATTATCAAAAGAACTGCCAGACCAACATCAGCAAGGGGATTTAACAATACCACCATATGAATCGTTTATTCGCAGGTGTGCCAGAATAGAGATAGAACAAGAAAAAATAGAAAAATGGGAAGGACAAACAACATTTCTGGCAAAACACTGGAGGCATATTATCCCACCAAAACACAAATCTGATCAACCCAGATGGCAAGGTTTCAAAATAATAAGAGTGCGAGTCATACCCGACTCACCCACTCTTACTATATAACCAGGACGCCACAACCTGGCTGTGAAGAATGTCAAGTACCACTGACAATGGAGCACATACTGACGACATGTACAAAAACAATACGGACAAACACAGGACCTCTCCCAGCCCTCCGCGCACTATTGTCTCCCGAGAATCCCGATCCCTTTCTCAAACTCCTAACATAGCTGCAAATAACAAAGCACATATAAAACAAGAAAAATACGCCATGCCATCACCAATCTCGGCTTTCTCTGCCGCTCTTATTACTCTGACACTTTTTCCCCTCAGGACATTGGCAAGAGGACCGCAAGAACAAGAACTGGTCAATGATATTAGTAGAAGATATAGAAAAAAAAGAAGAAAAAATGTTATGTATAAGTAAGTTAGCCTCCAAGAATAAACGTAGTAAGATTAGCTTGGTAAGTAGCATATAAAACAAAAGAACTGAACTATCAAAAAATTTAGAAATACCATATTAAACAATAGCGCCATATGGGCATAGTACCCGAGTGCGTAGGTATAAGTATAGCTTTACATTATATGTAGGATATACTAGTTTAAATAAATAAATAAATATTAGTTTTGGGGAATGGGTTTGCTGAAAGAGAAATCAATTTATAAATTCAGCTTGTATTAAATATACTGTGGCAATTGACGGAATATGATACAAATTTAATTGCAATAAAGAACAAATGTTCTTTATATGTGTGATGTCTGTGTGGAAGGTAAAGAAGCTATAATTAATAAATTAATATGTTTGAGAAAATATTCCAAACTGTGTGTGAGAATAAATCAAAAATTCTAAATCAAGGCGGGGAAATTAATCCAAAGTTATTCATTAGTGGAATTAGGATGAGCTAGATCAAAATTCGTTAGAGGAAAAGTTGAGATTGCAAAATGAAGTGTTGAAGAAAAGTGAACTGAAGTGTATTAAAATTTTTAAGAAATCGAAGACGAGAAGAGATAGAAATTTCTGGTATTATAATGCAGTGATTGAGTTGGATGCTGAAAGTTTTCATAAGGTAATGGATCTAAGAAAAGTAAATATTGGTTGGGATGATTGCGCTGCTTATGAGAAATACAATATAATGAGATGTTTTAAGTGTCTAGGTTTTGGACATAAAGCAGGCCAGTGTAAAAGGAATTCTGTATGTGCACGTTGTGCGGAAAATCATGATACAAGAGAATGTGTTAAGGAAATTAAAGAGGAGTGCGATAATTGCATTAGAGAGAATAATAATCCGAATCTTGGACTCGATATAAACCACGTTTAATAAGTAGGAAGTGTCCTGTGTACTTAAGGAAAGTGGAGGTTGCTAAAAATAAAATTAAATATTAGCAATTCAAGGAATTACAGAGTGCGTATTAATATTCAAGAGCTACTAAACAATTTTGATGAGTTAGAAATATTCGGAAAATTTTGACTTTGTTATGTTACCAAAAACGCATTTAACGGATGATATTGGGGATAAAGAGGTAACTATTGAAGAATATAACTTGGTAAGATGTGATTCTGATATTAGAAGAACTGGCGGCGTAGTCTTATACTTAAAAAAACAATGGTAATATGAAATATTATCTAAGATAGCGATTACAAAAAATGTTTGGTGGTTAGTTATAAGATGTTGGTTTGGAAAAGATTGCTTTTTATTTGTGATAACGTGTCGATCCCCAAGTGCATCAGTGCGACAATTTTGTGATTATTTTACAGAATGGTGTGAAGAATTATCTGATTTATATAAAAATGTGATAATCGTTGGTGATTTTAATATGGATTTTACTAGTGATATGCAAGACTGCTTAAGGGTGTAATATTAGATAATAGGTTTAAACAATTGTGACTGAGTATACTAGAATAACACATAATACAAAGTCATTGATTGACTATGCAATTACCGACATGAATTATTTAAATGCCAGAACGTGTAAGGATTTTAAAATTAGTGACCATGAGACAAATTTACATAAAGAGAATGATAAAAAGTTTATTCAGTTTTTAAAATATGATAAGGGTAAATTTTCAAGAAGATTAGTGGAATATAATGTTAAAAATACTTGTTTAATACAAGATCTAAACATAAGTGCACAACTTTTTGAAAAGAAATTAAAAATATCGTAAATGAACTTACAGTAAAGAAGAAAGTAAAGAAAAATGGAGGCAAGTGGTTCACAAATGATTTATTAAGAATAAAAGAAGAAAAAAGAAGAAGATACGATAGCAACATTAACGAATACCTTAAGTGACTGGTTTAATTATAAATTTATTCGCTACATCTATTCTAAAAGAATAAGGTCAGCTAAGAAGGACTACAACAAAAATTATTGAAGCGGAGAATCCTAAAGTGATGTGGAAAGTGATTAAAAGATATTTAATAAGACGGATAGAAACGCTATACAAAAGTGAAGATTGGCGATAAAGTGTATACTGCAGACACAGATTTAGCACAACATTTAAACAGATTTTTTATTGAAAGTACAAATATCATTAGCAATTCAATCACCCATGTGCAATACAGTTATAGATTGATTCAAGCTGATAGTGAGTTTAAGTTTAATTTAATAGAGGTAAATCACCTAAAGAAAATAGTTCTTAATATGAATAAAAAGAAAGACTTTAATATGTTTAATACAAAAGTATTTATTGAAAATTGGGAAGAAATAGGAACACCAATGGTGAAACGCATTAACCAATCGTTGGAAAAAGAGGTTTTACCAAATGCATGGAAGGAGTCGATAGTAATATCCGTAGAAAAAGTATAACAAGCATTAAAGCCTGAAGAATTTCGACCAATAAATATGTTGGCAATACATGAAAAAATCTTAGAGAAGAATTCTTTGACAAGAACATACTTTTCGCGGAACAGCAGTCCGGTTCTCGCGAAGGTCATTCCTGTGAGACAGCATTGAACTGTTAATAATAGAATATTAATGGATAAGTTATATAGACATGGTGTAAAAAATAAAGAGTATGAATGGTTCAACTCATATTTATCTCAAAGATATCAAAGAACTCGAGTATGTGAGGCGATCTCACACAGGCTGGAAGTAAGGATTGTGGTCCCCCAAGGGTACATACTGGAACTTTTCTCTTCTTAGTTTATATAAATGACATAGTGACGGTTATGAAGCACTCTAAAATTGTACTGTTTCCGGATAATACATTGGTTTATATAGAGTGTAAGGAACTGAATGCGGGAATTAACCTTGGACACGTGGTTAAAAATGAATAAACTTAAACTAAATGTGAAGAAGTCAAAATGTATGGCAATTAATTAATTTTGTGGTAAAATTAGAATAGGTAGTGATGAAATCGAGTCAATGAAATTAAGAATTTAGGAATAGTCTTGGATAATAAATTAAATTTTAAGTCATGTAAATTATATTTGTAAGAACATAGGATTTTTAAAGAGAATTAGGAATAAGGTAACACTTTTAACTGCAATACAAATTTATAATTGAATTATTAGACCTCACTTTGAATATTGTTTTTAAGTAACAAATGATATGAGTAGGACGCAAAAATTGCAAAATAGAGCTATGAGAATTATATTGCTGTGTAACAGATATACTCCAATAAAGCTAATGTTAAGTGGATTGAAATAGATAAATGTTGAAGAATACTATCGTAATGTATTATTATAAATACTAATGGGTATTGTAAAGCTAAATGGAGCTAACAAAGTATCATTATTATAAAAAATTAGAAAATTACTTCCAATATTTACAGATTGCGCTGACCGAGTTTGCCTTTCACCTTCAATCGGGATTTTTCATTCTTTTATTCTTATTTAATGAAATCTTAAAAAAAGGTTAATTTATAAAAAATCTTTATTTGGGTTTTTATGTAAACGAATGGGAATGAACCTTTATAAAAAAAAATAAAATTATTTAAACTCTTCATAATTTTGCTGACTAAGTTAAATAAATATTAACGCAATAAAAATGTATCGGCATTTTTTATCCGGAAGATAAAATTTAATGTTTTTGATAAGGATTCGATTTCGATTTACAAGATAAGAAAAATTGTAGCAGTTTGATGGGTTATATTGTATTGTCAGATCGCTATCCTTTGAATAATTGTGTTTAAATTGTTCACGGCTTCCAAATATCTTCCGGGGTCCGGGGATTTTTTTATTGGCTTTCTTTACCACAAATTGTGTTGGAGGTCGCAGACAGAAAGTTGGTACATCTGCCTGTGTCGACTGACCGCGAAATAGTTGACATTTGTGAATTGCAGAAGGCAAATAGATATTTATTTATTTGTAAGTAATAAAACAAAATTGTTCGCTTGGTTTGTTTGCCAAATTGTATCTATTATCATAGCGTTTTAAAAGAAATATATAAATGTTCAAAGACGAGACGCGTCTTCAACTAGGATTTTAATATTGATTTTTCGTTTGTTAATTTTGATACACTTTTAATCAATATTTATGATTAAAAACGAGTCAAAATTCTTCTATTTCTTAAGTGGAAGTTGGTATTAGATTTGGAGCTTCGGCGAAAATAACTACAAAAAAAAATCTTACATAACCTCCAAAGAGATAACTAAAATTTTCACAATACTATAAATTAAATCACATTGTGAAAATTTAATATTTAAGGGCATGTTAATTCTATATCTATAATCTATAATAAAATAAACATCTAAAGAACTTTTTTAAAAAAATACCTGTCTTTGTGATAAATATATTTCAACAGCATTTTCCAAGAGTATAAATCCTATAATGCCGTACAATACTATATCATCTACTTGTAATGCCATAATTACATTATTTTTTGTAACTTTTATTTAATTCCGGAGCAAAACTCTTATAAAATAAGGAAATAAAGTGACTAGGCTGTGAAGCAGCATCCACCTGTTTGACAAACAGAAAGCGAAAAATTTAGAACTCGTACAAATTTTGAAGTTTCTTTTAGCACTTCGGAGTGCGCTTATTAATTTAGTACAGGTTGAACACTTTGCCCGTAGAGGTTTCACGTGATAGAAGTATGGCAGTGCACTTCCTTGCAAGCATATTCAAAAAGCCTGTATAGAGCACGGTACAGAGAATACAAATATTCTCATTAAAATTTGTCGCATGAGCTGTAACGTTAATTTGTACGCTAATGTATATACTTTTATATAGAAAAGACAGATAGAGGAGAGAGAGTATTGTGTTCTTTGTACCCTGCTTTCCTATACATAAACGTCATTTTGTCCCCTAATAGTGGAACGTGATTGGTAATGAGAAAATGCTTCTATTCTCTCTCTGTACCGTGCCGAGCCTCCCGAGTGTCTCTCACTTAGAATATAGAGAGTGCAGGAAGTGTGATAAGCCAAATTTAGCGTAGTCAAATTCTGGTTGTGTTAGTATCTATTGCCGCTGTAGTGAAAGCTCAGCCGTATAGTAGAATCAATATAGAGAGCGGGGCAACAAGATCTATGGTTGAAAATATTGCGTTTGCTCCCACCGAAAATGTTCTTATTCGCTGTCATTACGCCAACATACTCAGGGAACTTCTCATCTGTCACAAACGTAAACAAATCTTGGTGAAGGAAGGATTTTTTCGATATTTCATCGCTTTTGTCATGTATTTTTAATTTAATATAAAAAGATGTGCAAAGTACACAAAATAATATTATATAACTATACTTGCCTAAAAAAGGATTTCGCACGTCGTACCTTGATGTTGTTGTGGCAATTTTTCACCGAACACTTCATTCTGAAATTACATGAACATCACTTAGAAATTTATCACTATAATATCAACAGATAATTACTTACACTCTATACTTTATATAGCACTATTTTTAAATATAACTTCTTTCTCTTTTCACAAGTTTTAAACTACATTAAAATTGTTGCAAATCTTTTGCAAATTAAACGAACTTTGTTTGACAGTTAAACAAAGATTTGCCTCTGTCTTTTATATAATGCTGAGCTACGGCACGCTGAAAATCCACGCTCATGCACACGAATTTTACAGGTATCAACACTTCCTGTTGTCTCTATATTCTAAGGTCTCTCATTAGCAACTAGTGCAGTGTGTACGCCTAGGTTATGTCACATTTTACTCGAACTCAATACTAGACTTTACAGCGGTTCAGGTTCAGCGCTTTGATCTTACTGTGCTTTTCCCCTGTTGAGAAAGATAGAACAATTTGAATACACAAATGTCAGCATGAAGTGGGTTTAGTAATAGGTCGTTAATTTTGTTTAACTACTTTAATTTTATATATTTGCAGACTAAGTGTAGATGGCCTTCTAGTTTACTTTCCATATGAATATATCTATCCTGAACAGTATGCATATATGCTGGAGCTTAAGAGATCTCTTGATGCAAACGGGCATTGCCTTTTGGAAATGCCATCAGGGACAGGGAAAACAGCCACACTACTTTCCCTAATTGTTGCGTATATGATTGAAAATCCTCAAACCGTGCGTAAGCTTATCTATTGTTCTCGAACAGTGCCAGAAATAGAGAAAGTTATTGCCGAGTTGCAGAATTTAATGAACTATTACAAGAACCACGCTGTTGAACAGCCAGAATTGACCGGTCTGGTACTGAGTTCGAGAAAGAATATGTGTATCCATCCCGAAGTTAGTAAGGAACGCGAAGGGAAAGCTGTAGACGGGAAGTGCTATGCACTTACAGCTAGTTATGTCCGCGAAAGACATGAAATCGATCAGTCTACACCGATTTGTACGTAAACCTAGTTAGTTAATTCAATTTAATTCAATGCAATTTGTTTCTTACAGGCCAGTATTATGAAGGATTCAGCGCTGAAGGCAAGGAAATAACTATGCCTCCGGGTATATATAGCTTGGATGATCTTAAAGAGTTCGGTAGAAACAGAAATTGGTGTCCTTATTTTATAGCACGACAAGCTGTACTATTTTAGAATTTTTAAATTTTGTAGAATTTCAAAGATTTTTTTACTTCAGATCGGTTATGCGCAAATTGTCGTTTACAGTTACCACTATTTGTTAGATCCAAAGATAGCAGAGGTTGTGTCCAAAGAGCTGACTAAAGAGTCTGTAATAGTTTTTGATGAAGCACATAACATTGATAATGTTTGCATCGATTCCATGAGTGTAAAGATCAATCGTAGAACGATTGAGAGAAGTACGTCAGCGATTTCCACTTTAGAAAAAATTGTGCAGGAGTGAGTTTGAAATTGATATCATAATAAAATAATTCGAATCTTCTTTTCTAAATAGGATAAAAGAGGATGATACAAAGCGGCTAAATGATGAATACCAAAGAATGGTACAAGGGTTGAAAGATGCAAGTGTTCAAAGAGATACGGATATGGTTTTAGCAAACCCAGTTCTACCCGATGATATTCTTAAAGGTAATTCAGCGATTTAAAATTTCCAAGTTCCAAGTTCTTGGAATGTAGATTTATTTTGTTGTTGTCTTACCTGAGTTAGTTTCTTGGCCAGAATATCTTACAAATAAGCTTAAGATAAATGGATCTTTTATTATGGGATCTTTCACTTTCCTACAGTAGAGCTGGCTGACTTCATACAGGAATTGAATATTTTGAATTTTACCCCTTTGATTTTACCCAGATAACAAAATGGAACATGTTCTAAAAAGATACTTTTTGTTCACAGATGATCGGCTCCAAATCGGTAAATTTCATTCAATTTCGGTAAAAGTATTCCACTGGATATGAATAGAATATGCATTTCGGAAAATCGAATTTTCGTTCCTGCCTCGTTACAGTAGCGTCCGGGTTTGTGTACCGTCGGACATAATCTTGATACGTTTTTGATACATTATTTTGTAACGAATTTTCGTTTCGAAACGGAATCTCTCTTAGTATTCTCAGTCACTTTAAATGTCTAGTTTGTGGTGGTTTTTAGTGAGTAATTTTGATAGTTAGTTTATGCTTTTTTCAATTTTATATTCATTTGAAAATGTCCCGAATATGGCTTTCATTCATATCTATTTAATATCGTTTTGAATATGTTTCTGTGGATACTCATTTATATCAATTTATATCCTTTAGAATACGTTCTGAATATGTATCCGTGGATGCTCTTTTATATCAATTTTATATCCTTTAGAATACGTTTTGAATATATTCTTTCGGATGCGCACCGATTATTATGAGTCTTATAAAAAGCAGATGGAAAGATTTTTTTTTTTTTGATATCAATATATGTAGGCAGAGAACATGATATTCTGTGGAGCATATCGAGAAAATGATCAGAACATGTTCTGGGTTATCTGGGATTATGCTAACAGCAGAGGTGGGAGAGAGGATATCATTATTTTAAAATAATTTGATTAATGAAGGCTACCATTGTAGAGTATTGTAGAATCTTTACTTTTGTAGAGTGCATTGAGTAGGCATTTTAACTTTTCTGATATTAGTTTTCGAGCTAATTTCACGTTTTCTTATTGTTTTACTACTTGTTCTTCTACAGATAGTTGTAAAATTAGTCATAGCAATTTTTTTTCGTTATATACAATCACTTTCGTCTTAATCTCCTTTGTTCTTCCTGTATTTTTTTATCGAGTTGAAATGTCATTCATCGTCAATTGATGTACTCTTTTCTGAATATTAAATTATATTGTACAACGTACTTACTTTTTAATAAGTAAAAGAAATAAATGTAGAAGCTAACACAACAGCTGCCCCCCCCCCCCTCTTTTCAACAGTTTTTTGTTTTAGTTTCAGTGCCAATATCATTTGATTTGTTTTTATTGAAGCGGTGAAAATAGGTGTACGATGTACATTTTTAGTGATTTTCATGAATTTCTTTAACAGATAAAAAGTTTATATTATTTATTGATATCTTGAGGTTATTTTACACGTATATTTGAGAATAACTTGGAATTTTCAAAAAAAAAAAAAATTCTCGAAAAGTAACGGAGTTACCAGCTACCGCGCATTGAATGTCCTCATCCGACTGAGCAGTTTGCGTACATCTTGGAGGCAACAATTTTTATCTGAAATTAATTGCAAAAAAAATTACGTTTTTTATATGTCTCTTCTATGTGAACCTCAATTTTCTAAAAAAAAATGAAAACTAGTATTTTTTAGAGGGATGTGAACATTGTTTTACACCTTAAAAAAAAAAATTTTCCAAAAAATATCACTGAGGATTCATGTTCAAATAGAGCGTGTTTATATAAAGAAACTATATACCAAATTTGAAAGTGATCGGTTGAAAACTCTTTAAGCTAGGGTGTACGCAAATTCGAAAAAAGTCGTTTCGAGAAAAACGTATTACATGCCACGCGGTCCGACACTTGAACGAGGCACGCTCACTTAATCGCTTATAACTCTCGACGCAATGGAATTTTTAATTGAAATTTTAGGAGTATATTTTTGAATATTTTTACAAGTGTTTTATGAAATTGAATTGATTTTTTTTTAACCGTCTACACCTATTTCCCCCCTTAATTAGAGCCGTGGTCATACCAAATGAAACGCGGTCCCACGTGGTGAATATAGTATTCACATCGGGCATGGTGATTTTTTCCAAATTTATTCTAGTTCTGATAATAGTAGCTCTAGTTGAAAAAAATCGGAAAAAGGGATGAGAATCGATTCTACGTATACCTAATGCCAAAAGAGGAATTTGACGAATTGCCCGGACTTATTGCAAAAGAATAAGAAATCTTGTCACAAGTGGCAGCGGCAGAATTGTATTTTTGAGTAAACTCCAAAATCGGCAATGGGGCCTATATTTTTGTAGGAGCAGTCGCGCAGCTGCAATTTTAGTACGCCACGCAGTGTTGCTCCTAGTGACTTTCATCACTAAGCAACTAATAAATAGAGAACTCAAATCAAACAAAAATGTGTGCCTTAAAATTTTCTTCAGCTTCATCTACTTCTGGGTCCCACAGAATTCATCCTCTCACATGAGAATAACATCCCATCATTCCATTTAAGTGAATGAACAATTTCATGTTGGTTGGTGCCGGCAAATGCATTGCTGGCTGTAGTGTGGCTGATTGCTAGTGGTTATTGGTGAGGGGTATACTGAGTAAAAGTGGCAGAAGAGAAGATCAAATGAGAGGTAGAAAAGAGAATATGAGCTGGGTGGGCATGCGCTAGAAAAGCAATGCAAAGGAAATAAATGTTCTTCCTTCTCACTCACCTCCATGCCGTGAACGAAATGAATTTTTTTACACTCTGTTTATCGTTCTGGCTTCTGCATGCCGCTATGAGACACATTTCTGGTTAATATCCGAAAGCGATTGTGTGTAATTTATTTAGCAGAACAATTATTCGTCTGAGGAAATTATATAAATATTATATTGACATTGGCTATTGATTTTTGGATATTTCTTTGTATCTTTGATAGGGATTGTATTAAACTTTTTATTTTAATACATTATTATTTGACTTCCGTTGACGACTGGGCACTTTTTTAATTCTGTTGATGACTAGGCTTTGTTCTGGGTTTACGTTTTGCTTGATTTTTTCCTGTTCAGTTGATTTTATATTTATATTTTTTGTTCAAATTTGGTATTAATATGGCTACACCTTGCTTAAAAACTAGGATTGATAAGAGAAGGAACAGTGGAAAATGTGTTATTAGATCCTGTAATTGCAGTTATCGACAAAATTCATCTTCCATGCCTGTACGTTTATTCAAATTTCCGAAGGACGATTTTACTCGAAATCTCTGGGCTTTTAAATGTAAACTTCCTCCAACAATTAATTTAAATAAGGCTTTAATTTGTAATAAACATTTTGAAGACAGATATTTGGGAAAGAAAAACTTAAAAAATTCTGCTATACCAACATTAAATCTTTCTGAAGAAATTTTAGATGGTAAATTAAATTCCCAATGCAATGCACTTGCATATGAATTTGATGAAGATATTGCTTTGGAAAATTCTATTGTGAATTGTCATGTAAGAAGCAATTCAATAGAAATAGTAAAAGACACAGAAAATCTGTCAAGTTGTACTGCAGATAACGCAACATTTTCAGAAATATCTGTTGAAAATAATACATTTCCTATCGAGGATCAAATAACTATTTCTAATACAGAAAAGAAAAACTTAAACGAAACGGATGAATTTTGCAACAGTTGTTTAAAAAAAGAAAAGAATGAGTTATTTTATAGAAGAAAATGTCAAAAGGCTTTAGAATCATATAAAAAAGTAGTAGGAAAGAACAAGGAATTACAAAAGCGATTACATCGAATGAAGATTGCTTTAAGAAGAGCAAAAGGGAAAAGACTGCTTCAACCGATATGGAAGATAAATAACATTCCTAGCATTATAGACAAAATACCCGACATATCAAAAAATTCGAAAACTATATGCAAAATGCTTACGAAAACGAAACAAACATGGAATGAGGAGGAAAAGTGTATATCACAAAGTATTAATAACCAGATATTGCTTATTGATATTATTTATTAAACGGCACATTTAAAAAGGAAAATTTTCAAGCCAATCTCATAAAAAAATGCGTTCCTTCTGCGATCATAAACAGGCGGCCAGGCGCATACCCAAATAAATATCTATCATTAACCCAAGAGTGAATGGCTATGTCAGCCACAAATTTCTATTCGCCCGTGTTTTTGTTATACGTATTTCTCTATATCTCAATTCATCAATCGAATAAAGTGTTCATTTACGAGAATGAACGTGTGGGACCCAGTGTCAACAGAAGAAGAAGAAAAATTTTAAGAACATTTTTCTCTTCAGTTTGAGCTCTCTATTTATTAGTTGCTTAGTGCTTTCATTTACACTTACATGCATTTTTCATATTTGTTGATTAGGTGGTTGGAAATTCAGCTAAAATGTTGTTAAAAAGAAATTTAGCTGAAAAGTTGTATTATGACCGACAGCCGAGACAATCTCACAATTAAAGGTTAAAGTAATAGCGGTCACAACGTCTTCAAGAAGAAATTATAATATAGCTTCTGTTTCTTGTGAGCTTTATGATTATTTCCTTATTACATATATTACATGTTATCCTTGCTTTTGCTCATATACTTTTTGTTCCTTATCTCACATCAAAAGGATGTACAAAGTATCAATGAATATTATTCTCTGGTTACTTTACCTAATATATCTGTGGCCGCTGGTCGACTAATCATAACTCCAAAATTGAGAATTTTTTATTATAAATTTGATTCCAATTGTTTTGACTTTCAGTGTTTTTTGCTTACTCATGATAATTCCATCTTCAATAGAAGCTATAATGACTATGGTATGTTAGTAATATATTCGGTGTTTTAACCTAATTTTTGGTCATATCATTATACAATGGCTATAATGAAAAACTCGAATTTTGGAATTATCGCTAGTTGACTATTGACCACAGATATATTTATAAAGCTTGAGGACGTAAATCAGTGGCACTTGTTCCCACCTACGGCAGATGCAGATGGGATCAATTTGGTTTTTAGTGATCATCTGATTGTGAAGTGGTATTCATAGTTGCGAAGTTTTGAACTGAGAGCAGAATTCATCTTTTGCTTCATCATATGCAATTTAATATTCCTCATTTACAGTGCACGACTAAGCCTTTTGTTTATGGGAATTTTCAAAAAATAAATAAATTTCATTATAAATATTAAAATACTTGCGATTCACATTTTTGTAAGACATGTCAAGTACTTTAAGGAATCGATAATTTACCTGCACATATGTTTTTTTACGAATCATTTATTATGATGTAACTATACTTAAAGCAAATAGTTTCGAAGTGACTTGCTTCAATAACTGTTGTACATTTTATGTAAAAATACTAAGGTACACGTAAATAATTACTGGTTCAATTATCACACTATAAATTGCGAGAAATAACTAATAGTTAGATGGGCTTTGTTCGAGAAGTATTTCGAATTTATTACTTATTGGCATAAGATTATGAGTTGAGATTGCAAATAAATGGCATTGAAAACGATAAAAAAATGTTAGAAAAGGCTGAGCTAAAAAGGTTTTAAGATTGCATCATAAAATCTTTGTTAATGCACTCTGAGATATCCAATAAATTGATTTGAGATAGGGAAGCATTATTAAATTGATCCCTGTAGGGAAATTAAATTTAAAGATAGAAAATGGTGTAATGTATTTTGTAGATATTTAGGACTAAGAAACTAAAATTCTATACAAGTCTGGGAGTAATATCATGAACGACTTTCATTAAGAGGGTTATTTATTTTAAAGAACTTTCAACTTGAGAAGATTCCGTAAAGATAAAGGCAAGACAAGATAAGGAATTTAAGCTATGATTTTTTAGGGATTTCGCAATTTGCGGGAGCTAGAGAGAATAAATAAAAAGACGTCCGCAACATCAGGCGAAATTTGTTTTTCTTATCTCAAATTTCCGTATATGTATTAGTAGTATAATTTAGATTTCCGTATATAATATGTATGTATATATGGAAATCGGAGATCATGCCAAATTTCCTTAACTTCAGGATGATATTGAAGATTTTATTTGTTATATGTTCAATAGTTGATTGTGCTTCATAATAGTTGAAAGTGTTACAGTTTACCTTTTAAATCGGTGTAGACTTTTACAGTTCATGGGAGCATTTCCGAAAGTGCCCATTACGTTAGAAAATCCTAGTTTGTGTCCAGCATGTAGCGTAGCTATATTCATACCGAGGCCTTACATTAAAATTTAAAATGAGTTTTTTTCCTTTTTGATGATTCAATAATGTCAAAGAATTTAATGCACTTTCAGAAGTTGTACCCGGCAATATAAGAAATGCTGATCATTTCCTTGGATTTCTGAGGCGATTTGTTGAATATATTAAAACCAGATTGAGAGTGCAACATGTTGTTCAAGAATCTCCTGCTGGTTTTCTTAAAGATGTTGCACAAAAAGTATGCATTGAACGAAAACCACTTCGGTTTTGTGCAGAAAGACTATCATCGCTTCTTAGGACTTTAGAAATTACAGATTTGACGGAATACGGTGGTCTAGTTGTTGTAAGTTTACTTCATAATTGTAAGATAATTAATTTTTTTATTAACTTTGATTAATTGCTTTAAGATCACGCATTTTGCAACACTTGTCTCAACATATACAAAAGGTTTCACAATTATAGTCGAACCATTTGATGACAAAACACCAACAGTATCAAATCCAATTCTACATTTTAGTTGTTTAGATTCATCGATTGCCATGGGACCGATTTTTTCGCGATTCCAAACAGTTGTTATAACATCAGGGACTCTATCTCCTATGGATATGTATCCGAAGATTTTAGATTTTGATCCGGTTATAATGAGTTCATTCACTATGACATTAGCGAGGCCATGTTTATTGCCAATGGTAGTAGAATTTTCCTGGTCGTATGTTATTTTCATTTCTAAAATTTTCTTATTTTTATAGATTGTTTCAAAGGGCAATGATCAAGTTACAATTTCATCGAAATTTGAAACTCGGGAAGACACGGCTGTTATAAGAAATTATGGTCAGCTTCTGGTCGAAACAGCAAAATCAGTTCCCGATGGCATCGTTTGTTTTTTCACATCTTATTTGTATTTAGAATCTGTTGTCGCATCCTGGTATGATCAGGGAATAGTAGACACTTTGCTCAGATATAAACTTTTATTTATTGAAACTCAGGACAATGCAGAGACAAGTTACGCTTTAATGAATTATGTAAAGGTGAGATATATATCGTTTTTCAGTTTTATGTACTAAAACTAGAATACTTGGTAAATTTTGTCGTATTCAGGCCTGCGATTGTGGCCGTGGAGCAGTTCTTTTAGCTGTAGCAAGAGGAAAAGTTTCTGAAGGTGTTGATTTTGATCATCATTATGGCAGAGCTGTTCTTATGTTCGGAATACCTTATGTATACACACAATCACGAATTCTGAAAGCTCGTTTGGACTATCTTCGTGATCAATTTCAAATACGAGAAAATGATTTCTTAACATTTGATGCGATGCGACATGCTGCACAATGTGTGGGACGTGCAATTCGAGGGAAAACTGATTATGGTATTATGATATTTGCTGATAAGCGATTCGCACGTCAAGATAAGAGAAATAAGCTTCCAAAGTGGATTCAAGAGCATCTAGTTGATCACTATTGTAATTTAAGTACAGAGGAAGCAATGCAGATAGCTCGTAGATGGTTGCGGCATATGGCACAGGCCTTTACTCGAGAGGATCAATTGGGGGTGTCGCTACTGACATTGGAGCAATTGGAAGTAATTGAAAAGGATAAATTAGAGAAACAGGCAAAAGAAAAAGAAAAAGAGGAGAAAATGGATGTTCCGTAAAATCATGGTCAAATAAAGTTTATATTTTTTAAAAATATTTCTACTTGCTTTACCACCCTTACCATTCCCTAACTAATTTTCAGAAAATAATGGAAGGAAATATCCAGTATAGTCGAATATCATCTTCATAAAAATGAAAATTAAGCTCGCGCAGAATAAGTGAGGATCATGAAAATGTATTGATGGAAAAATAGAACTTTCTAATTTTTAGTAGGCATCAATGGAGTATTGAATTTAAAATAAAGAAATATTCCAATATGAAAGTCATTGCGATACAATCCGGTTTGAGATCATCATCGATTTGTGAGCTTGTATTGTAATATTAGATGCATTATCCTTAGTTTACTCCTTAGAATTGAGAAATTGAGACATATACATCATAAAATTAAGATATTAGGTAACGTTAAGAGATATGCATTCAGACTACCAATAAAAATCAAAATACATTCTTAGAAAGATATGTTACTGAAAAAATTTATGCATGTGTATAATTTCCTTCTTTCCTTCCGTTCCCCCTTCGTCCGGATCAGATGTTTTATGGTGTAGTATGTCTAACTTAACACTATCAATTAGTGTTACATATCATCATTATCACAACATGTCTATTCAAGCAGCAAAGAATGTGGCCCCTTTAAAATTTACGTTAAAAACTGATATATGGAATTCTTGTGAGGCATAAAAAAATTTTCTGAAGATATTGGGCGGTTAATTAATATAACAATGAAACCAAATGTAGACAACGAGCGAAGAAAAGGGGGTATGGTAATGATAATTAATATAATTGCTCAAAAATGGCTGCAAATGCAAGGCCAAAACTATAGACAGAAAAAGGCACGTATGCATGTGCATTATATGAGCTATCCGAAAGAAGTCAAATTGACTGTATGTCCTGTGTTTCTTTTCTTGCACGTCTCAAATAGTGAGCTTTCTTGCTTTATCGACTTCAAGAGAAGGTCTGAGTCCGACAATGGACATATAATATGGAAATGTTAGACGAGCTTTCCACTCGGACCTAATGAACCTAATGAAACTGTACTGCCAACAGTTGGAAAGGCTGGAAAAAAATTGAGACCTAATGGATCTAATACATTTGTGAAACTAGAAAATACTAAGTCTGCATCACGGTTCATGTTTTATTGCAGTGCGTCGAGATATGAATTCGGCATCGCTTTTGTTTTTATGTAAATACGATAAATAGGTAAAAACTTGAGATCTCGACATGAGTATAACAGACAAAAAATATTTCCGTTTTGGGCAGCTGGAAGACTTATATTGACATTAAATCAAGACAGAACCAGCAACGAACTGGCCTATGCTGTTTTAATGGTACACAGAACATTTATTGGATTGATTGCTGGTAGCTTTCCTATTTCGAGCTGAGGTTACTTGGTAAAATTCAAGAAGGAGTTTCAAATAATTTGACCATTTTACTACCGACTAACAACATATTTAGGAGCTAACTGCATTTTTTTTATATGTATTTATAACATTGGGATACCTTTCTTAGCGCTAAGAGTCTAAGCCTATTGTAACCTAATGTATTTAGCCCACGGCAACTTTGCCATGATAATTTGTTTTATTCTGATAGTAAACTACATGTTCCTTTCCTCCAACCACCACTCTCTCCATCACTCTAATTCTAGCATGACTCATCAAATTTACTTATATTATGCTTGAACATCTTTCCAGACATCATCTAGCTGGTATTAAAGAAGAGTTCTTTATTTATTATATTGACTTCATTTTAGAGTTTTCCTATTATTTTATATAAAGTCGTTTGTTCCCGTTTGTTCAATTTCCGTATATTATTCATTATTCAAAAGAAGATTGCAGACGTATCTGAAGCTCATTTAATCAATCTCACAGTCAATGGGCAAAGCCCTAGCTAGGCCTTTTAGCGTAGAACTGAATACATTAAAGCTTGAGCTTGCCTTTTTTCGAAGCTCTTTGTGTAGATTCCGTTTCCACTAACACCTTGGTTTTCTTTGTGCAATATATGACAAAGCCAGTAATTTGCGGCACATCGATAGATATTTTAGTATTGGGTGACGATCCTATATATCTGTCGATGTGTCGAAGATAGCTGGTTTTGTCGCGACCTGTATACACAATGTTAAGAACATCAAGACTCTTAGAGCTCATAACATTTGATACAATAGACTTACAGTTAAAGTATGTATTGTTCTGATACAAGATAGCATTGTGAATGTTGGAATTAGCCTATACGGTCGATCCAAGAATTGATAATTAACAGCTTCAAAGATTTTCAGTTACACGAACTTCACAGTAATCCTCGAATAAAAAAGGTACAAATTTACCCATTAAATATCTTATAAACTCAATCGAAGCAATCGATCTATAGCAAAAATTTATCTACTAAGCTTTTAATATTACTACTTCCCATTTTTTGTTACAGAGCATACGCCTATATGAATTTATGCAAACGATGTTGTAAATGTGCCAAGTCAAGGATTGAAAGAGTGAATTTAGCCAGTGACGATGATGATGCTTTGTCGTGGCTGCTTATAGATGTAAATTTTGCCTAAAAAGTGGTAAGCTATTTGCTTTTTTACTCTCCCAATTTATTCTGCCATTAGTTTACTTGCCCCCTTTAAATACATTTACATGAGTAAATACTTGCGAGTATTAATGAATTTGCTAGTTACTATAAAAAGATGTTAAAATTCATGCGCATTTTCTGTTTTGACTGGTAAAAACCAGCTAAAGCTACTATAATTCGTTGAACTCGAGACACTAACATCTGTTGGTACATATTTCATTATTATTTTATATTGGCAATGGCCTTGGAGGAACCGACTGAGATTACCGTAGAAACCAGTTTGAATAAACTTTCACTCTTATAAATCATTATTTATCTAAATAAATCTTGAAAAGTACTTGAATCATTTCCGAATGATTTCATCGGATATGTTTAACAGCTAGGAATTGATTTGAAGTCTTAAAGGAAATATTTTGCTAGTGATCCTTTTTAACAATTTTCAACGATATTAGATGTACTGAAAAATCTTTTTTTTTTTTTTCAACACTGGTACATAATATGTATCTAGTATTTCAACGATTTTTTTTGCTAATTTAAGGTCACTCGCTTATTGAGTATTTTTACCGGATATGTCGTGTGCCTGGTACTGTTACGCAAAAATTTTTAGCACACGTTACCCAATGACATTGGCAATGAATGTTCTGATTTCGGTTAGTAAATTTACCTTGAAATGTAGATCAGTAAGTAACCGATAAAAAGCGAACGTGCTGAATAAATTGGAAAGCTGCAAAGATTTTCAGATATTAATCTCCATTGAGGCATTGTTTACTTGTTTCTTTCTGAAATATTTATATCAAGAGAAGTACGTTTGCATTAATAATAAACTTCGATTTTCCTTCTAATTTTTTTTTGGTTACATAATTGAAGATAGTTTCCTTTGTTGTGATATACTGAGCTGAAATGAAGAGCATGATAGATCTAATGAATGGTTTTAATAGTTTAGCGCGAATTTGGCTATTACTTCTGTTATGTTTATAGATTCTCGTTTAAAGTTTTCAAAAACTCATTAAATGAAAGTATCAGGATTTTAAAATTACGTTCATTATTTCTTTATTACAGTTTACGTGTCATATCGTTAGTGTTTTCATCTTATTTAGGAGGCGCTTGGACATATAAAAAACGCACAGGAATATGTAATAATGTTACGATAAAGTAGATTAGATATCTAATGTCTCTTGCTTCAACTCATATATCAATTGTGGTGCATGCCATTCTTTTTTTCGGCATATTATGGTATAATTGTATCTACCATTCATGGTAAAATCGATGTACCAAGTGAAATATCATCGTACATTGCAGCATCCCAATGACTTCTGTAAGATAATAAAACAAAACAATTAGTATACGAACCAAAAAGTAATATAATTAACAACATTTCAGTCATAAAAACTTGAAAATTGTATAGTCCGCAAGTATACTATCAGAACGCCCATAGTTTCCCAAGCTATGAAACAAAAGTTGGCGTGATAATTCTATGCTTGTAGCTCTGTGATCTGTCTGGTAGTAGTAGCTGGAGTATTAGGAAAAAAAATACTTACTCTTAGTTTTGTACTCATCTTCTTAGCTCTTTTAGCTATGAAAGGGGCTCTGTTAACAAGTTCAGTTTTTAAACATCGTGGATATACCGAAAAGAAATATTTGTGTATGTGATCTGACATTCTTCCTTGTTAGTAAGTCTTTGCAGTATTTAAGAATTCCATCCATAATGGTCTGATTTCCAGGATACAAGCTCTATTGTAACGACAGAACTAAGTTAGCCTGCCGGTAGTGTTGAATTTTAAGTCTGTGAGATGTTTAACTCAAAGCAATTTAGTTTGTTTAGAAGTTGTGTTTGTGGAAATGTTTAGAGTAATCATGATAAATGTATTTGAACTGCTGCATACTGCCCGCATATTGATTTTAATTTAGAAGCTCCTTCCAAATTTGAGGAAGTGATTTTTAGTCCTAATTGTCTATCGTAATAATTGTTATAGACTTATCTTTTTTTCGAACTTTCGCGTAATAGTTCAATCATTTGAGTAGTAGTATAGTAGTAGTATTTTCAAAGACCTTTATATATAACATTTCATTTACCCATACTTCTTAATTCTTTAGACTTAATTTAATTTAATTAACCGTTAATATAAACATTTAAATATTAATAGGATTATTTTTAATAAATTTTGATACCTTTAGCTAAAATAGAAGCATTCTGTGCTTTGTGGCGACATGTTATAACTTCGCATCGAAAGCGATCATCGTAGCGAAGATTTCGCTCTGGCGGTATGTTATAAGATTTTCGTTCGACAACCGATTTTACTTTTTTCGAAATTATTTCCGAATTTTTTCCCCTAGCACAAATGACATTTAATAGATTCTTGTTCTAGTTGTTGATAAATTTTAATAATAATAAAATTGAAAATTATGAATTTTTCGAGCACAGTGGATTGCTTTGTGGAGAATAACGAAAATGACGTAGAAATAATTAATTACCGGGCAAGAGTAAATTTTTAAGGCAGCGGAGTATGTTATGGATATGTCTAACAAAATGTACTGCCTTATTTAATTTTTGAATTCAAAAAAACATTCTTACAAGTTTTATAACTTCAATATATAAAATAATTTATATTGAATAAATTTAAAAAAAATGTAACATTCAAATCTAATTTCTTAAATTTTACATAAATTTTATACTCTTCGCTTGTACTATGACTCTCAGCAACACTCAGTGATATTCTATTGAAATTATCGCCCGTCGAAAGTGTTACAACTGAAACATACCGACTATGAATTAATTGTCGAACGTCGAATCTTTCGAAGTTATAACATCTTGCCCCTGCTTTCAATTCGATTGATTGGTAGAACTGTCAAACTGTCACAAAATTATCACAGCCATTTTGCCTGTTACACTGGCCATGGAACGAAAACAGCTGTTCAGTAATGGAGCAATGCATTTGCAGTACTTTTACCGAGATGTGTACTTACATAAAACTAATACTTTCTCCCAACCATTTTGCAACTAGCTAGTTTTCGCCCATTTGCATGCGTATCATCTTCTATATAATAAAAATGAAACGCTGTTCGTTGTTAATCGCGTCACTTGACCCGTTCTTGGTGTTGCCATACATAATTTTGGTTTTTCACTATACGTCGACGTGGAGAGCTCAAATTTTATAAACGGAGTTTTTAAAAAAAATGTAAATTTAAGTTCAAAAATAGGGCCAATAAGGTAACTCCTTCGTAAGGCTGCCATACAAAAATTTCGTTTTTAACTATATATTTGGGAATTGCCTGAGAGTGCGTCGACATAGAAAGCTAAAATTTGGTACATGATGTTTTTATAGCAGTGCTAAATAAAATTTCAAAAATGGACTAAATCGAGTTACCTCTTCTTCGTGTGGCCATACAAAACCTTGGTTTTTCACTATATACTTGGATGCTGCGTGAGAAGGCGTCGACTTGGAGAGCTCATATTTTGTGCACGACGTTTTCATAAAAATTGTAAATACAGGTCCAAAAGTGGAGCAAATCGGACAACCCTTTTGTTGGTGTTGCCATACAAAACTTTAGTTTTTCGACACTGCCTCACTCTTCGACGTAGAGAGCTGAAATTTTGTACAAGGGCCTATTTAAAAAAGGGAAATTTAAGTTCGAAAATGGGAACAATCGGGCTACTTCTTCGTACGGTTGCTATACAAAAATTTCGGTTTTTACTATATTTGGGAACAGGTCGATGTACACACACACACATGCAGAGTGAAACTCTAGCCTACGGACTCGTGCAAAACCCTCGAGAATGCTTCCCAAGCCATGAAACAGAAATCTATATGTGTGCGTGCTTAGTCCGTTTTCTAAAATGTTCTATATTGATGCTTATGGAAAAGTGCTAAACATTGGCTTTACATATGCCATAGAGCCTAAACTACTATCCATAAAGGAAAATAGTCTTCTAGTAATTTAAAGCTTGGTTCCATACCTTCCCAAAGGATACACTTCCTATGTACCTTACTTAACAAAATAATAAAATAGTTTTGATTACAAAGTAACCTTACTATTTTACGCTCAATACCTCTCAGCTGAGTGATCCGAATCTGTAGGCAGCTACATTCGATACCATCAGCCCAGGGCATGCAATGACGGCACAGCGAGATTACAATGATTACTCAGCTGAGAATTTTTGTTTGAGGAATCATAGTCATTTGGTTAAATTAATTTTTTTTAAATAATTTTATTAGGAAAGGTATGAAAATTTTATTACGGTTCGGAAGATAAGAAAGCAAGCTTATGATTAACAGAACACCGTTTTTCTGTATGAATAGTAGTTTAGCGGAGGAGCTATTCAAATCAAACTTTTGTCACTTTTCCATAAGAACAATACAAATATTTTAGAAGGTAAGGACTACGTTGAGCCTCGCATGCGGTAGGGAAGGAGTCTGTTTCATGGTTTGTGAAGTATTCTCGAGGGTTTTGACTCGTGCCATCGAATCAGATGAAAGCTTAGATATTATCAAAGAAACATAAAGACATACAGAACTTGCATGAGGAGTGTGAAATTTTATCGGAAAATTTTTCTTCTTGGGTTCTCGACCGGAGACCCCTATGCCCAGCACCAGGGTAGTACAAGCATCAGATGACATCGCGATGGCTGACCGAGGAAAATAATTATAAAATTACTATATAAATAATTATCTAAAGTAATATATAAATTATTAATTATATAAATATTTAATAACTAATTTATGTAAAGTAGCTTTTCATTTGTTTTGCTCAAGTGGGGGAATCTCATGCTGGATTCGGGGAATTTTATTTGACTGAAATTTCACATCTCCTTTTAGTGCGTTGTTTATTGCGAAATTTATCTTTTTCTTGCCAAATGGAGGTAGGGTTACCCAATGTACATTATTATGAATAGTTTGAAATAATTTTGAAGGTATTCAAGAAGATTTTATCATTCGGGTAATCCTACGTTTTCTCAATTTTTGTTTTTAACTCGATATCTCAGTCGCACTACAATAATGCATAGCCAAGTTCTTTTCCCTCATTCATGCAAAAGACAAAAGTATATGAGATTACCTCTTTCAGTCTAAAAAACACGGAAAATTTCCAATTTTGTTCGCCTCTGTCTCTACTTATCCTTATTTATACTTTGTTTCTTACAAGCGGCTTAATACGATACGGGGTCTGAGTACTTCAGTCGTGTTTGGGCACTGGGTCTGAGTACTTCAGTCGTGTTTGTCATATTCTGTTTTCTGTATTTTTGCTAGCCAAAACAAATTTCCCCCGTCAGCTCGCCCGCACCAGCCCTAGTGCTTGAATAATTTTTGGAGTGAAGAATTTACTTTTGTTGCATATTCTGTATGTCTTTATGTTTCTTTGATATTATGCATCTCTAACCACACCACCCCACCCATCTTGGCATCTGTATTATTGCCGGGCAACGCCGGCGGAGTCCTCTAGTACTTAAAAGTTCCCTCTTGTGGCAGAAAATTTGAGGTTATTTTGTAATTAAATTCTAAAATTCACTTTTCTACTGTGTATACTGTGTGGGGGGAAAGTAGTCTGTGAAGCGCAATGCTGAACAAGGTGAAAGCTATATAAGAGGAAAGCATGCATACTTGATAGAAGAAATTTGTTGGTTTGTTGTTTAAGGTGTTTAAGTTGTACTGTTGATCGCATTGGCATATCCTTCTGGAAAATAGTATGAGCACGTGGAACGGTATGAATGACGTTGAAGTCACTATATTTGGAATTATGTGCATGCATTGTTAAGTACAGCCCACAAGGGGGATACTATTTATAAATAGGCACATGCTTCTGTGAGATAAAAATTGAGATTTTTGACTGTGTGGGTACTGTAGTAATGCTAGGCAGATGGCCCATGATGCAATGAAGTTATGTGCTCATGTAAGTCAGAATAATAAAATCTCAGACATTGTGAGAGAGAGAGAGATGACGAAGACAGACATAGCCATAGCAGAGGGCGAAAGGATGTCTTGTTGATGAATAAGTTGATAAATGACGGAAATCAAGTATGTATGTTAGTAATGCTTATATGGTTAGTATGCATGATTAGCTATAAGATCCAAATGGTGAATCTCGAAGCCTATCCAGACTGAATTGGGCATATCTTAACCTTCACGTGGTCCCCTCTGACAGCGCCCAGAAGGGTTGTATTACCTGTATAGGCCAAGTACAATTCTTTTAGACCTTGCTAATAAGACCTAGGCCCGAACGGAGCTACCAGTGCCGTTTAAAAAAGAATATCTTGAATGAAGGTATGAAACTGGGAGTATTCATGGTCCGTTGATCATGCTTTACGAAAGCTATACCAAATGGGCGGCCCGACATTGGCTAACTTGGTACTACGGGGTTAGAGGAGCCCTGGATAACAAGGTTTTATCCACTTCAACTTGGGATGGCCCCTTTATGGGAGCATCGTAGTGGCTTTAGTGAAGGGTGCCGTGACCCAAGATCGACAGATGGATAGGTCTCGCTTCTACCAGTAAGTTGACGTCATGTCATGCTCTTTTGGCATACTGGTACTCATTGTTACGACATGAGGAACTTGATTGTCCATTACAATCCGAGCATGAAGAATGCCATGAGATTAAGCCATACTTGGCAGGTGCTCACGTAAAACCACAAGGAACTTTCTGTATGTATACTGTGATAAACTTTGCTTTGTAATAATTGAAGATAATCTTTTATTTCATTCGAGCTCGCGTATAAGAGTGTTGCACAATATTAGAAGTGTGGTAAAATCAATGCCACATATATAGCCTGCATGTTCTTTAAATTTCAGTTTGTTATCTAATACAATACCGAGATATTTAAGATCACAGTAATTTTCGGTGATAGCAGTGCTTTTACCTTTTTATCCCGCTGTCATTGCTAAATTCGGTTCTTTTTATTATTTTTTCCTATCGTGCTTATAATTTTCTTCCATTGTGTACTGAAGTTAATTAGCTTTTTGCTTTATTCTTCTTCTTTGGCTGATGGTGTCTGTTGCAACTGGCCCTCACGGATCTTGGCGGCTTGGTCTGCATATGGGCATATGCATATGCACGGAGTCTTTCCCTATCACGTGAGAGACATAGTTACATAACCTATCTTTGGCAGTTCTTTGTTCCTGGTCTCCGTAGTGGCATTCGCCCTTGCCATAATTCTTGCTTATTACTTTTTCTGATGGGGGAAGCTCAAGCTTAAATCTGCTTCAATGCCGTCTGACAAAGTGGATAATATTCTTGCTGCAATCTCCGAACTGGGCACTAGTTTCAACAATCGAGTTGACGACATGAAGGCGGACATCGATAAGAGGTTCGACGCTCTTAGCCGCCTGCTCCTTGGCAAGCTGGATGTGGTTGAAGAGGATTTACAAGGTTGTTGTAGCACGATAGACGATGTGGACTCGAGGTTGACTGCTCGATGTGACGCCTTAGAAGCCGAAAATTCCAGACTTCAGCCGATTCTGAGACGTAATGACTTGATTGTAACTGGTATCCCCCGTGATGTTTCTGATGTCCTGCGTTTTGCCTGTGATGTTGCCGCAGCTTGTGGTGTGAACTGCTCCAGCAAGGACCTGGCTCACTGTTCCTGGTTAAAGGGCGATAAAAGGAAGTTGCTGATAAAGTTCTGCTCCACAACTGGGATTGAGTTCTAGGGTTTACTTAAATGATCATAGCTCCCCCGGACAGGAGGCCAGGTTCCTAAATTTGGTTACATTCTCAGTATAAGTAGCTTTAGTTCACATTATTGCTATTTTTCTGTATTTTTTTTGATAATACACTTCTTTATCTTCAATGCATTTTTTTTTTTTAACTTTTGATTTCTTACTTTATTGTTGCTTATAGTTAGCATTATTATAGTTTAAACTTTGAACTACCTACTTCTAATTTTTAGTTTTATTTGGGAGTTTATGCTTTTTAATTACAGTTCTTATGCTTAATTAGGTGCTGCTTTATGTGATTGTATATGGATTTCTCATTGTTCACTTGCTTATGTTTGCATATGTTCGAGGAACTCATTTCGGTCGATTATCCATCGCCTGCTGTCTTGAATTATTGGAATCCTCAGTATGAGTTCTCTTGATGATTTGTGACTCTACCAACTTTTGTAATTTTTTAAATTTCGGTAATTTTAATGGACAGAGCATTAGACCCGGCTGTCGAACATCAAAATGCGATGAAGTTAAGTGCATTCTGGAAGGCGGCTATCTCGATGTTGTTGGTGTGAGTAAGACTTAACGCAAACCCTACGTTTCCTCTACATCAGTTGAGATTCCTGGTTATAGGCTTTTTAGTAACGACAGACCTGCTATCAGGGGTGGAGGTGTTGGTATTTATATCTCGGGAAGGATCAAGGCTAAGTCAGTTGAAAAATCAGGCTATCTCAATGGTAGTGAATACATTTTTGCGAGATTGCAATCGGGTTAGCCAAGGTGCTTGTTGGTGTCTGTTATCTCCCCGATGGCGATCTTACAATAATGAATGATGTCCTATCTCGTATTTCGCCGCGCTACGAAAGCGTCATTATTAGCGTCAATATTAATCTCCTTGGCTCGCATGTCTCGGTTAGAGCTAGGGATTTCTGCACTGGTCATAGCCTATATATCATTCATAATAATGCGCCAACCCATTTTGATGTTTTCCACTCTAGTAAGTCCTTATTAGACTTCTTTCTGGTGAGTTCGGCCGAGCGGGTTAGGTTTCATAATCAGTTCCAGGTGCCGGGCATCTCAAGACATGCCTTCATATATACTTCATTCGACATTCCCCTTCCCCAGGACTTTTTAATCAACACGTTCCTCTCAAAACATTTCAAAAAGGACCGACTGTATCCTACTGGTACCATACTCCAGCAATCAAGAGAGCGAAGGCTCTTCGGGACCTTGCATTTAGGGCTTACTCTGAGCATTGTTCGCCCGAGAGATGGGGACTATTCACGAAGCTTCGGAACATATATCGCACGGAGGTTCGTAAAGCCAAGATGGTTCAGGGAATAACAATATTTGTCACATCGCTTTCTACCAAGGCTCTTTGGGCGAAAGTTCGTAGCCATAAACAGCTTCTTTGCTTCATTGCAAGCTGATCCCACATCTACTTTTCCATCGAGTAATAATACTAGCACCGCCGATCACGAGGACTCCTTTGCCTTTTCCAACATAGATATCTCTCAAGTATTATACGCCATTTCGTGTGTCAAATCGGCCGCAGTTAGTCTGGATGGCATTCCCTTAAAATTTCTGAAGCTAGTTTTTCCTGTCCTCTCTGGTCATATCCTTCACCTATTCAACACCAAGTCGACTTACGTAGAACTAATATGCTATATTACGAAAAACTATTCCTACTTTAATCCGACTACTGATGCGGTATGGGCCTAAAAAATTAGTATTAAACGTATGTAGACATAAACCTCAGATAAGGAAGTTGTTTCAAACTTATTCATTAATAGTGAGAAGTTTTATTTAGTTTTAATGAAAATAAGTGGAATTAAGATGGAACAAAATGCGAAGTGGTCAGAAGAGAATTCCGGGTGATAAAAAATTTAGAAATTTTTAAATTTTCTTCTGTGCTCCATTATCTTCTCTTGTGCATGAGGTGTGCAAACAAAAGGTCTGTTCGCGTACTTTTTCAAGTAAAAACATGAAAAACGTCAAAATGTATGATAAAGACAGAAATTGAGAGTGACACTCACAAAGTATGCGAACGGCTTCGAGTAAAAACTTGTAGAATCTTGCAAATATTCGGTATCTGTAATAACAACGTGAAATTTTCCTAGCACATAGTACAATAAACAAATTTAATTTACCACTTTGAATACGTTGAAATGTTCTTGGAGAACATTCTACTGCTATTGGAGGAGGAGTAACAGGTTTTTCCATTTTTTTAAAACTAAAAACTTGAAAAATAACTGAAAAATTTAAAAATAACTGAAAACCAGCGATGAGCTGTGAAAACTGACACTTTCGAAGTTTTTACTCGACGATTTTTCTCGAGTTAAATCAAGTAATAAATTGACGGAGGGGAAAAGTGACGTCAACATTTTCTCTCTCAATTTTCGAGTACGCGAGCGCCTTCGAGTAAAAATATACAAAAAGTTTTACAAGTTTGTACTTTCAAGCTAGTACGCGAACAGACCTAAACTCAAAGTATTATTTCTCTTTTTCCTCGTGAAGTAGTAGGCAGATCTGAAAGTCCTCTTACGTAAAACTAGTCCTAAATATCTCCGCTCTAAACGTACTTATTGAGCCTGTTTAGACCGTGCTATTTAGGACTAGTTTTACGTAAGTCGAACTAATATGCAGTGCTCTAAACATGCCGTATTACGAAAAACTAGTCCCAGTCTAATCTGATATTTGATGCGGTATTGACCTACAAAATTAAACATACCTATAAACCTCACATAAGGAATTGTTTACAAACTTGAATGCGTTTCCTTTCCACTAAAATAATTGTGCCAACTTGATCGGCAGCCAATTTTGTAACTAAACTTAACTTGTATTTCGTTTTAAATGTTCGATAACTTTCTGGCTTAACTTACATTCATTACTTGAGAATCGAATCGCAATAGATAAATGTGTTTGTTATTTGTGCCGGCAGTTATTTAAGTTTAAGTAAAATGTAAAATGTAAAAAAAAAGTACAACGTAAACGTTAAAGGCGGTAAATTCGTGCTTTTACTCGGAGCGTTTAATGACAGATTTGCGACTTTGAATTCGATTTTAAAACTTTTTCCAAATATCAACAAAGGACTTTGATATAATTTATTACATCTGGTTGCGCCTATTGTCAAGAAAGAAGAGACCAATTTTCGAAAATCTGTATAATCAACTTTATAATTCTTAGCTACTGGCGATAGTTACGCGAGCCTAATATATCATGAATCGAATTTCTAAGTCTGCTACATATATCCGGATCTAGGTATACCAAATGTTTGCAGCAGTTTTCGTCCTTTCCAGTATCTTTAACTTACTGAAAGATCGCTAGAATCAATAGTTACCCAACACAGCAAATCGAGTTCCACTTAAATGAAAAAAATTTACGCAACAAGTTCTACGGGTTATTACAGCCAATATCGAGGAACGCCATGTGAAAATGCAGACACATCTTTTTCGCGTTTCAACTTATTCAGAATGTTGATAACTTGTTTCAAAACTTGTTGGCTAAGAAAATGGGTATTAATGGAAACGATGCCTTAGAAAACAGTCTTGTATGAAGATTTTTTTTTGTCAAGCTACGATAAGTGTATGTATACCAATGCTTAGATAAGCCATATGCACAAGCTCAATAATTGTTGATTTCTACATTCTAGTTTTGGGCTCCTTGCGTAGTTCAAGATTTTCCTAGGATCAGTACACAGCTATTGTGAGGTCACTGTAGCGGATATAGCATGAAGCTGGCCCGGTCTCGCCAATTATGTTGAAAGTGATACTAGAGTTAAACTAGAGTTAACTTCGTATATAAGGGAAATGTATCGAGAAGAAACCAGCGATTATTTTGAACTTTTTCTAAAAAAAGAGGATTTATGTTGCTTGTTCAGTTGGACCATTTGCTATTTCTTTACCCAAGTAGCCTTCATGCCTCGGCATCCACTTAAGTATAATTTTGTTACTCTCCACTACATGTAAAATGCCTAATCTACAATGCACGGTAAAACGACATCGTCGAAGCGACATGAATCTATTTTTGCAGTTGAAGATTCATGCTTGCAAAAATGTGTCTTATGTGTTATTGTGTTCAAACGATGTAGGAATACCCCATGTGCATAATTTAGAACCATGCAGTGGGAATTTAGAACAAAACAGCTGTAAACTGGAGTTTGAACTTTCAGTCTTGAAAACCAAGTTTGTTATGGTCGCATATGATCGCGACCTTAGTATTCTATGCTATGGCACTGACCTCTAGTACTCAGTAGCTGTCAGAGGAATGAATTCAGCCATGTGCTGGAACTCCGAGATCTGGCCAAGAGAGATGCCGGAAAGTCAGACATTGTGTGATTTTCGGGAATCATAAATCAGGGTAGCACGAAGTCAGTGAGTGTCTCAGCCTGCGGAGAACCTGAAAATAAAAGGAAAAAGATCAGATAAGTAGCCTTAGAATATAAATTTATGATTTGACAGTGGTGCTAATTAAAATTGAAGAAATGCAATAAACATACATCCTGACCAAAGTAGTAGGAACATACCAAGTGATGTCCTCATCCTGGAGCAATTGAAATGAACAGAAATTAGTACCTTTTCGGCGTGCATGTTAAAATATCATGTATATTATTATTAAAATATTCGTCGATGAATGAATACGTTAATCTAGGAACTTACCGAGTGCTGTCCTCACACAGAAGCACCTGAAAGCAAAAAAAGTATTATTATTTTCGTTATTAGTGATAAAAGAATCATTATTATCGGTTACATAGCCATCGAAGGCTTTCAAGTAATTATTTATGAACTTACCTAGTGCTGTTCTCACACAGAAGCACCTGAAAACAGAAAAAAAATGTTATTTCCGTTATTAGTGATAACAGCATCTATATTTTCGGTTAAATAGCCATCAAAGGCTTTAAATTAATTACACGTGAACTTACCCGGAGCACCTAAAAATAAATACAACTTGAACTTGTTAGTTATTCGCAAGGCGATATCGAATTTTCTTATTATTCGTAATTACAGACGAAAAACGAAGTGTACGAATCTTTACCACTACGAGGGTGATTTTAAGCTGAAAATCCTACTAGGAAAATTGTTGTCTTCTTATGGTTCGGGGGTGATTATAAGAGCGAACAAAATGGTATGTACCTTTATAAATAAAATATTATAATAAGACGAGTTTTTATTTCACTCCCCTCTCCATGGGTCTTTCCTCTATTTTCCACAGGTGAACTATTTTAAAAAGGGACATCGTAACTATGTGCCTACGATGCCATGGGAGGCCGGGGACGGCGACTAGGATCTTAACAGCTGATCTTTAAGGAAATCTTTAGGTGAGTGGTGTATGCAGTCCCTTGAGGGCCGGCGTGTTGTGTTTTTTCCAGTTTTGATTTCCATTTAGACCCCTGATACGAATTTCTTTTTATCTATGGTGACGTAACAGCTCAGGTTTGTTGTTGGTGAACCCATGGCGCACTCTTCGCTCGTAGTCGAAGTGCTACCGTGCCGACCTGACATCACCATCGTTTCTCAATCGAATTAGTCCATAATAAGTTTTAATGCCGAAATACAGTGCGAGCTTACACAGTTTCGACTCAGCCGACGTTTGATAATTAGTAATGTGGAAAATGTGAAACAGTGCCAGTACGTTTACATGAATACTTGAGTACTTGACTTGAAATCGACTTAAAGCTCAGGTAGGGCGGTTAATTGAATTAATTCCAATTACTTGACCTTAATTTTTCAATTACTTAAGTTAAAATTTACGCGTTGAATGAGCATTTTCATGATATTTTGATCACTTCAAGCCTACTTCAAGTATACTTCAAGTATTCATGTAAACGTACTGAATGAATCGACTAATTCGATTATTTCTAGAAAAAAAATCGACGACTAAATTTAGTCGTTTCTCCTATGTATAATGCGGCTGGGACCCTATTCTTGAATAAAAATTATTTTTACGCATTCGGCAAATAATGAATCGAAACCCCGTACGTATTCTTGAATCTTTTCGTTATAAAGTCGAAGTGGTTACAAAGTTTTCTGAGTGTGGTAAGACTAAATATGTCAATTTACGAAACAAATACCTACTGTCTACTTCATTAAAAAAAGTTTTTTTTGTCTTATTAAATTTGTATGATATTACTTTAAAATATGATTTGAATATTATTTTGCTTTTATATAGAATAAGCCACAAAGAAAATAAAATCTAGCTCCAGGACTCAGTTGTTAGAATATAGCCACCAGAAAGTAAAAGTCGCATATAATTATTTTTTCCTTCTTCAGCCAAGTTTTTAGTTCTTTATTTTCGAAAAGAAGAAATTATACAAGTAGGTATAGTTTATCTTCTCTGTGCTGCCAATATAAAAGCAGCCAGCAATTATTGCTAACAGTCAAATTCATTCAATGGTGCTAATTCACATAGTAATGTTAATGTTATGAGTAGGGGCGACTAGGCCTTCAGGACCTTGCGAACACCGCGACCAACTATAGCTGATCTATTGTGCCTTCCGCTAAAGTGGTTAGGCAAAATCGAGTCTTTTAACGAGCTTGATTATTGCTTTTGGAGTTAGATTGCAGAAATTATCTGGAGAGATAAGTGTTCTTCCAGTGATTTTCAGATTTAGACCTGCAAGTGCTGGGCACTCACATATAACGTGCATCGAGGTTTCATCTTCCTCTTCGCACAGTCGACACGGTTCACTACCGGATTTGCCTATTTCTTCAGGAAGTGACGGAAGGGGCCATGACCATTGACTGTGTTAGCAAACAGTCTGAGCGACTGTCTGCTAAGTCCAATAAGTTGGAGCGTCTGTAGATGAGAGAGGTTGAAGAATTTCTTCGCCTGCCTCATACCGGGTGCGCTACGCCAAAGGAGATCCAGTTGCCAATTTTCCCACTTAAGGGATAATTCTGCTTTATAATTTTCAAAAAATTGTTTTTCTTTTCTTTACATTTTTCGATTGTATACCTATGTATCTAAAAGTATTGTGCAAAAATTATAGAACTATTGGAGCAGTTTAGTTATGTAATTCTGTGACTTTTAGGTTGTTACCTTTACTATCTACCTGAGCGTACTCGCTCGACCTGCCTTTTGTCTAATCCGCTCGGCCGACCCGTCTTTTGTCTAATTCGCTCTCCGTGCTTTTATTCATTCAAACAGCTGCTTGCTTTTTTTTCTTAGATTTTAACCATTGCTGGTAAATTTGACAAGTGAAGAGGGACCTTGAAACGTCTGAATAGCTACAGTAACATCAGCTTTCGCTTTTCTTAAAAAAAAAACTTTAAACGCGTTTTTTCGGTCGGCGGCGGTGATTTCTCCGGAACCACTGCACCGATTCTTGTGAAATTTTAACCACGTATTCTATACATAAATATCTTTAGCGCATTCTATAACCGTATTAAAGTTTTAATTTTTACTATTTTTTTTGCCAAAAACAGTGAAAAAAACCTCGTTTTTTTTTAATCTCCGCTATTTTATTATTTATCAATAAATATTAATATCCATAGAATGCGCGAGAGCCACGGTAATTCTGAATCTAAATAATTTTGATTTTTTCCAACCTCTATAGCATAGACTTCCGCCTGATAAATGGAAGGTGAGGCACCAAGCCGAATGGATAGTTCTACTTCTGGACCAACTGGGATCCGTCAGTATACAAGACTTGGGTCCGTTTCGGAAGCTGGAGTCACTGCCTAGTATCTGTTTCCTTTCATTAATGGTTACCTTGTAATCTCTTTAGAAAAAAGTCTCTTGATCATAGTATCTGTTGGAGCTTCTAGATCATTAATGTTGACCTGCTTGAAGATACTGAGATGACCCACCCTGGAGGAAGTGCGCTCATCTGGCTTTTCCTTTCGAAGCATACTAGCCGCTGCTCCCTCTGAATAAAGAGGTAGAGCGGCTGTAAGCCAAGAATTGCTTCAAGTGCACGTTGAGGACACGATGTCAAGGCGCCAGTGGCGTCTAAACATGCCATCCTTTGAACCTTATCAAGGGTTCTCCTGGTGGTTGCCTGTAATGTTTTAGACCACCACATATTTGCCCCATAAGAAAGTATGGGTCTGACTATGCCCTGGAAGATCCATAAGGTTATTTTGGAGTTCGGACCCCACTTTTTCCCGAAAAGCCTGTGACAAGAGCTGAATGCCCACATGGCTTTGTTAGTTATTATTTCCAGGTGGGGATTCCCCGTAAGCTTGCTGTCTAGGATTATTCCTAGATATCTTGCTTCTTTGGAATATTCTATTGCAATTCCATTTAACTTATGAGATGGGATCTGAAGATTCCTTTTACTAGTAAAAGGAACTAGCACTGTTTTACCTGGGTTTATTGATAGTCCCATGTTCTGGCGCCATCTGGTAACGATGTTAAAAGCAGTTTGCATAACCTCGGGTAGAGCTGATTCAAACTTTCATTTAACACAGATGACAATGTCATCAGCGTATCTTTGTGACTTAAAGCCGGCCTGTTGGAGTAAATTTAATAGCTCATCCACAACTAGGAGCCATAGAAGTGGTGACAAAACCCCGCTTTGTTGGCAGCCTCTAGTGGCCATGATTGTTGTGGATTCCCGTTCATGGTAGCTGTTATGCAGTGTTTCTCAAGCATATTGCCAATCCATCTGACGGTGCAGGTTTCTATGCCTCTATCTTCGGATACTCTCTTGATCGAGTCAAAGAGAGTCTTATCGAATGCGCCTTATACGTCCATAAAGGAACATCTAAGGACCTACTTTTCCTGTGAGGCTTTCTCGATAGTCTGTACCTGAGAGCATCCTCGGTGGATTTTTCGGATTGGTAGGCATATTGATTGGCATTGAGTGGACATCTTTTGATGGACGTCGTTCGAGTATGGCAGTCTATTGATTTCTCTAGAGTTTTCAGGAGAAATGATGTCAGACTGATAGGCCTATATGATTTTGCTTCCTGGGTGGTTTTTTACCCGATTTCGGAATAAAACCAACCTTGGTTTGTCTCCATGCCTTAGGGATATATCACGTGCACAGTCTGACCCTAAATATCTCGGTGATAAGGGGCTTAGTGTAATCCAGCGATTCTTGCAGTAATGGCGGAAATATGCCATCACCGCCAGGAGCTTTAAAAGGTTTGATGACTTGACAGCCCATATCATCAATGATAATCTTCTTTGCTGGTCGGTAATCCCTGTTTAGCACCACTGGTATCACTGAGTATCTACGTCGGGCTCCTCGGTCACATAGTTGCAGAGTGGGAAGTGCGTTTTGAGAAGAATCTCTAGCGTTCCGTTGGTATTACCGGAAAGGCTTCCAGTACACTGTTTGAGGGAGCCAATGCCGTTGTTATGATTCTTGAAGAAGGCTTTTTGGATTCGTGAAGCTTTTGAGGTACTCTCAATTTCTTCGCAAAAGTTTTTCCAGCTCTCTCTTTTGGATCACCTGAGCTCTGTCGTCATTAAGGCAGTAAAATCTATTGGTTTCCTTCCCGCAAGGGGGGCACAGATTTTGCCGTTAGTCAGTTTAATAATATGAGCGTTGACAACTTTTATTTCCTTACTTTTATCCTTGTGTATATATATGTATATATCACGGTAACAGAGAATACAAGGTATTCTCATTACGTTCTACCAGAGTAGTTCACGAAATTACGTCACAGCACATCAGCTGCAGTGTGTCAAAATTTTAATGAGAATACATGTAATCTCGGCAAGCACTGTCTCAGTGAGACAACTGTGACAAAACTTTGAGCAACCGTCTCAGTTGTCTTAGTTCAAACCAATCAGCTGATTTGCCAATTTTAACCACAGAAAATGGATAGTAATAAATTGAGAAAAGTGTTGTTAGTTTATTCAAATAGCTCACTAAACTTTAATTAGTAATTAAAATAACAAAATAACGAAACGGAGTCATCTGAGACAAGAAAATTCAGTTTCAGTTGTCTCAGTTGCTCAGTGGTTGCGTTCGAATTTTGTAGCTCAATATGGAACTAATATAGTTCACCGAAAGTGCAGTCTCAATGAGCCAACTGAGAATATCTCACTTGTCTCACTGAGAATGTGCTCGCCGAAAACGCCTTATATAGCGATTTCGAAAGAAAATTTGACTTGTTGTATTATAGAGGCGCTACTACTGCAGACGTAACCAAAGGGTAAACCAGCAATACTCGCTCCAATATAAAATCAACGATGCCTCGATCTGATGAATCAATATTTTTCCTAGAAATTTACTGGACATTTTTTCTTTAGAATTTATATGCATCTTTGGAGGCTGACAACGGCATACATTCTATCTGAAAATAACTCCAGTTATTCCTCGTCTACGCGTTTATCCTCATAAACATTGTTAGTGTACCAAACACCCGTTGTCGGCCTTCAATAAAGCATAACATTTCTAAGGAAGAAAAAAAAATTTCAGTAAATTTCTAAGAAAAAATTGCGGCCTTCCCTACATGAGGTATAGACTTAAGCATCGTTTATTTTGTATTGAAGCGAAGCATTGATGTCTTGTACCGGTATCAATTCGGGGCATCATTGATTTTATATTCCAGCGAGGCGTTACTCGTTATTCTACTTCCCTTTGTATGTTATTAGTTTGGCTATACTTGTCTTAACTGTTTCAGCAGATATGCAGGAAAAGTTATTAGATCCCTTATTCTGGCCCTCCGGCGCTTTCACTAAATTATTTGTACCTTCCGTGCGCCAACCTGGAAATACAGTTAATATAAGCAATGTTATTCCAAAAAACTGAAGTCGCTTTCCCTTTACTATCAAAATGTAAGGGGGATTCGGACAAAAACTGCACATATCTTCAAATCCTCTGTTGCAACTTGTTTTGATATCGTTGCTTTCACTGAAACTTGGCTGCATCACGGCTTTCGTGATGCCGAAATTTTAGACAATTCTTACCAGATTTTTAGGAAAGATAGACATACGGATTCTGAGGCTCGTGGCGGTGGCGTACTCCTCGCATGCAAAAACATTTTTAACTGCACCCAGATTGAGGTTCCAAGTTTTTCCAACACTCTTGACACTGAACTTATAGTTCTTAAGGTATCTCTTTTAAAACACGACTTATACATACTATGTTGCTATATTCCTCCAGACTCCATAAACATTGTCGATGACAAAGGTCAGAATATTTACGACCTACTCACTTCAACATCTAATTTTATTCACGGCAAGATGCAACCTCTTGACGAACTACTACTTATTGGTGATTTAAACTTACCTAATATACAATGGGTACTAAATGAAGATGACGATGACTATCTTCCTCTTAATAAGTTGTCAACAAAGGAAGCACTATTCCTGGACACTATGTCATCTCTTGGGCACTTGGGCACTATGTCATCTCTTGGGCTGAGCCAAATCAGTAATGTAAAGAATGACATGGGGAGGCAGTTGGACCTGGTTTTCTCTACTGACGCGGGTAACATATTAGTTGAATCTAGCCCCGTTATAATGTCTACTCTTGACAAATATCACCCCCCTCTACTAATTTCATATTGCTTTGAAACCGAAAACATTACTAATTGTGACGAAACACAATATTTTTTCAATTTTAGAAAGGCTAACTTTTCGGAACTTTCCAGTAGACTTACCTCTATTGATTTCAACACATTACTGTCTAGCAATAGTGTTGACGAAGACGTCTCTAAATTTTACATAATTCTTTTCGATTTATTTTCCTCTCACGTTCCCCGCGAGCGACAGCGGTCCTCTAAAACATCTCCGCCATGGTTCAATAAAGAACTAAAACATCTCAAAAATAAAAAGAATAAATTGTGGAAAAGTTATATGAGTGACAAAGGCATTATAAGTCACAATAATTTCCTCACATCCTATAATGAGTTCAAAGAACTTTCCTCTACACTTTATGATGAATATATTCAAAGCATGCGTGCGAAATTATTTCGTGACCCACGTATCTTTTTTAAGTTCATTAATATGAAGAAAAAAACGGACAACTACCCCAATACCATGAGGTACAAAGATTCTGCTAGTGATGATTCATCATTCACAATGCATTTTCTTCGTCCAATTTCCTTCCTCGAAATGACAACTTCAGTCATATGAACGATTCTCATAACGTTTCATTCACTACCCCTACAATTGCGAGAGAGGATATACTCGATCATATTAATGGGCTTCCAAATGACTTCACGACGGGTCCTGATGGGATCCCTCCAGCTTTCTTTAAGTCATGCTGCCATGCCCTTGCATCTCCGCTGAGAATTATTTTCCAAAAATCGCTCAATAGCGGTTGTTTCCCACAGCTATGGAAAAATTCTTTTATCATACCTATCCACAAAAAAGGTAGTAAGAGTGAAATTTCTAATTATAGACCTATTGCAAAATTATCTTGTATGCCTAAATTATTCGAATCTATCATTTACTCTCAGTTATCAATTTCCTGCAAGAATTTGCTTTCTTCAAACCAGCATGGATTTATCTCGGGCAGGTCTACAACCACTAACTTGTTGGAATTTGTCTCGCCTACCGTTGGCGGGTTTGCAAAAGGCTATCAGACAGATTGTATTTATACTGACTTCAGTAAAGCGTTCGACAAGTTATCTCACTCCGTGATACTCTTTAAAATGGAAAAGTATGGGTTTCACCCAACATTTATAAAATGGATGGAGTCTTATTTAGATAACAGAACATATCAAATACTATTCCGTCATTCCGTCTCCAGAGTCCTGAAAGCTTCGTCCGGCGTACCTCAAGGGAGTCACTTGGGCCCGTTGTTTTTCATTCTATCTATTGACGACATTGTCTCTGTTGTGAGGCACTGCAAAGTATTGATTTATGCTGACGATATTAAACTTTTCGCTCAGATTAAATCTGTTACCGATTGTGAACTGGTACAAGGTGATCTTCACAAATTTTACGTTTGGTGCAAAAACAATAATTTGGCCCTCAATATCGACAAATGTGAGGTTATGACTTTCCACAGGAATCAGAAACCAATCACTTATGATTATGTGTTCTCGGATTCCACGATTCGCCGTCGCGAGGGTGCTGTTTTTGATTTGGGTGTTAAATGTGACCATAGATTGAATTTTATATCCCACATTAACTATATGGTATCTAAGAGTAGTTCTATGCTGGGCTTTATTAAACGTTGGTCTCGAGAGTTCTCGAATCCCACCATAACACTGCGTTTGTACACTTGCTTTGTGAGACCTCTCCTTGAATACGCTAGCCAGGTCTGGTCTCCATTTTACGGTACACACATCGAACGCATCGAGTCTGTTCAGCGGAACTTCCTGCGCTTCGCTCTCAGGCACCTACCCTGGAACAATTCATTGATTCTTCCACCTTATGAGGATCGCTTGAAGCTTTTAAATATGCACTCCCTCGAAAAACGTCGCATGGTCGCTGATGTAACTTTTGTGCATCAACTCTTAAACGCGAATATTGATTCTCCCCTTCTACTTAGCAAAATCTCTTTCCGTGATAGTGCGCACAATTTGAGAAGGTTACCTCTGTTGCATGTTAACGCCGCAAGATCCAACTTTAGTATGTATGAACCCATCAATCGCATGTGCATTGTTGTTAATATTAAGGCTGAGCATTTTGTCGTTGATATTTCCAAGCATGTTTTAAAGAAACGTCTATATAATACTTAAATTTCTGTTTCCATGTCGCATTGCATGTCATCTCATTCGGTGTTTGGTCTATGTTTAGTTTAACATACTAATACTAACACCGACTAAGTGATGAATCGCATGTATTGTTGAGACGTTTATTTATTAAACGTGTCCATGCAGCGAGCTTGTGTTAAGCTGGTTCTGATAGTCAAAAATTTAATATACTCTTACGACTTATCCCATTGAAACCCTTGTTCATAGTATTAAATAGACGAGAATTTTTTTATGTTATAGAAATGTATTTTATTTTTGAGAACAGTATTTTAAATATAAATTGTGTAGGATTCAGCGCCAGGGTACTCATTCCTTCTTCTGTCTACCTTCCTGACCTGCTGACCTGTCTGCTCTGAAAAGGGAAAGAAACGCAAGGTTTGAGTAATTAAAACTCAGTGAGCACCGTTCAGGTACATTCACACTTGCATTCACACTTACGCCGTGTCATTGATTATAAAGTATATACTTTATTATCAATGGCCGTGTGTAGAAAACCCGAATACCAAATATCGCTTGCGTTTTTGATTGCAGCGAATTGGTAAGGGATTCTCCAAACCGAATTATCGCCGTGTTAAGCGCACCGTCGCGATATTCAACATTTTGGCGTAATTGGGGGATTGAGGACATAAGTATATGACGCCGTGTCCACCACCGCGCATTATCCCTGAATAAATCTCGAGCATCTTACCGTGTTAAGCGCACCGAAGTGAGACTTTTCCCCACCATCTGTTTAGCATCTCGCTGTGATAAGCGCACCGGTGCGAGTTTTCCCTAAGGACATTTCTCATAAAAACAATCACTCAAAACTATCTACAAACTAAATGTAAGCCTAGCACTCACCAAATATTTTCTTCATTACACTTTTTCATTTTACTTATTTTTTTTATAAGGCACTTTCACATCAAAAACAGGAACCGGAAAATACAATTTATTCCACTTTAAAACAAGATTTTTGCTCCAATGATTAATAAAATCCAGGTAAATAGGATAAATTAAGAATTTTACTGAGAAAATAGTATATTTATCTCAGGGGGGTTACCACCAAAAAAAAGCTCACGATTTCTGTTCTCAAAAGCACAGTGGAACATAAACACATGGAAGTATCCAATTTGAAAATTTGAGTTTACCAGTTTACCATTTATACCAACCAAAACCAACCAACGTTGCACCAAAGTGTCTTCAGATATATATATATATAGGTATATATATTATTAAGCCAAGTTTAGGGGTACCCTATGATGCAAAGCACAGACTGGCAGGAAGGAGATAGACTAAGTATTAGGGGACATGAGGAAAGTGGCGGAGGTGCTGATGTAAAACGCTCTTGAGCTTTCGCAGATTGTAAGCCTTAGGAAAAATTGAAGATGGTAGACAATTCCACATTCGCACATTTGGGGATAAGAAAGCATCACGGAACTTTACTGTACGACCGAAAGTATTTTGATGGGTGAAAGGTTGTGCGCGGCTTGCAGCGCGAGTGTTGCATGCATGAATTCATTTATAAGGGATCAGACTAGATATTTCATCGAAACATTGGCCATGGATGTAGCGATATAGGAGCGAAAAGCATCCAACATTGCGGGGGTGCTCGAGTGAGTCGGTATGATAAGTAATTTTCAAAGCATTGGCGTTTGGATTTCTTTTGGCCAATAGTCAATAGCACAGTGGGCCGCTATGGCTTCCGTGCTTGGGATGGATCTCCTGTCCCACTGCCATACAAAAAAAAACATAAAGGCTGTACGACCATCCTCGGCCCAGATGTGGGAATTGTATTCCATTCTAGGTCTGATTAGGACTTGAGAAGAGCGCCAGATTTTACGGTCTGAAAGTTTTCTCACACCTTTTCAGAAATCCAAGACATTTCGATGTTTCTTTGGCAACAGAAAATATGTGGTCTTTCCAGCTTAATTTACTGGAAATATTAATGCCAAAAGTGCTTAGTGACGGTGAATCGGAAATTAATTCTCCATCAAATGAAATGGGAGTGATTAAGTGGTCATCTTGTTTTATAGAGATAAAACAGCTTTGGGTCTGTCTTAGATGCATTGAATACGACGCGACTCGCCTTATCCCAAGCGAGGCTATTATCAAGATCGTTATTCAATGATCTAATCATGCAATCTCGTTTGACAGTTGCGTCAACGAATAGCTCTGAGCATAACTTTAGCACAGTGAAACGGCTTAACGGATATTCTTATAAAATAAAAGACTTTCATTTACATGAATTATGGATACATATTTAAATAATATATATATCAAACAGGAATGTGTGAAACGTATATAACTCGTGTACATGAGCGTAATTTTTCAAAGAGCAGGGCAATATACATTGGAGAAAGTAAGATGAAGGGGAGCGAGCTCTATTGTCAAAACTAGAGCTTCATTGTCAAATACGTTTATGTTTTCGAAGGGAAGAATAGTGACAGCGTTCAAATATTTTTTATGTGGGAATACTTGGTCTGGAATATATATCACATGTTTTTTTGAGTGAGAGCTTTCTTTTTAAATCAAATTCACAAAAATAAAAAGTTTCTTGTTGAATTAATTAAAAGTACGGCACCAAACTGAAAACTTTTTTCGTCGTTTTAAAAATTACTTTTTGCTCCTCTCCGGATTTATCATTCATGTAAACTTGCACCACCAACACAACAAGAATTTATTACTCGAAATCTTGCTTATCACCATTCCTGTTTGCTATATATTCTAAGTTCCTGGTATTCCATTGAAGCTATCATGTGTGTATGATAAAAAGAAGCTCGAAGATTACTTCCCAACCTCCTCAAAGGGACTCATAGCCTAGTGTAATATTCCCACTGTAACCGGATTACATGATAATTTAAAAGTGCACCAAACTCAGTTCAGTTTGAGTACCATTTTTTGGTTTTCATGTTACATTAAACGTAATTCTAATGTTATTCTTAAAATGTAGGTAATGCGTTAAGCAAAAAATATTTGTAATAGTTCCGTTATTTTTAAGGTATAACAAACAGTTAAAACTCCTTCCGAAACTAAACGTAACGCTGATACTAAGCGTCCTTAAAATATATCAAATTATAGACAAGACATCCGTCCGAGTTTCCCCGGATTTGTCCTAGTTTGAAGGGCGTCCGGGGAGAGTCCGGGCGGGGTTTTCTATACTGTCCGTGTTTTAAAATTTTGGAAACCAATTAAACAAACATTTTAATTTTTTGTGTATGTACGGTGTAGTTGATAATGCCGACAGTCAGACCAACTTGACTCTCACTCAAGTTCTCCCTTCTGGTCCCAGCCAGTCTTAGCTCAGTAACGAAGCTAGCAGTACGACAATTGCTTGTGTAACTTGCCTTGTGTACCTGTGTTTGTTTTATGTACCGCCCCCCCCCCAAACCAATGTAAAATCTCGATACTACATTGCGTCTGGTCACGTATGTAAAATAATTGTAAATGCCAAGTTGGCGATACTTCACGAGAGAAAAAAAAGACATAAAAATTTACAAAAACAACAAGGAAAACAAAAAGTATTGTTACGAGCGTGGCCTTAATTCGTTATTTAAAACACAATATTTCAGATATAATTCAAAAGTTCTTTCTTTATTTAACTTTACTGTTTACTCTCACAAATTCACAAATAGTTATCAAATCAACTCTTTATTTATCGCTAGTACTGTACTTCTAATTATCGCAATCCAAATAGTTTACTTCGTTCACTTCTCACTTCGCTGTCTGAAATAATACTCGCCTCCTGGATGTGAGCAGCGCCGTATTTATACTCTACGAATTATCCTAGAACCTTCCTGAATATTCCATTCTCCAAACCCAGTTTACTAGGATGTCACTAACCTAAAGTTGTTTCCATTTCCAATAGATGTCGCTTGTATCACTTTGTGGCGCGTAACACTGTCCTTCTTAAAATTGTTCGTCCCGAACAACAGGTAATCCACGGTCTTGATGCTCGCAGTATTGACATAAACGATCTAGATGAACGATTTTCCGTTTGCCTCTTGTACCCCGCTGAATCCTATATACTACGTCATTTATTCTAGTCACTACTGAATACGGTCCTTCCCAGTGTTGTTGTAATTTGGGAGAACGTCCCTTACGTCGTTTCGGGTTGTACAGCCAAACAAGGTCACCTTCATTAAATCCTGCTGAGTTAGCACGTAAGTCATAGCGGGTCTTCATCCGATCGGTATTTATTGCTAATTTTGCTCTCGTGACTTCGTGTACATCAGCCAATCGTTGTCTAAGTTCCGATACATAATCGTCTGGTAACTTTTGTTCGCCTCTGTGTCGCTAGGTAAACGCATCTCCTTTCCGAATATTACTTTTGCTGGCGTTTGTCCGGTCGTGCTGTGTACAGCCGATCGATAGGCCATTAAGAACATGGGAATATGTCGATCCCAATCGCGTTGGTGATAGTCGACTACTTTCTTTAGATGCTCGACCAATGTTCTGTTGAAGCGCTCTACCATGCCATCAGATTGTGGATGCAGAGGAGTTGTTCTGGTTTTTCTTATTCCCAGAATTTTACACATCTCTTGGAAAGTCCGTGATTCGAAGTTCCGTCCTTGGTCCGAATGAAGTTCATGAGGAACACCAAATCTACTAACCCAATTCATTACTACTTGATCCGCTACTGTGGTAGACTCTTTATTAGGGATTGCATAAGCTTCAGGCCATTTACTGAAATAGTCAATAGCAACTAATATGTAACGGTTACCGTTATCTGTTTCTGGAAAAGGTCCAGCGATGTCTACGGCTATCCTTTCAAATGGGGCTCCTACATTATACTTATTCATCTCTCCTCTACTTCTGTGTGGTGGTCCTTTGCAAGAAGCACAGATAGTGCATCTGCGGCACCATTCCTCAACATCCTCTCGCATATGTAACCAATAAAACCTTTCACGTATTTTGGAAATTGTTTTATTCACCCCCAAATGTCCTCCAGATGATCCACTGTGCATTTCTTCTAGAACATCTTTGATCTGGGATGCTGGCACGACTATCTGCATTCGGAATGATTCGCCGTTAGTTGATTCCCACTTGCGCTTTAATATACCACATTCAACGTGAAGAGAGTTCCATTGAGCCCAGTAGCTCTTCAGTTTCTCACTCCTCTCCGAGATATCTTGCCATTGCGGTCTTTCCATGTCTTCTTTCCAAACAAGAATAGGTGATATGTCTGGGTCTTCCCGTTGTGCTGTTCGCAAGCCCTCGTTGTTCCAACCTGTCGATGGTTCCACCGTCATCAGCTGTACTGTTGCTTTTGTTTCTTTTTCTTCCAGCCGAACGCAATGTTTGTATTCAACTTTGCATGGTCGTCGTGAAAGGGCGTCTGCATTTCCATGGATACGTCCTCTTCGGTGTTGGATTTCAAAGTCATAAGCTTGGAGTCGCTCTATCCATCTCGCCACTTGCCCCTCAGGGTTCTTAAACTGCAAAAGCCATTTAAGCGCTGCATGGTCAGTGCGGAGGATAAATTTCTGCCCGTAGAGATATTTATGGAAATGCTTGGTTGAGTTTACAATGGCAAGTAGCTCTTTCCTTGTAGCACAATAATTTCTCTCTGATTTTGAGAGTGCTTTGCTAAAATAAGCTACTGGCACCTCTTGACCATCCTCCTCCTGTGAAAGCACTGCACCAATACCTACATTGCTGGCATCCGTGTCCAATATAAAAGTTTTTCCCAGCTTTGGATAGTGAAGCACTGGAGTTCCACAGAGCTGTTGCTTCAAATTTGCAAAACTCTCGTTACATTTATCTGACCATATGAACGGCTTTCCTTTTTCTGTAAGTTGATGTAGGCTCCTTGCTATATCTGCAAAACCTTTTACGAATCGCCTGTAGTAGGTAGCCAATCCAAGAAAACTCCTTAATTGATGTTTGTCCTTTGGTACAGGCCAATTTTTCAGAGCTCTTATCTTCTCTGGATCAGTTCTTACTCCTTGTTATGAAACTATATGCCCCAAATATTTTACTTCATTCTTGAATAGAGCACATTTATTCGTGCTGAGCTTCAGTTTCGCATCTCTCAGTCTTTGAAGTACGTCCCGTAAGTTGTTCTTATGTTCCTCGAATGTCCTTCCGATCACAATTATGTCATCTAAGTAGACAAGACATGTTTTCCAGGTTAATCCTCGTAAAACACATTCCATGAGTCCTTCGAATGTGGCTGGAGCATTACATAATCCAAATGGCATAACTTTGAATTGCCATAAGCCACTTCCAACTGAGAAAGCAGTTTTGTCTCGGTCCTCGGGATGTATTTCCACTTGCCAGTAACCGCTCTTCAAATCCAATGTGGAAAACCATTGCGCTCCGGAAAGGGTGTCCAATGTGTCATCAATCCTTGGTAACGGATAGCTATCCTTTCTTGTTACATTATTTAGTTGGCGGTAGTCCACACAGAATCGTGTGCTGCCATCCTTTTTCCTGACCAAAACAACTGGCGATGTCCAAGGGCTGTTAGATTCCTCAATTATGCCTTGTTCTTTCATGGAATTTATCATATCTGCAACTTCTGGTTGTTTGGCTAATGGTAGTCTTCGTGGTGGTCGCCGAATGGGCCTAGAATCTCTTGTATTGATCCGATGCTGGACAAGATTTGTTTTGCCGAAATCATCATCATTCATTGCAAATAATTCCGAAAATTCATCGATCATCTCTTTGGCATCGTTGTATACTTAAGGCACTAGATGAAAGAAGTTTCTGAACCTGTTGAGTAGTAGCTGGTATACGTATCGCCTCCTTAATATTACTACCATTTTCCAAATTAACAATCTGATAAACAGGCTCACAATTTCCAATTATAGCACCTTCTTTTAGTTGTACCTCATTTTCGGATGTGTTGAGCACTCTGATTGGAATTAATGTTGCGCCTTCTGCCTTCACTAAAGTCTTACCAACGATGATGTTCGATGTTAATTTTGTAGGGTTAGGCTCCACCAGATAGAATCGGCAGGTCCCGATGTCATCAGTAAGCTTTGTCCATACTAGCTTCTCCGAGAATGCGGAGAGGGTCATATTCTCACAGACCATCGTCCTTATTTTTGCAGGATAATCTGTTCCTCCTCCTAGTCTCATAGGAATTTCTATGTTGCCATATTTGAGTATTCGTTCTCCGACATCTAAATTTATTTTATATGTGGTCATAAAGTCTACTCCAAGGATGCATTCATCCATTATGTCTGAAACTAGGAAATTGTGAGGAAATAGTAGTTCACCTAGTTGAATATCCAAAGATATTTCTCCAAAAACTTGTGCTGCGGCTCCAGTTGCTGTTCTTAGTAAATATTTGGTGGTATTGTGAAGCCATTTGTTCTTGACAAGATCCGCTCTAATAATTGATCTCGAAGCTCCAGTGTCGATAGTGACAACGCAGTCATTTTTTCCTACACTACCATATATAACAAGACTGCTATTATTTCTCTGCAGCTGGGCTATCTGAATGATGACTTCGGGGCTGTCGCCTCTACCAACCAACTTCTGCCCCCCGAAGTTGGTTTTTACATGTTTTCCGACTGCTGAACAGGGGAGCTGATGCGACTACTCGCTGTTTGATTTCTAGGCTCTCCCCGAATAGCTTGCTCCCTGGCTCGACATCTTTGGCCTTCTGTTCTGTCCTCCTCTTCTGGTGATTCTGTTCGACGGCGTTTTCTGCAGTCCCTTTGGAGGTGTCCTGGTCTATTACAATTCCAGCATCGCAGAATACCGCGTGAAGAATTGCTCTGTGATGGCTGCATTCTATTACAAGTACATTCCTCCACCGAAATTTCTCTCACTCGTACTGCACTTCGAGAAGCTTGCCTGGCAGATTCATACGCTAATGCATACGCTAGTGCTTCTGTTGTTGATTTCTTTCCTGCTAGCCTTAACGCTTGTTGTAAATTTTGATCTGCAATGGCGTTCACAAATGCTTCTGTTGCCACTTCATTAAGGAAATCCGCATTTACGCTAGAGTACGAAAGATAAGCTAATCTTTCCACATCAGCCTGCAGTTGTTGTAGTGACTCGCCATGCTTTTGAGTCCTGTTGCGTAACTGCAGGCGATATACTTGCTGCATGTGTTCATCTCCATAACGTAATTCTATCGCCTGTACTAGTGAAATGTAATCACGTTGCTTTTCAATCTGATTAGTTTGTAATAACTCAGACGCAGGACCTCGAAGTGCTAATACCAGAGCTGTAGCTTTGTCTGCGTCATTCCATCCATTTACTTCGGAAGCTGCCTCAAACTGTCTCTTGAAAATATGCCACGAATTTTGTCCATCAAATATTGGAGGTTTCATTCTGCCTGCACCGGATATTTCAGTTCCTTCGTGCCGAGGTTGTCGATACTTCATTCTGTCCAAATCTGCTTTAAAGTTGTCAAGCTTCTCCGTAACATTTTGTTGCACTTCCGACACTTGCTGTTGAACTTCCAGCACTTCCTGCTGGATTCCTTCAATTCTTACATTTTGCTCGTCTAATGAATTTTTAAGAAAAGTCTTCTGTTCCTCCAAACAGGTTTCTAGACAATTCTGCAAAGAACACTTTTGTTCATCCCAACGCGCTTCTAGAGAATTCTTTTGTTCCTCAAAAGCATTCTTTTGTTCATCTAGACGGGATTCCAGAGAATTCTTTTGTTCATCCAAACGCGCTTCTAGAGAATTCTTTTGTTCCCCAAAAGCTATCTTTTGTTCCTCAAAAGCATTCTTTTGTTCCTCAAGGGCATTCTTTTGATCGTCCAAACGGGCTTCTAGAGAATTCTTTTGTGCATCTAGACGGGATTCCAGAGAATTCTTTTGTTCCTCAAGAGCATTTTTCACTTGCAGGGTTGAAAGCTCCATTTTGGTCATTAAAGTACCCAAAAGCTGTTCTATGTTCATCGCAGGCTCTTCTTCAGTTTCTGGTTCTTCCTCGAAAACGTATGTATCAGGATTCTTTTCTTCCTCTATCAACGCTTGTCTAAGTCGCTCGACTAGAACATTCTTTAGACCTGTCGTTTGTAATGACCGCTTCCCCAACTCCACTTTCAATTCCTGTATGCGAAGCTCCTCTAGTTTGCGTCCCATTCTTGCGCGATTTCACAAAATTAATCACTCTTTGAATTTCAAAGTCAAATGCCACCACTTTATTTCGCGATTTTATTTTACTTCTGACACCAGTTGTTACTAGCGTGGCCTTAATTCGTTATTTAAAACACAATATTTCAGATATAATTCAAAAGTTCTTTCTTTATTTAACTTTACTGTTTACTCTCACAAATTCACAAATAGTTATCAAATCAACTCTTTATTTATCGCTAGTACTGTACTTCTAATTATCGCAATCCAAATAGTTTACTTCGTTCACTTCTCACTTCGCTGTCTGAAATAATACTCGCCTCCTGGATGTGAGCAGCGCCGTATTTATACTCTACGAATTATCCTAGAACCTTCCTGAATATTCCATTCTCCAAACCCAGTTTACTAGGATGTCACTAACCTAAAGTTGTTTCCATTTCCAATAGATGTCGCTTGTATCACTTTGTGGCGCGTAACAGTATGTAATATAATGGATGGGTATAACTTAATAAAAAGTAAAACTCATTTTTAAAAGGAGGAAACATCGGTACTTTTACCGAAAAGGGGAAGTGTAGGCATGTGCATTCTACTAAGATCATGCTGTTCCTCGGCATAGTGTATAATTTTTACAACAATTTAATCATTTTTACTGCATGTTTTTGCACTCCATGGACTGTAATTAAAAACCAGGTTTTTTTTACAAAACAAAAACATGGAAATTGATCACACAAAATTGATAGATGAGTGGATGAATTTACAAAATTTCAGTCAAAATCTAAGTGATAAGAAAATTTTTTATCGGCAAATCAACACTGGCTTAATTTTTTAAAACATCATATGCTCATTTGTGCACCGAGGTATTGAAGGTACCAGCTTATAATGCCAACGAAGAGAGAGTGTTTTAACAATTTCTCAACTGTGGATGAAAGAAAGAAACTTACTGAACATATAAACGGCTTCACCACTAATCAAAACAAAATTTAATTTTAAAGATTTTAATTGTGTTGATTTTTATACATTGTTAAAAAAATGATACACGGTGAGAGGCCTTTGCTCTTTAGTCTCTGCTTACAGAATCTACGATCTCCAAAATGTTTACATGGCAAGAGACTCTTGTATCAGATCAAAAAATTAGGTTCTGAAGACCATAAGAAAAAGTCTCTAGAGACACTTCTTGAAGTGTATACTTACACGAAATTTATATTTGGTCTCCAGAAAGCTGTGTTATACGCTAGGCAGACGGGCAAAATCAATGATCATTCGTTCGTAATTGATTGTTTCAAAAATCAAGTTACCCAAGGTTTTGTTGATTAAAACGAAAAGTCCTGTCAATTTTGGTATGTAATTCACAGCACACTTTTAATAATTAAAATTAAAATTCAATGGTAAATCGATTTTTGAAAAATTCAATTACGAACGAATGATCATTGATTTTGCCCGTCTGCCTAGGGTATTAACTGTCAAGAAAACATTGTTAGAAAGAAAGTGAAAAAGCTTTTAAAAAATGTATGCAAATACTTTACGGGATAAAGGACAAAACAACAAAGTCTGATTTTTTTTTTTAAATAACCAGCCCCCTATTGACAACAAAATTTCTCTTCTCTAAAGCCATCACTATCCCAACTTGAGACTTCCGTCTGTTGGTCTGTCCGGCCGTCCGAGAGTCCGTCCGAGAGCTGAAAATTTGCACACGGGCTTTAAAAAAAAGTAAATTGAAGTTCGAAAATGGGACAAATCGGGTAACACTTTCCTAGGGTTGCCATATAAAAATTTCGTTTTTTACTGTATATTTTCACACTGCTGAGAGCGTGTCAACGTAGAGAACTGAAATTTTGTACGCAAAAAATAGTAAATATAATTTCAAAAATGGACTAAATTGGGCAACGGATTCTTGGTGTTGCCATATCAAAATTTAAGATTTGTGACGTATACTGTAAAAACGATCAGTCCTAGACGTTTTAATTGCACTGAAAAGTTCTACAGAATATGAAATCCTATGAAATTGGTCATCATCATTTATACTTTCCAAAGAACCGTTCTAGAAATTGCGAAAAACCACTCCAAAAATCAAACTTGTGCAGATAGGTGACCATACGAAATTACATACGGGTATTCAATTACAGCATCATAAGAATTGATCTTAGACCAATTCTAGCTTCTTTACTTGTTTTTCTTATAAAAGGCATTCTTTATATAACTTTCTCTGAAATAGGTGAAATATGTGTAGTAACTACACATACCAAAAATTGGAAAATTTTAAGGGTTTGGTTTCAAAGTTAGTTTAAATTTAGTATAATTCGGGCAGTATTCATCGCACGACAAAAAAACTTAACTTTCAGTAAAAGAAGAACGTTGGGAAAGTGTAAATTTTGTTCGATTTTCAATGGAATTACCCTACGATAAATAAAATAAAAATTAACAAAAAATCTTGCCAAACTCACTCCATAGTTAACTTAACAGCAGAACACACTCTGGAAATCTAGAGACGAAAAATGAGCAAACTTCGAAGACTAGAGACCGAGCATGGAAACCCGAATGAATTGAAACACACGACGGGAGACCGGAGCCGGAGAGCAAAAAAATTTCTAGTAATTTGGTATCTTAAGATATTTTTTTGCATTTAAAAAGTGCATGCATTGGTCTCTGAGATCGAGAAAGTGGTCTCTTGAAGTTAAAGTCTCTCGCCATGTAGCTTCACCTTTCCCGAGAAATGAAGTTATTTTGAAAGCTATGTATATGCCACACTAAATGTAAATGTAAAATTGTATTGCTAATTTTTAGAAGATTTATTTATGTTCCTAAATGTAAGAGAGATTTAATTTAGTTCATTCACATCGTTTTATTTTACTGTTTTTTTGTAAACTGACTAATTTTATAATAATTAAATAAAAAAAGACACTATGCATAAAACACTTTCAACCTATTTCATTAGTAAGTAAAACAGAAAATTATTTAGCAACAATGTCCGGGTTTCAAGTTAAAATGTCCGGGGCTTTCGAACTTCTTGTCCTAGTTTAATGATTTTACAGACGGCAGCCCTACCCTAGATGAATGAACGTATGAAATTTCGTATGGTTACATATGAGCAATTTTGAGTTTTGAAGTGGTTTTCCACATATGTTTCTAGAACGGTTCGTCGGACAGAAAAATGATAATAACCAATTTTATAAGATTTTATATTCTAAAGTAGTTTTTCGTACAACAAAAATATCTGGGACTCATGCTTTTTACAGTATACCCGTAAAACAAAACTAAATTTTTATATGGCTACACCAAGAAGGGGTTGCCCGATTTATTTCATTTTTGAAATTTTATTTGCTATTACTATGAAAACATACCAAATTTCAGCTCCCTACGTCAACAAGTTCTCAGGCAGTGTCCAAATATATAGTAGAAAACGAAATTTTTGTATGGCAGCCCCATGACGGAGTTGCCCGATTTATCTCATTTTCGAACTTAATTTTACTTTTTTTTTTCAAGTCTACGTACAAAATTTCAGCCACGAGTTCTCGAGTTATCGTGCGCACGGACGGACAGACGGACATCCAAAAATCAAAATAACTTTTAATATTACGCGTGGGTGTCCAATCCATTTTGCTCTACCGTCATTATTTCTGTGTGTTACAAACAGAATGACAAACTTAGTATACCCTATAGATTTTATCTGGGGTATGGAAAGGGTTGCATTACTCACATACTTATGAGGAACTCATATATAACACTTATCATTAATTTCTCAGATTGGACTTATAAAACCACACCTGAGAGTAATTTCCAAGAATTTATAAAGAATGAATAAGAAAACTTTCCTTTTGACCGTATAAGTTTTGATTTACATTGAAGGAATCCCCTTCTCTGGCTTTATTGGAAGCACCAGTTTATTTAAAATACGCCGGTTTAAATTAGCTGGTTTTTATATGTAAAGAATTACGAACACATGAACAGCAGCAGCCTACCAGCACTAAATAAAAAATTCTGAAATGAAAGTGAGAGCTAGATAGAGATTCTATCTGTGAACACAGAAATTCTGCGTACATGTCTAATAGTGCTTAAAAAAGAAGGTTAAAGTCGCTTTTGTAGTTGTTGAATTGAAAGTTTTTTAGAAAAATTAATTTCATTAAATGACTTTCACGGTTAATCTTACTTAAGTGTTACTACATCGCCTTGCCGTAGAATACAAAGCCAAAATATACCTGCCTGGCGGCATAGAAAAATATGATTGAAATTAAATCTCAAGAAATAAAAGAGCAGTAGAGTAGGTAAGTAATTAAAGGTTTAACCGAATTACGGATGGTGAATTTATAGTAGCAATCATCCAGCTGAGTGCAACGAGGTGTGCACTAAAGCATAAAAGGCATTTTAAGCAGTTTCAATTCGTTAGTCGTAGTAGTATCGTACTCATACCCGACCTGATCAGTCTCAGAGCTATGCAACTAAGGTTACGGTGCTGCAAAAATCAGTATTTCGCGTGAGCGAATTGCGCATATTTCTCAGTATATAGGTATACTTGGAGTATAATGTGATTTGTGTTGCGAGCAGCTTACTTGATGGTGGGTATAGATAGAGTTATATAGATCGCGGACAGCGACATAACCGATATAATATATAAAGTTATAGGTATAAACAAAAGCAAATCCGCCGTAGTTAAGAAAAATCCATAAATTCTGTGCGGTTGTGATACATATGTATATATATGCACAAAAGCTCTTCGAAAGCGGCAGCTCTGTGTGATTTCCTGTAGTCCTCGGAACTAAACTTTCGATATATAAGAAGTATTTGATCTGTTCTTGCCGTTTAGTTAATGGAAGATAGAGAGACTGTTAACAGCTTGTAAGAAATTACAATTACTTTTTTACGGGTTTTAATTTATCTGTAATAATTAATTTATACAAAAAAAAAGTCTATTTATTTAGTGGATAATTTAGAAAAAAATTATTTTAATTTTGAGTGTATACCCAATTCTAGTCCGTAAATTGATAGTGAAGAGTGAACTACATTTATAATAAGAGTGATTGTAAATACAATTGAAAAAAGTTTCTCCAGAAAATAACATACAAAAACTTTTGGAAATAATGAAGGAAGCACCGGGATCTAGTAATACTATTAATCAGAATGGCCAATTGGTTGCGTTCAGCAATGGTCATCTTTCATCATCGTCCTCAGAATGCAGCCCCACAACCAATGGATACTCTAAGAAATGTGTATGTTCGGTTTTAGGTAAGCCAATTCGTAATTTTCTACTATAATGATTTTAAACAAAAGACACGATCGTAACGCACGCAACGGTAAAGGTATACTGTGATGTTGTATTATATATTAACATGCCAAATAAGCCAATACTTATTCAAAAACTGTTTTCATTGAAGAGAGGCCTATGGCTATACAAAATGACCGATATTCGCTTCATTAATCTGGTGCGTGCGCTATTTGAATGGCAATCATATACATTTTTTTTTAATTTACTCAATTGCTACTACATACTACTATCTATTTCTTACTATTTTTTCTTCAATCGCGTTGTTAACCTTGAAAGTGGTTAAATATTTACAGCAAAAGCAAATAAGCAAGCAACAGTATGAGAAATGTTTGCGTTACATATTATTTGAAGTTGTGCCAATTCCACAATTATGATTGGTTTTGATTTAATCAAATGAAATTTAAATGACTTATAAAAGTAAAATTAAAAAAAAAAAGATAAAGCAAAAATCTTCCACATAAAATTCCAATTATTTTAGGGAACCAAATTTGTTAGAATTTGAGTAAATCTGATGCAATATTTTGTATGTAATTAAAAATAGTTGCATAATTTATTATACTCTTGCATTTTTGTACATGGTGAATACATATGTATTTACAATAGTAATTTCAATTTGTATAAAATTTTTCGAAATTTTTAAAGCAAGTACTTAATTATTCATATTTTTTAATTGAATTTTTTTTCCCAGACCAGAGTTTTCTTTAAAGAACCAGTAAGCCTATAATAAAAACAATTAAACTATCTACCCGATACTATTACTGACTTTAAGTGTTTATGGTAGATATTCACGTTTGAGTGTGAAGTACAATGAATTATGTAACTCGTTTGTATGTATATATTCAATCGAGCTGAAAGTCTACGAAAAAGAAACTTTGAACAAAAAAGGATTCTTTTTCGTTACACTTGATTGATTATGTTTTTAGTCTCAGTTCCCTTGAATAGAGACCACATGAATCATTGAAACAAATTTGAACGGTGACAATGAGACAATTTTAATTTAATAAAGTTAACTTGGACTTGTTTTTCTGTGTTGTATTTTACTTCCTTGTTGAAATTTCATTTCATATATGTATTTGAAGTTTGCTTAATCCTTTACAGTTCAGCGTTACGAAAAATATTTTGGGATAAATATTTTCGTAGTCTACTAAGTATCAGATGATGATGACTCTAAACTAGAAAAAAATTATAATTTAAGTCCAATATTGGTGATACCTAGATAATTACTCTTAACTTTGTTATGGAGATGTTAGATTGTTGGTAAATTTCCATTTCGCATTTCTTTTTCATAGTTTTGACGGTCCGAAGTATTTATTAGTGCTGTAAAAATGTTTAAAATTTACCGTTTTTCCAGTAAACGTAAAAATTGGAAATTTGACTGTGACAACCCTAAAAAGGAGTTGAATTTTGCAAATTTTTAAACGTACGTCTAGAATTCTTATAAATGAACAGTTTTCGAACTTAGTTTTACAATTATAACGAGAATGCCGTGTACAAAATTTCAGCTCTCTAGCTGCTTAAAGCCTTCTCAAGCAGTGTCCAAATATATAGTGAAGATCAAAACGTTTCTATGGCAACACTATGAGGCGCTGCCCGGGTTTCGTGGAATCTTCTAGATTTCGCCCGAGGATAACTTTCATGATTCAGAAGATTATTGAAACGCGCCCAAGCCATTTAAGTCTGCTAGATTTATCGTAGCTTATAATACTGGGACTCTCAGAGATTTCATTTATTTCTGTGGACTAATTGACTTCAAAGAGAAAATCAATCAAATGAAGTGTAACCATCAGAAGTTCTTGCACTGGAGTTGTTGGATACAAAAACTCGGATCTCGGTTTCAAGTTATGCCCACAAGTCGACATATGAAAACATTCGCCAGAAAAGAGTACCTATTCAAGGCAAGAAATGCACATCAGAATTTTTGCCTTAAAAAAGAGAAAGATTTGAGTGCCTTATCAAGGAAAGCTTAGTTTTGTTCTAAATTGATATTTTCTTAGTTTTGATTTCTTCTCTTGACATTCTTGTGCATCGATCATAGCTCGCGTATTGCACAAAAAGCCAAGAAGAAACAATACCAGTAAAACAACACCTATACAGGGTGTTTCCCACTAGGAGGCCTGTAGAGCAGGAGGTGATAGTACTCACTTAGACGAACCAAAAATTGTATGGCAGGGGGGGGGGGGGCATATCAACCGTTTAGGAGTTACAGGGTGATTAAGAAAAAAAACCAGTTTTTCACAAAACACCCTGTATCTTATAAACTACAGGGTGTACGGTCACACATAAGAGCTCATTGTATGCAGAACTTCATGGCCTTTCCAACGACTGCTCAACCACCTCCACACCCCTCTCCAATCATGAATTATGGTTGTCTAAACTAAAAATTTCGGATTTTCTTACCTTTTTTTTTAATTTAACCTCTATTATTTTTGAAAAAGGTCGTTAACATAACTTTTTTTTATAAAAACTATAAACTGTCGACTCTCCTCTTTAAGTTGACCTATTACACCCTATGTGTTAACTGTAGCCGTTAAACAGTTATTAACTCATAACCTATTCAGGTCACACCGAAATTAGACGATATTTTTCAAAATGACGTGCTAAGGGAATAAATTAATGTTGATAATTGGTTTGAAAATAGGTTTGAGAATAGGTTTAGAGCTAATAACTCTTAAAGGGCTTCAGATAGGACATTGGGTGTAATAGGTCATATTAAAGAGGAGAGTCTGCAGCTTACAGTTTTTATAAAAAAAAGTTATGCTAACGACCTTTTTGCAAAAATAATAGAGGTTAAATTAAAAAAAAAGGTATGAAAATCCGAAATTTTTAGTTTAGACAACCATAATTCATGATTGGAGAGGCGTGTGGAGGTGATTGAGCAGTCGTTGGAAAGGCCATGAAGGTCTGCATACAATGACCTCTTATATGTGACCGTACACCCTGTAGTTTAAAAGATACAGGGTGTTTTGTGAAAAACTGGCTTTTTTTCTTAATCACCCTGTAACTCCTAAACGGTTGTAATGACCCCCCTGCCATACAATTTTTGGTTCGTCTAAGTGAGTACTATCACCTCCCCCTCTATTGACCTCCTTGTGGGAAACACCCTGTATATGTGAGAACTATGTACATAATTTATTACTGTGCCGTTGGTTAACTAAACCTGAAGGTGTGCAGTCCTCTAGGAATAGCTTGATGTGCTCCCATTGCTACTGGGGGGCTGTCTGGCGAATGCTGCATATGTCGATATTTCTTCAGCATGGAGAAATAGAATTAGGAACATTATTACATATAGTAGTACTCCACAATTAAGGCAGGGCTAAACAGCTTCTGTGTGAAAGTCATTGAAAACTACAGACGTGCATCTATCTAGGTAAGGTACGAGTATCCTTATGCCTTAAGGGTATTAACACTATCATACATACAGAGAGAATGGTTTATAGCTGATTGAGGGTTTACAGCTGGCTGTGTTGGAAAACTACGATCTTTATTTGATCGATGTTTCGGGCTTGATTTAATACCTACCCTTCTTAAAGAGCCAAGGCGTAGAAATATAAAAATATAGTATAAAATTTGTATTATTAATTTCTTTTCTATTACCTCTGTTTCCGATGTGAAAAGATTTTTTAAAAGTATTAAAACATATTTCAAAAACGCACATTAAAAATATATTAAAAACGTTGACTGAACATATAAATAGTAAATATTTAAAATAAATAAATAAGTAAAAGAAAAAGAAAAATAGAAATTTATAAAAATTTTAACTAATGTATACTATTAGTAAAAGCTTTAAAGGACCACGAATGATGTGTAGAGTTGATTTTCATTGCTTGTCATATCGTGTTTTTAAAGTTGCAGTCTAAGTTTCTACTAATATGCCCTAGAAGCATTACTTCTATGCGTTACAAACGGAATGACAAACTTCGTACCCCATAGATTTCATCTAGGATATAAAAAAAAAATTATAAACTTACGAGAGAGTCATCATGGTAGTGAGGAATGAAGTAAGTACCTATCAAATTCTAATTATCAGAGTTTAACTGATTTTATTCAACTTTTTGTTTATTAAAAATTATAAAAAAAATTTTCAAAAGTGAAACCTTAGGAAAAATTTTAACTTTTACTCCCTAACATTTTCTTAAATTTTCTCTGAAATCAATACCAAACAGTGTGCCCTATTACCAATCTAAAATATTAGTTATTTTGCTATAATGGGCTATTACAACTTCATACATAATTTGTATAATGATTGCTACTCACTAGATAATTTTCTTGTATTTTCCTCGTATTTTTTAAACAGTTTTTATAACACCAGCATGACAATTTATTTGATAAATTTCGACGAAGTAGGAGGTTCCTAAGTTGACACATATGAACAACAAGGCCCGATTGACGCAATTTAAAAAAATTCGAAATGTCAAATTTGTTATGATCTCCGTTGTCTGCACTAAGATCACGATAAGGAGCTGCCATTGAATAAATAACAAAAGGAATCCGCATATCGACTGAAAACTTAAGCACTCGTGAAATGTATTAGTGCGAAATTTTATATATTTTAGTGAGCAATAATTTTACAAAACAGTAAAATTGAACAAAAATATACACTTCAATCTTTCGAAGCAACACTATTTTAAATTTCTGATGCTTATTAATAATAATAAACTTTATAAAGTGGCCGAAGTACCGCAACTCGTAAATGTTTTCAAATTAAGTTCAATCCGAATGCCCTGTATTCGACTTGCCACTTGGATATAAATGAATCCATTTAGATACAGTTTGAGGAATTATCATTTTGGATATGTGGATACTTATTTTTCGTAATGGATAATTTTTTCGCTTATTGCACATTTATTTCTCAGAACGAAATAATGTTGCAAAGCCTATTAATTTATGAACGCATAAAGTTATAACATCGGCGGCAAATCTATTCCATTTCATTATCGTTGAACTTGCAAGCTTTCAGGCCAAAGAATAAAATAGGAATCAGGCGAGATTTCCGACTGTTAAAATGTACACACTACACAGCTAGAAAAGAAAAAAAGAAGAAGAAAAAACAAGTAGAAAAAGCTAGAATTGGTCCAAGACATCTAGGGCCCTGATGAATGCCCGTATGAAATTTTTATTTTTGAAGTGCTCGCAGAAAAAATGATTATAACCAATTTTATAGGATTTCATATTCTGAAGAAGTTTTTAGTACATTAAAAATGTCTAGGACGAATCGTTTTCACAGTATACGTAAAAACTCAAAATTTATATATGTTAACACTAAGAACGGGTTGCCCGATTTAGTTCATTTTTTAAATTTAATTTACTATTACTATGAAAGCACTCAGCTCTCTAAGTTGACGCCTGTCCAAATATATAATGAAATACGAAACTTTTGTATGGCAACCACTTGAAGGGCTTACCCGATTTGTCCCATTTTCGAACTTAAATTTACTGTTTTTTTAAAAGCCCGTGTGCAAAATTTCATTTCTCTAAGTACACGCGTTCTCGAGTTATCGTGTAAACAGACATAATAATATAATCTAACTCTCTTTAAAACTTTTTCGAATGAAGACAAAAAGTGTGAAAGCGCAGATTACATGCAACGAAACAGAATGGCAAATGATTTATTTTCGTAAATAAATGAGAAGGGACGGAGTTGTGAGATTTTACTCTCATATAATGTTCCCGCGCTTTTGTGAAAACACGAAATATTGACACAGTTTGGTCGCATGTTCTTTCTGTAATCCTATGATATTTGAACAGCACGTGCTTCTCTTTACATTCGTTTTGCCCCGATGTGATTAAGTTGGATGCTCTCATGCTGAATTTCAATATTTCGGGAAAAATGAGAATTTTGTTTGACAGCAATTTTACATATTCTTTCAGCACCTTGGCCAAAGCGAAATTTATCTCTTTCTTGAAAAACTGAGGTAGTGTGACCCGATGTACATTATTATGAATAGTTTGAAAGGATTTTGAGACAGGGACCGAACCAGTTATGCCTTTTTACGAAAAAAAGCCGACTTTACTTATTATTCCTGACCGATAATAATTTGAAGCTAAAGAAACCAAACTGGAAAGGCTTTTTATTTTATCTGGCAAAAATATAAGGCCTTGCCTTTTTATTTTTTCTAACAAAAATAAAAAACCAGCTTGACTAGAAAAAATAAAAGGTTGGGCTCGCTTTTTATATTTTTACCGAAAAAAAGTGTCAAGCCGTTCCGCTTGCTTTTCTAGCTTCAAAACTATTACCGGCGAGGAATAACAAGTAAATTAAGCTTTTTTCGTAAAAATGGATAACTGATTCCCAGACTTGTAAAATTCAGTACCATTACCATTATCATTACCAATACCGAGTATTGAAGAATTGGCAATTCTCAGTACTAAGCCTCCTGTAATGCAATTAAAATTTTACAGTCCCATTCCGGAGTGGGAAATAATACTTTAAAATACCGGAAAGTGATTCAATTTGCAATTCCATTACAAAAATACCTACAAATTCCAAAAAAGTATTTAAAAAGTATTTGGCTATTACTATATAATTCTCAAGGTGCAATAAAATTAAGTAGTTTGGAGAAGTACGTTTGCTTTAAAAAAATTGTAGGCCACAGGTAAAAAAATACAAAGTCATACTCTAGGAAAATATTTACTGGTTGCTATTTTTTCATATTTAAATTTACAATTACATAAAAAGCATCAGTTAAAATTAGTTAAATGCACTTTATTTTAGTAGAAATGGCTCATCAAATAGTTATTCTCAGTTGTTAAACCTAACTTTTTGGCAGTGATTTCTACTTTTACAAAGTAAAATTTACAATTCCAGTTTACCTTTTTTCTCTGCGTGTATTAAAACCATTTCAATTAATTTTTAATTTTTCCAAAATTACAGTTTGCCTTAGTTTAGACTAATTTTTCAAAAGAAAAATCAGTAAGAGCATGTCTTTTGGGATGATTGATTAAGCCCGCTGAGGAAAATAATCGCTCTACTGCGGCTGATGAAGGAAATTGTGTATTGTACTTCAGTGCAGCTTGTTTAAGTCGCAGAAATTTGTTCCAAATACCCACTTCAGTGTCAGGATACATATGGGTAATTTTGTCTCATATGTCTTACTTCAATCAGAACTGAGAAATCGGTCGACGTGCTCATCTACACTCTTAGAGAATTAATTAAATTAATTAATCAATCATATTTTAATCGTCTTAGGTCGCTGGCATATTGGCGAGCGGTGAGCGGTGAGCGATGAGCTGTGAGAGGTAGAACGCCGCTTAGCCAGGCCATCGCTACGAAAACTTTCACATTGAAGAGCGGTGAGCGGTGAGCGTTGATCTTTGTCGGCGAGCGGTGTGTTCACAGCTCAGCTGAACTGAGCGGTGAGCGGTGACTGTGAGCGTTGCGTTGTGTTGTAATTTATATAACAAAAGTTTTTTCTCTGGACTTATTGGCCTTTAGAAGTCTCTTTTTTCTGCAGGCGATTTCTAAGTTTTATTAAAATTTGATCGAAATTTTTAATGGACATTCGTAGAAATTAAAAAAATTGCTCAGAATTTCTAGGAAGATCTTCATATAATATGTTATTTTCAAGACTCCAACCAGTTTTTAATTATTTTAAAATTGCTAGTCTTTTCTGTTTTTTTGCTAAAATCAATCTCTTTAACCGTAAATTATCGAGTAATACCATTTTTCTCATAAACCTTGACATCATTATGCAGTAAAAGTTACGATGCAACTAATATCTAAAGCGGATCAATGTGAAAGTTTTGCCGCGTATCGCGCACCGCTCAACGCTCACACCTCATCGCTCACCGCTCGTCAATCTGTGGGCGGCCTAGAAGCTGCAAGGAATTTAAAAAATACAAAATTACAAAAACAATTTCAGTTAATGTTTTATTTTTGCAATTCCTTCACATTTCATTTATCATTTCTTTTTTCTTCATATTTATATTTCCAGTTTCCAGTTCGTTTTCTTTTGTATCCGTCTCAAAACAAAAACAATTTCAGTTAATGTTTTATTTTTGCAATTCCTTCACATTTCATTTATCATTTCTTTTTTCTGCATATTTATATTTCCAGTTTCCAGTTCGTTTTCTTTTGTATCCGTCTCTGCTCTTTTATAATTTTTATCGTTTTGTTTTCCAATATTAGCAACGTTTATGTTGTGATCGTCGAATTCACTTAAGCTGCCTCCATTTAATTGTTGATTAGATTCATCGTCATTTAGATAATTATGCAATTATTAAATATTTAATTTCTAATTTGTTTGATAAGTTTTTGAATATACTTACCGCTTTCGGTTAAGTCTATAGTTTCTTTAAGTTTTTTTTAAAGCAAACGTACTTCTCAAAACTAGTTAATTTTGTTGCACCTTGAGAACATGGAAAACAGGGAAAAGTTTTTTTTTTACAATAAAATTAAAAAGACAATTGATCTAGTTCATTTCATAATTCATGTTTAATACTGAAATTGCCAAAGTAATGAAAAGTAATTGGAAGTACTTGAACAGAATTGACAGGAATTATATAGTAATAGCCAAATACTTTTTAAATACTTTTGGGAATTTGTCGGTATTTTTGTAATGGAATCGCAAATTCAATTACTTTCCGGTATTTTAAAGTATTACTTGCCATTCCGGGAATGGGACTGTTAAATTTTAATTCCAGTACAGGAGGCTTAGTACTGAGAATTGTCAATTCTTAAATACTCGGTATTGATATAAATGAGAGGTATTAAATCCATTAAATAATGAGTGATTTACAGCTCTGCTGATTCGGTCCCTGAAAATAAGAAGGCAGCTTGGCTTTTTATACTTCCGGCTTCAAAACCTGTTACTTCCAGCTCGAAAAAATAAAAAGTGAAGCTGGCTTTTTATTTTTGTCAGAAAAAATAAAAAGGCCAAGCTGGCGTTATATTTTTGCCACATAAAATAAAAAGCCTTTCCAGCTTGGTTTTTTTAGCTTTTTTTAATAAAAAGTTTTAGTTTAAGTTTTCAAAAGCTTTACAGGAATCGAAACTTTTTTAACTCGTTGTCTCAATCGCACTAGGACAATGTATAGTTAAGTTCCTTTCCCCCATTCATGCAAAAGACATAAGTACCAATATGACATTATTTGTTTCTTTCTTGAAAACACGAAATTTTTCCAATTTTTTTCGGCTGTATCTTATCTTATTATTAGGTTAATTTTGCTTCAGGCTGTTCTCATTTACTATTGAGCCATCTATCTTTTTTAAAAATTGAATCGCACTTTGCAGAACGTATCTATTTTATTCCGATAATATGATTATATTTTACAGTTTGCTTAACAAGTGTGTCATATACATAGGGGTTTTAAATCATTATAAATCGCGTTTATTGTAGCATTCATAGTGATAGTCGCAGTTATATCATAAATATAAAAGTGGCTACATTTTTGTTCACTTGCTTAGTTATTTATTCAATAGAAGCTGCAACCAATCTGACAGACTGGTGTCAGAGATAACATAATACTTCGTATACGAAGCTATCTATAACTGGGCTCCATCTAACTACCTCTAATGCATATAAAACAAAAGCGATAATCATTTATAAAATTCGCATTGATACATCTTTTTTATCGTCTGCCACGTCATATGGCCTCCACTCAGGCTAGTAGCTAGAACCAAATTAAAGGTAAGGGCATCAGAAATTTGAAGTAGGGCGCAAATTTTCGGTGCATTTGGGATAGATTGGTTCAGGTGAAGGAACATCTTTTTGCAAAAATAAGTTTCTAGAACCCTCATTTTATTACATCGTTTTATAGAGGAACTAAAGCAGGTACTTATAATAAAAAGAAATAGTTGGAAGAAGAAACACAACATGGTAAAAATATTCAATATAATTGCAGTCTTCGATTTACCATTTTCGTAGCACTTCGTCAATATCTATTTTGTCTGCTCTTTTCCGTTCAAATGCAAGAAACACCAAACCTACCATCATCTCGTGAGCCATTGAAGCCGTGAAACCTCTGAAGAATTCCCTTTTTTTTCGCTCTAATCTCCTCGAACATTTTCACAATAGTAGCCTCTTCTTTGGAAGGAATTTTAATACATGAAAAATAATTGCAATTACAGATTTGTATTTTTCTCATTAATTTCCTTACAACAATTATACTTAATTTAAATGTTGAACAGACTTAAACTTTGTCCAACTCATCAAGACACAAAATTGAATCCAGTAGATCCTCATTGTCTGCAAATCTTCTTTTCATCTCAGCTGTTACTATGTCTACAGTTTCATAATATTCCGCTTTAAATGGCGGAGTTTAAACTATGTCTGCAGTGTTTTGACGAGAAGGTGATGGACCATACAGCACTAATCCTCCAGATGTCTTCCCGTTACTTGTCTCTTCTCTTCTGGGAACTATTTTGAGATTATTTTCTACAATTTGGTATTCTCAGCTTCTTTCAAAATTATCTCATACATCTCTTCTGACCTCAATTTCTTCCTGGACACATTTTATTATCGATATGGTATCCTTCAATCCCGTGCCTCGACCCTGTAAGGACGCATCAGCCGGTTGCAGAACACATAATATTCTTTTTCTACTATCTTTGCCAATCGAACTTCCATGTTTAACATAACGCCTTTGATGTTAACACTATTTGCAATATCTCACCATTGAATTTTCCATTTTTCATTTTATTTGGACTCTTCAAAATCAGAGAATAATTTTCATATATGACTCTTGTAACAGCCAAATGTCCTGACCAAAGCTATTCAATTAGTCGACCATCGTCTTACCTTCATTCAACGCAGTAAGAGGTGGAAGGTAAGCAACGCAAACATGGCCGAGTAGTGGCTGACTGGTCAGTGTTGCCGTGACGCCGCCACAAAATACGGAATAAGTTGGCAATTTTTAAGGTAGGGTTGGAACTATAGTCTCCACAATTTTGGTGAGTCCAAAATCGTTGCCCGAGATATTTCAAAGGCCTTTGATAGAGTCTGGGATATTGCCTTTTTAGCTATGCTTAAAACATTTGGTCGTTCTCCTCCTCTTCTATTATGGATTGGAAGTGTTTTGTCGCCTAATACGGATTGTATTAGATAACGTTAGATCCGAACATCACTCTACAAATGCCGGTGTGCTCTATTATCTCTCCGTCTCTCTTCTTAATTTTCCTTAATCATTTGCTTTCCCTTACTCTCAATTCCATCTATAGTTTTGCTGATGACAATACCCTTCACGATAAATTCGTTTGAGGCAAAGCAAATCGTTTCGAATTCAATGCATCTAAGACCCAAAGCTATCTCATCTCTTTAAAACATTTTACCACTCTCGTTTCTTTTGATGGAGCATTAATTTCCGATACATCGCCAATAAGATTTTTTGACATTAATATTTCCAGTAAGTTAAACGGATCAAGTTTTTTCTGTTGCCAAAGAACCATAAAAATGTCTTGGATTTATGAAAATGTGTAAGAAATGTTTGAGCCCGTCAAATTTAGAGCTCCTCTACAAAAGTTCTACATATATCAAAGCTGTAATGGAATAGAATTCCAATATCTGGGGACCGGAGCTTTCCAAAAGAGTGCCTTCTAACTCATTGGCGATGAGGCATTAACTTGTCATATCAATTCGCTCGACCACCGCCGTAATGCTACATGCTCTACGCTTAGTTATCGCTACATGAATGATCAATGTTCTCATGAAATATCCGTTCTGATTTCTTGTCGATGAAGTCCTACACCGTAGCCCCAAGATATACAAGCCATGAACAAAGTCGAAAAAAGGATCAGCGGGCCGGTCAGCAGGCGACATTTACAGTCTTCTTGCCTTGTTTTACTGCAGGAGTTTTTCATATAAAAATTGCTTGTATTTTGTTCAAACGCTATAATTTCCATAACTTTGTTCTACATGGTATTTTTTTTTTGAAAAACTATTAGAAAGAATTTGTTTTAATTTTATTTTGCTGTGGGAACGACAGTTTTGGGCTTTAGGACCTGTTTAAGATGAAATTTTAGTTTTTCCATGACGAGTATACAAAAAGTAGTGAAAGTGAGCTGTACCCGGCACGTTAAGGCCTTTTAATGTGTCGGTGCCTTCGGCGACTTCATGGCTTGTATGATATTCCGGGGGTTACGCCTAAATGCAGTAGTCCCACTGCAAACAACACACAGTCTTCCAAATGCATTAGAACCACCACGCCGCCAGTCTGCTCATGTACCCTAATCCTCCTTACCCACAGTGGCATATTGAAGCCAAAAAGAGCACTTTATTGCTAATTTGTGAATTTTATATTTTTTAGATTTTGATTGGTGTTTCTTGTTGTAAAGACTCTGGAGTACTTAAATCCGATTAAAAAGAAATTTTTAAGTTGGTTATTATTATAATCCTGTATTATTCCACTACAACATGTTTCTGTGAATGTCATTAATGCATATTTTGCAAAAAATGGTAAATTTACATTTACAATTTTCTTGTCAGGAGTATTGAATTCTATATTTAGTTTACTAATTTTGTTCTAAAATGAGTTTTCCACAAATTCCGTTTGTTATAAGAAGTTATAGGAACGAAAAACATTTTGAGCTATTGATCGAAAATTAAGAGTTGTGAAAAAATTGAAAATCTGGGTTAATCCTAAATTTATAAATTCAGATCTAATAACTAACTTTATTGTTAAAGACAAGTATAGTGAGAAACACTGTGCATAATTTATATTATCGGAATATGGCAGACAACATTTCGATAAATTCATTCGTGATGGACAAAAGGACCTTGAGCTAAAAAGTGTTAGGAAATGTAAATCAAAATTTAGTGCTTTGATCAGAAACAATATCATTATGTATTGGAGCGAAGTTGTGGAATCCATGCAACTAACAACTTCTACGTGAACAGCAGAAGCGGGGCGACCTTCAAAAAGTTTCAAAGATAAGTCTAAGAAAAGTAAGCAAAAGGAAGTGATCGGCTTATGCTTGATAGCAGCTCATAAAACCGGAAAAATAAAACATTTATACGACTTAGCTGCAGTAATCCAATATTTGACTTATTCCCACGATAAACCATCTACGGTACTCAGCGTGATAAAGAAAAATAGTCCCGTGAAAAACAAAACTTTCTGAAGAATCACTATCTACGATATTGGATAACTCTTTATCGAAACAACAATACCTAATATATCAGAATTCTTAAAAGCTTTCAACTATGATATATTCCCTTGTTATCAATATATTCGCGAAAGCTGTTTGTAGACCGGAAGGCGAAACATTTACGTGCGTTGAAGTAACTGTACAGCATTTATTAAATCATACAGCTAAGAAAATCTTGGTTTATCAAAATGAACTATTTGATCAAGTTGATGAAAGCAAAAAGAGGTAAAACTGACTTTAGTTTGTTCATGAGATATGGATGGTTTCTTCAGAATTTTCCAATTACATTTAGTCAAAAGTGGACAAATGATGGTCAAGGTGACGATTCCAGCTTGTTTATAATAACCCTAATTTCTTTACGAATTAATGATGAAGGTGACCCAAATCGTATTATTTGGAGTAATAACACTCCACAGTCTATTCGCTTTTGTAGACCTGTATGCATGAAGTTTCAAAAGGAAACCATCTCATTTATAAAAGCTGAGAAGAAGAAATTTGACTACCAGATTGGAAATTAGAAACTCGCAATAAATATTATAAAAAGAATAGAATTGATCATGCCAAATATAAACAGATTGTGAATCTCCGGGATGTGTTTGATCAAGCCATGGACTTCTCAGATCCTATAACTTGCTCTTTAGGAAACAACATGAGATGGCAAAGGCGATAGAGAGAAGCTCTACCCTAGGAAGTTTTGCAATTATTAGGCAAACAGAAGCTTCAATTTTAGAAGAAGATGACGACGACGACAACAACGCCGATGATAACCCATATTTCCAGAATTTAGTGTATATGATACAGTCAAAACACGAAATCCGTCAAAACCCGATTTTACTAGGAAGTTCTAGTTCTAACAAAGCGCTCTCGGTAATTCTAGTTTTAACTAATATAACATAGTTAAAATTAGAATTAACGAGAGCGCTTTGTTAGAACTAATATTAACTAAAGAATATTTAGTTAATTCTGGTTGTGGCTGAATTCTCGCGTAGCTCTTAGTTAAATGTAGAACTGACTGGTTGCTATTAGTAAATTTGCGCTTTGTTAGAACTAGAATTTCCAGTAAAATCGGGTTTTGACGGATTTCGTGTTTTGACTGTAACATATACATATGTATATGTATTTAGAGAACAATGATGATTGAGCTCGTATTATTCTGTAAGTAAAAAATTGGTTTCTAAAATTGAAAAATGCTTTAAAATAAATTGGAATAGGAATCGGGCAACAAAATATCTGTCGAAAATTTTCTCTTGCTATCAATATCAAGTGTGCAAAATTTCATTTCCATCCATGCTTAAGGGAATAAAGTGGACTTTTTGGCTCCAATGAACCACTGCGTTTTCTCCTTAATGCCATGCATTGATTTACAACATACATAGGGTATGCCTTGAGCTTGACTTAATAATATTTAAAAAAAGTTGCGCAACTATCTCATATTATAATAATTTCAATAAGCTTGGTGTAGTGATTTTTCAGATACTATCTTGGAATGATCACATTAATTCAACTATTGATAAGGTGTATGGAAGTTTGAAGGCATCTGTATATGTCGCTCAATTTCAATTTGACTCAAGCTTTATTGAAAAATAGAATTCAATATCTGAACGTCGCGTGTCGCCTAAAAGTCACTTTAAATTGTTATATTTTGACCACATTTTTGGACAAGCAATCAATGTACTAAATGCTTATCTATATTAATTTATACATATACGAATATGTACACATATTCAAAGAAATCGGAGTACTTATACTCAAAACTACAGCTTTTTCCAGTAGCTTATTAATTCTACCTACACTGGAATCGTTGAATTTATTTCAAGTTTAAGTAGATTATTTCCTACTTCCCTCCTTCCGATTTCCTTTACATCTTTTCTTCCTTTGAATTCTTTTGTTTTGCTAGAGTTTGTCTTTTTTTTATTATTTGCATAATTTAGTTGAGCTACTTAAAGCAATCATACCTTAATAGAATGATGCAATTGTCTTCCTTTATCATGGTTTGTACGTTATCAATGTTTCCTTCGGAGAAAGCCCACGTAGTAAAGATACGAGGAAATTAATGATATGCATCTACATTTAAAGTCATCAAACCAGTGGTAAATAAATAATCATCTCTGCGAGCATTTTTCAGTTCTTCAATGCACTCCTTTTGAGTTAGGGTGGTTTTGAAATCTTTAAAATCAACGCTAGAAAATGTTATACTTTCAAAAGAAAAGAATTCAGTTTTTCATAACACAACGACTTTACGTTAATGTAAAAACAGAACAAAAAACTTTTCGATCTATCAATACTAAACTAAATTAAAAATGTCAAATTTCAGGAATACAATAAAATTTATTTATCTACGGGCACGAAGGTTCATTCTGATTTCATTTGATCCAACTACATACGTCCCACACGTCCGATTTTGATGATGATGGTAGCACGTTTTGCTATGAGACTTCAATCTTGACGCACATTGTCCGTGGTAATTTTCTATTTTCTATTTACTAAGGCTGTTTAAAAAAATAATTCATTTGAATATTTCCTGAGAGGGGTAAGATATTTACATGTACAAAAAACGACTTTTGCCCACCCACAGAAATGTCTAATTTCTAGTTATTCTGTTCTCCACTTATTTACTTATTTCACATCATATTGAGAGATTGAGAATTGATTTCTAAGATAAGGAGTAAAACAAAAACAATTTACTTGATTCAGTTATAGGCTCTTGCCCTCTTGGTTTGGTAGTCTAGTTAGCCTATTAACATGTAATCTCCTGTGGGCATTGGGGTATCTGGTGCATACAAGGAATATTACAAATTCAATTTACAAAGAAAGTATAAGGCCCATCTAATTTGAAAATGCAATAAATCAAGTATTTGTTGAAAAATATAACAGAAGTGGGTATTTGAAAAAATAATACAGTTTTATAAAACCTTTTCCAAGGGCCTTATTAAACTACTACAGTATAATAAGGCCCAAAGCAAAGATTAACTCTTTCAAAATTTTAATTAGAGGAATGATTCCATTTAAACTTGCTAAAACTAAGAAAATCAACAAAATTCGGTTATTTTTAATAATTTCGAATAAAAAGAGGACTTTTTACCCCCCAGGGGGATAATTAGGCCCCAACAGCTTTAGTTAAAAATTTCTTAACGTACAACAGAGTAAATCCAAACAGTCTTCATTCTTTGGAACAAAAATAATGTCACAATTACAAAGTAGGGTATTAAGTCCCACGGTCTACTCCAGTGGGCCTTATTAGACCTATGACAAGATTTTACAAAATTACTCATTAATCAAATAAATAAAATGGTGTGCGAAAATAAACACCGAAATCATAAACTACATTACCTAACGCTCAAACTAAACAAGTTTTTACATGTGGAAATAGCAATTAAACAACGGAATTTTTGATTTTGTCTACACGAAAATTATAATTCCAAGCAGGCATACTGCTGTCGGTGACGTACCGTTCGCTACTGGTAAGATGGCGGCGCGAGCTGCCAGAAGCTGCCTCGACGGCGTTTGTGAAATTTTTAAATGGGGGCCTTATTACCCTCCGGGCTTTATTTGCCGCAGGTACCTTATTCGAAAGTTCTATGTGATATATTAAAATATTCCTCACAGGAACAGGTACAATTTTCTACAATTTTTAATTTATTTAAACCCAACCAATAAGCAGAAATCTTCATATGGAATTAAGTTAGTAAATTAACAATAAGATTGTTGGTTGCGTAAGGATTGAAACTTATCTGTACAAAAGTAGATACTTCCAGAAGCGCTTCCAGCAGGACAAGCGACTGTACGTCCCGTCATTAATCACAACTATTCGACTCAAGGTATATAGAATACAAGCTATTTCCATTACGAACCGCGTTCCGCCATTAGTGACGAAATATTGTGAAAATGTATAGGAAATTACGGTACAGAGAACACAATACCCTCTCTCCTCTCTCTGTCTTTCATATAAAAATGTATATACATTAGTCACAGAATTACGTCACAGTCTCTCAGCTGCCAACTGCCAACATTTCAATGGGAATACTTGTCTTCTATATACCTTGTATTCGTTTTATATACGTCATGAACTCGGGAGAGAAAAAGAATGGTCTATAATAAAACCCAGCACCATAAAACTTTTAGAATTGATGTAATTTATATGGGTTAACTTCGACTGAAAAATAACACCAAGATTCTATTCTAATCGCCGGAAAGGTGCCTCAGATAGGAAATAATGTGACATAATAGATAAACAATCATGAAACAGATATACTTACATATGTATACTAAGGGCCATATTTATCGGCCAAGATTTTCGTTTAATCGGAATAAGATAAACCTGAATAGATATTTTAAATGTGTACCTACGATTTCTAAGTAATCGTACAAATAACTTTCGGGAAATAATGTAGACTTTATCGTAGCTGATGAGATCTGAGCTTACATGTTCTAAGAATTATCCATGAAGAAAAATGTCAATAGATGAGAAATTTTACTATATTTTATCAGCAATACAGAATTATTTCACATTTTTCCGTTAAAGACTGTTATTTTTATAAAAATTTATCTTCCAGAGAATATAGTGGTGTACAAAATACAATTTGAACATAAGTAATGCGTTTTTCTCGAAATTACATTATTTCCAAATATGACATGACACTCTACGGGGCCAAGTGCCTGAAAACATCACACTTCACACTCCTATTATTTAATTAAAATTATTAAGTAGAAACCAACATCTTCTAATTTGATACTAGATAATAAAAAGCAAGCCGCCAGCTTACATAACATAGTTGTATGAATACCGAGAGCTTTTAATTTAGTTAACAAAAGATAATATTTCCCAATGTTAGTGTATACATATCGTTAACGTTAACCATAGAGCTAGATTGCAAGGCTTAAGCCATTTAATTTTCGGATAGCATTCGACTCAGGAATCCTTACTATAATTTGTAATTTGAAGGTCCATGATTAGTGAACTGCAATAGAAATCAACTGGTCCTACAGAACTTAACATAAGTCAGGGATAGTTTTAAAGCCTTGTTATGAGGTTTAGCCAGTTCCGAAGGATATGTAATTTATCATCCTCTTTTTCTTAAAATCCTTTGAATCTCTTATAGAGCATGGGCTCCAGTCCAGAACCATAGAATGATGAGCCAATATCTTATCCATTCATCACATCCATGATAACGCTTTAATAATAAAGGTGGAATATTATATAATTTTAGATTTAATATCATATGTTGTGAAAATATCATTAGTATCAATCAATTAGTGTACATAACGGACTCAAATCTTCATGTAGATACTAATTAAATATAAAACTGGAATTATGACTATAATAAATTATGTAATCATGCATTTTATAATATTTTTGGGTCCCATTATATCATAACAAATTGCTTTTGTGCGCATATTTTGCTGATTTCAGTACTACCAAAGCAATTATGTCAACTTCGTGTACGTTCGGAATCTTATAAAAAGTGATTGAAACTATATAATTACCCTACAATGAAAATTGTTTATTATAGCTATTATTGTACCATTATTGGTTTATTTAGTATAATTAAAAATAAATTTGCAAAACCTGATTTGCGTGCAAAGGCTAGAATTCATTCCTCTGTTTGCACCGATAAACCTATGCATATCGACGAGGTGTGTCACCAGCATTAAACTTTCAAAACTTGAAATGGGAATAACCCAGTCTCAGTGCCAATAATTTCATAATACTATATACATGATACTATTTATTATAGAACTATGAAAAATTAATTATTTTATGCAATAATAGATCATACTTCTTACATTGTTTCTATAAATTTAATTGAAGAAAATTTAATTAAAATGGATAGAATTGTAGTTAAAGGTTGTAAGCTACTCCGCGGAGTGCATAGGTATATGTATTTATAAAAGGGAAATTGTTGAAAGTCGTAGAGCTTCATCAACTTATTAATCTCATTTTAATCCGAAGGTTAAAAGGTTTTTTCAAGTTTGCTGCAGATCATGGATTTTTTTGTTATATTGAAATTATAATGCTAAATCACAGAAGGTTCATTTTTGTACAAATATTTATTTACCTTTATATCGAAGTGTGGATAATAATAAAGTATTTCCACCTATGCAAGCCAACAATTTCCGGCTTTAGAAAATTATACTTGTGTGTGTGTAAATATTTTTATTCAGAGTATGAACAAAACAAAATTGACAGAGACAAGTTAGGATAAATGGACGGGAATCGAACCTACACTTGTTAGAATCAGTCAAAGGTGGAGAATAGAAGAATTTTTAAGGATTTTAAATCAAATCATGAATACAGGATGTGATAAATGTTCTAAAAGGTTTTCGGTTTAAACTCAGTGTGCAAATAGCCACTAATTGAGTGTTTGTGATTTAGGACAGCAAACAGGTATACGGGTATCGTATAAAATACGTGTACATGTGTGCAAACACAAAAAACAAAACAATGATAAATGAATGGCAGCGAGTAGAAATCTCAACAAATTTGAACTCTTATTAGAATATCTTGACTGCTCCTTCACGAATTCTGCTAGCTGTTAATACATGCACTGTGCTCTCCGGCTAACTTTAGTTCAACATAAATATTGCTCCAGCGCTTCACTTAATTTAGCTTATCAGAATTCCTGTTCGTTATACATACATTCTAAGGTTTGTGATTTTTCGCAATACTTTTGACAGTTCTCTGCCAAATTTTACGCCAGTCGGTACTGGCATTGTAATTTCGTTGTACATTCCATGCAAATATAAGAAAAAAAAATTATTTCTAGCTTTTTGGATAATTGGTACAAATGACATCCAGACCGGATAATCATAACTTTTTATTTATTTTTAATGACGGGACAGATGATCCCAGGCACCGAGGCCAATGCGGCCCATTGTGCTAACCTGCTAGAAAGTAAGAAGCGCTAACCGAAAGCTTCCTGTCTTCTTAATGAAGTCCTTTAGGTCAAAATATGTTTGTGCTTATTTTATGAAAAGGCTAAAAATAATACTTAAATTATAACCTTTATACTGCTTACTATTCATCTTCATAGCTTCGTTGGCTTGTACAGGATGTACCGAAAATAATCTGCAATACTAAAACGGCTTAATACATTTCGAAAAAGTATGTTTTTAATTGAAATTTATTTAAACAACCGGTGTCTAGTCGAAAAAAAACAGTTTATTTTTATATGCTAATTACATAGCCTCGTCCTTTCTATTATACGGGAAAAACCTCACTCAAAAATTAGCACTAGTTGGGATACGATACTATAGCGCGGGTTATTTTAACTCTGATGAAATCCAAAAAATATGAATTTGGTGTGTACACACAACACATTCATATTTTACGCAGAAATCTTTCGCTTTTCTGCCGTAGTGGCAAGTTTCTAAATTCGGTAAAAAGAAAGATAATGCATAGTGCATTCTAAAGAATGAAAGAAGGCGCTTCTGAAGATATTCCTTAACGTATATATACTCTCTTCTGTAAGTTATACTCCCGCAAAAATTACGATTAGAGATCGAATCGGAAGCAAATCGCTCAATTGAAATTTGAATTCGATCTTAAAGTCGCTCTCGTCTGGAATTCGAGCCGAAAACGAAGCTGAAGGAAGGCTAATTCGAATCGAAATAACAACTCGATATCGATTTGTCTTCTCGGGACTTTTTCGAAGATTTTTCATGTATTAGTACTATATATGTTTTAGGGTCATAAGTATTCGAGATTTCTTCGTAAAACTACTTAATTTCGAATTGGATAAACGAGAAAATTACACTTTCTGAAAACTGCTTGATATCCAATTGAAAATAAACAAGTAAACTATGAGCAACATTTAACATTTACCAAATGAAAATTTTATTTTCTCAGCACTCACTTACACAGTATATACAGTCCACTCGAAAGCGATCAAAAGAGCTTGTTTTGGACCCGAACATTTCCGATTTGGATGAAACTTTCAGAGTTTGCATGGAGTACCAAAATATCTCTTGTTTCCACCTACCACGTCCTTCGCTAGAGGGTTAGAAGTTTCATGATTTTACGATGAAACGTCATTTTCAAAAAGTCATATTTCGAGAACGGAGCAACCGAGCAGGATGCAGATAAGAGCAGTTCCACTAAATTTAATATTTCAGTGATATTCAAAAATTCATATCTCAAAAACGAAGCCGAACACCATCGCAATTTTTTGTACATACGTGGAAGAAATAATTATAAAGCCACCCTATTTATTTAAAATATTTTATTTATGCAAATATTTTTTTTAACTTTAATTATATTATTTTAATCACAATAACAAAAGTAAATAAAAAATAAGAAAATAAATAAAACAATAATTCATATATGTATGTGAAAAAAATAAAAAATTAAACATAATTTCGGAGGAAATAAATATAAATCCATATTCATACTGTTAATATGTCTACTAAAATAAGGTTATTTATTATTAATTAATATTTGGTGTGTCCTTTTTTCTTTTGGAGGACCTCTATTAATCTATTTGGCATTGATGAAATTAATTTTTTTATTATATTTTCTTCAATTCCATTCCATTGTGTTGTAATTGCTGTCTTCAGCTACTGGACAGTATTGTATTGCTTGCCGTCCATGTAAACTCGATGAGCCAGAATGCCCCATAGATTCTCTATGGGGTTTAGATCAGGGCTGCAAGCAGGCCAATCAAACACAGGTATATCCTTTTCTCTAAACCAACGTTTGCTATATTTCGAAACGTGGATAGCCGCGTTGTCTTGTTGGAAGATAAAATCCGGCCCTATAATTTGTTCAGCATTGTCGATTAACATATCTTCTAATAACTCTGTATACATTTCCGAATTCATACGAGTGGGAGTCCATGCCAATGGAAGCTTACCATGATGGGAAAACGCTCCCCATACCATAACAGAGCCACCCCCGAAATTTCGGCTCATTCTTATTTCCGGAGCCTTTCGCAAATCATGCCAATAAAATTGGCAACCATCTGTGCCATCCATATTAAATTTCTTTTCGTCGCTAAACACAATGTTCTTCCACTCTTCGTCATATTTTATAAATTTTTTGGCAAAATCCATTCTGGCCGTTTTGTGTCCATCATTCAGCCTTGGTTTTTTAACACGTTTTGTCCAGATCGCATTTTGATTTTTATGCAGGATTTGCCAAATGCTTCTGCTGGTCACTGGCAACTTCAATTCAGCCTTAATCTGACCAGCTGTAAGGTGTAACTGCGTTGCCTTTGAAAATATCTGGCGTTTGTCCCTTTCAGATAAAGTTGGTTTACGTCTTGATCGAGGTTTTGTGCCATAATTCTTCTTTAAATTTATTAAATTATTCGCGGCGCAGTGAGATCTAGCTATTTTTTTAGCTATTTGCCATTTCTTCTGGAGTAAAGAAAACCAACTGTAAAAAAATGGAATTATTTAAAACCCTCTCCTCAAAGATATTATATGCAGATATTACCGACTTATTTAATAAACTTTGTTATAAAATACAAAAACTTAACGTGGGTTTATATTTATTTCTGCACACAATATTAGCTTCTGCGCAACTGTCACTTAAAGTAACGAAGAAAAGCACGAAATTACATTGTACATGAACATGATCAGACACGCTTACGCTGAACCCACTTCTAAACCGTAAAAAAATTTTGTTGAAAATCATTATGGTAGGCAACAGTGTGGCCAACTTTTATTGTGGTAAATTTCCAAATTAATATGTACATTACAGAACTGTATTGAATACAATTCCATCGCGAATTTAATTTTACAAATGTATGGAATATGCATAGAAATCAGTATATAATATTACATACTTTTATGGAATGTAGATAAATAGTTATATGTAATATTACATAATCAATATGTAAAATTACATATGCTGGTATGGAATTTTACATTATATATACTTGTAATTTGAAGTTCTTCTCTTTTCTAGCAGAATATCAGGTCGTAAAACTGATTTGTGAGATCTATTCAAATAATTATTATGATTCATCATTTTGGTAATCAAGAATATTTCATTATTTCGAAACTTCCGCTTTCGTCTTTTGCAGAAAAAGTATAAGGATATTTTAAATATATTGCGCCGTAAATCGCTTACAATTAAATGAATAAAGTCATTGATGGTAGATCCGATGTGTTCTTTCTTTTCCAATTTACTTTTTACAAAAGAAGGCATATTTTCCCTCAAAAGTCGAAAACAATTTATTTCCGAAGGACGATTGTGGAAGGAGTTCCAGCAGACAACGTCCCACTAGACATTTATAAGGTAGTTGGGAGCGATTTGTTGTCTTTTTCTACATATTTTCAGTAAATCACTAAAATTACAGAACCGAACTGCACTCAACTGCTCTTAAGAACGGAATAAACAAAAATTCAAAGTTTTTCATCACCATTTCTTTCTCTATCATGACTCACGATTTCACACACACAGTATTGCCAATTCCAGACTTTTCCACAAACTTATGTAAAAAGTCATAATGGAAATTGAATTCTACATAATCCTATTTAAAAATTCTTAATGCAAAATGAATTTTACATAGTGTCTGGAATATTAATAAAAATGTTTGCTATTTTACATAAATTTGAAGGAAATATTTTGTATTCACATTGATTGTAGTAAAATTCCATACAGTTGATGTGCATACATAAAAAGGCTGTAGCATTTTACAACATTTATAATGGTAAAGTTGTGGACCATTTTTTACAGTGTAAGAACGCAGCAATTGCTATCTTACGAAATTTGTTATTTTTCATGGATGGCTTTATAATTATTTCCTTCACGTAGTTAGATTAAAAGCCAGTTGACACGCTTATCAATTAGCGCTGGTACATCAGCATCTGATTCATAATGATTCATTATGTGCTAGTGAGCTATGTAGTAAATTATGGAAGAACCAAACGTTTTGCAATCCGGAGTTAATATTAATGCAGAAATGCTGGAAATTGAAATGTTTACTACGTTAGAAAAGTCTAGTAGTCGTAAACCACGTCGCATGTGGATCAGAAAGTGGATAGAAAAAAAGAAAATATCAGGGCTTCAGCATCAATTTTCTTCGAGAAGTGTCCGTTGAAGACCCAAATACATTTAAAAATCATTTACGTATTTTCCCAGAAGTTTAATGAGTTATTGAATCACGTAGAATCCTTAATATCAAACCCTTTTTTTCCGTGAAGGTTTCTTTCCACTTTCACGTCACAGCCATTTTGAAATTCGCACCAGCATGAACTACCAGCGCAAAAGTTGGAAGTAATCCAACTTTTTTTCACCAGCACGTGCTTGTATGCTGGTTGAGCAGCATTAGTGTTTACATTATACTTTTTTCGTGCTGATGCCACTAGCGCTAGTTGATAAGCATAAGTTTCAACTGGCCTAAGGCTTCTAAGATAAAAATATAAAAAAAGTGCTAGAAGTCCTCAATAGTAAACAATACTATTTTTTTATTGTTTTTCGTTCGGTGCAGCTATATTTTTTTATGAAAAAGCTTGATGTGGCATTTGAATCAGAAAAATCGGTTGCTCTGTTCTTGAGATATAACTTTTTAAAAATGACGTTTCATCGTAAAATCTCGAATTTCTACACGAGTTGGGCGTGGTAGCTTTTTTTTCGCCGGACTAATATTTGAAAAATAATGCCGCTGGCACGATTGCGTTATCATGCACAATGTGAAAAAATCATGTACCGAAACACTTAATAATATTTCGAAAGAAATTTGTAAAACCGAAAAATTCTTCGAGAATTTCTATCAAATGTGAAAACTCAAAAAAGTGTTTGATGGGACCAGGCAAGTAATATAAATATTTTTGGAGTGGGGTGACTTGTTGTATCTACCAACTTAGTTGACGCTAACTGTTGAATTTGATAAGCATTTTATCTTTCTCGAAAATTTAAACACGTTTTCTCAATAGTGCGACATTTATACACTTAAAAATGGCATAACTCACGAACTGCACGTCTGAATTATTTGAAATTTTTAGGAAAGGTACTTGTGTATCGCATGAGAATTCATGAAAATTTAATCTAAATCAGATTATTTTCTTTAATTTTTAAACTTCAAAAACAATATTTTAAGTTTCATTAGAAATTTAATTAAAAAATAAATTGTTTTCCTTATCCATAATTTCATGCCATAATTACATATCTACAGCTTACTTATGCTGAATTTCTTATTAAGATGCACGAGTTTAGCTGTGGTTGACATAAAGACGTCCATTTATACCGTAGTAATAAGCTTTCAATTTTTCCGTTTTCTTAAGACTGGAAAATATTTTATTTTTAATTAGTTAACACAAAATTATTTGTTTGTTAAACTGATGTACATAATGTCAAAATTATCTTGTCAGATTTTTTAAATTCAAACCTAATTTAGACGCAAGTTGTATTAGCAGGAGAGTCCAAGATACTAAAAATCTCTTATCACAATCTAGAACAGTGTTTCCCAACGTTGGGCTCACGCCCCACAGGGGGCAATTTTATTTTTAAGGGAAGCAATTCGAAAATGGACTCGTCTAAGTTAACTGTATGCCGACTCTCTGCTCGAGCTGGTTAAACCTCCTGTAGAAGTAACTTCTGTCCATCATGTTAGTAGCAGTGATTTCATTGTTAGACGTTAGAGTTGAATTACTGGTTATACTGGGTAATTATATCTGGTAGCTAAAAACGTTTCGCCTGATCTAAATATGAAGTACTAAATTTAATTATAAAGTGTATCAATGTTATTAAATCTAGTGCCAAATGTAACGTCTCTTCAAGTTATTTTATGAAGAACAAAATGAAGACCATATGAGACTTATACTTCACGCTGATGTAAGATAGCTATCTCTGGCATACTCTTTATGATTTTTTGAGCGACAACAACTTGAAATGAAAACTCTGTTAATGGTCGATGGTAAAGCATTCGTGAATAATTTAGTTTTAGAAAAATTAAATATATTAAATAAAGAAAATCACTTCAACAAACAAATAAAACTTTTGTCGATGCAAAAGCGAAGATATTTGGTTGCATTACTTTTATTAAATTAGGTCAGACAAATATTTAAAACAAAAATTTTGAAAAGTATCATTGGCTCCAAAAATGTGAAGTGACTGATACCGCTATGTCGATCATCTGCAAATTTTACCGGTTTATTTAAAAGAAAGATTTTCTGGTTTGAAAAAAATTCATTTCCCAACTTGAATGATGCAGCCAATGTCAATGGATCTGTCTGATATGTCAAATATGCAGTATCAAGAAGAATTCGCAGAAATTCAAAATGATGAGTCAATTAAAACTTTATTTAATATAAAAGGAGTGATGGCATGGCTTTGTGAGGAAACCGAAGTCAAATATCCAAATGCAACCAAATATCCAAGCGAAGTATTGTTACCTTTTCTATCTTCATATTTAACAGAATTAGAATTTAGTGCCATAAAAGTGTAAAAAAAAATCGGTTAGATATAACAAAACGGGGAGACTTTAGTATCAAGTTAACTAAATTGGAACCTGACAATTAAAATAATATAGAAAAACGTTTCATTCAAATTATTTTGTACTTGAATTTCAGTACACTTTGAAAATTTATTACTTATTACTTGTATTTGCTCAATAATTTCTTAGCGATTTCCTCCTAAAACTTATCATGTAAGTTACTTTAGTGAACATTTCAGTTTTTGAATATTAGAAATTATGTGTATGTAAGAGGGGGGGGGGGGGCATAAGAATTTTAGAAAGGCTTAGGTGGGACATAGTCCAAAAAAGGTTGGGAAACACTGATCTAGAACGACAGCTAACGAGTCTTGTGTAAATTTAATCTCGGACTTAACGCGAAAAGTAAAAGATGAAATGTTGTCAGGTGTGGAAAAAAAATGTAACATCCGGCCCTCCAAAAAACGATTGTTACCGTTATGCCCCAGGCAATGTTTTTTTTTAAAGATCACTATTTTTCTAACTGAAACATGAATGTTGGTGGGAACTTTCCACCATAATCCCTCCCAAGCTCCGTATAAAATTGTTTTGTGAGGGTGGTAACCTATCGTCAGAGCGCAGAAAGTTTAAACAAACGACAAATGAAAGGATTACTTTTTTCCTTCTTTCTTTTATTTTAGTTGGCGACTGGCTGTTGGTTTTTTCATTGTAAAGAAAAGTTTATTGCTGTGACAAGCTGCCTTCCTTATCGCGCCTGATTTTTCTTACAGGAAGTGAGTTATTTTAAAACAGAGTATCAACAAACAAATGCTGCAATTCAATTTTCTCCTCCCTTTATGTATATGCATTTGTTTCCAGGTTAGTGTAATAAAATTAAAACTGACATGTATGAATATTGTCAAAGGTTTGCAGCATGTCATATGGTAACAAAACTTGTCGAACGAATCGCAAATATCTTTTAAATTAACATGTTTAAAATATTTCACTCATCACACAACTTTTCTGCCGGAGCGATATTTTATGGTGACCTGCTCAAAATTGTAGTTATTTTCAATGAGAACCATTGTACTTTCTGTTGGCAAGATGACAAATCGGTCCACTAGTGTAACTTATTTTTCATGGTTTGTTTTGTATTCTACAGCTATATTATATACACTTTAAGTTAATTCATAAATTAGTGAGACAAAATATTTTCTTTAAATTGATTTCCCAATCGACATAAAAGTTTACGTTAATGAATGTTATAGACACCATCTGTTTTCTTTTTATATAATATAATAATCTATCCTTTTGATTCTTCTTCAACTCCTTTTAATCCTTCGTGTGGCAAAGGGCAGATTGAGAAATTCATATGTACTTTTTTTTCTTTGACAAAATCTATAATTGTACTTACAACTGGTGCACCAAGTGAATTATTACTTACATACATATACACATAACAACAATCCAATTTTTGACCTTCGACTATTGATGGGTTCTAGCTTGTAGAGCTTGAACCCAAACCCAGAAAATAAGGAGCTAATATATTATGAATTAAAAACCAATACAGCACATCAGTACTGTTAAAAAAAAAGCATATCACCTATACAACGGTATGCAGGGAAAGTGAAAAGAAAGTAAGATAATCTTTTCCCACATAATTCACATTTGAACATTCATGTGACCATAAAATCAAAATTATGGAAATGTAAATTGGTGACGAATTCAAAATTAGTTATGTCTTCATCTTTAAATCACATCGCATCGCTTTATTTATTTATTTCTTTTAATACATGACGACGTATGGGACAAAGATCAGGTGGTTTTTACAAATTCTGCTAATAGTCCATATTAAATCAAACGAAAATGGGAATCTCTTGGTGAATCATTTAACGAAATGGATAAACCTGTTCGGGCCGGTTTCAGATATCACTCGGGTTATTGGACACATCGATGTGCTTGAACAGTGTATAATTTCCACAATAATTACAGTTTTCAGAAAGTGACGGGGATTTCCACTTAGAATCTTTCATTCAAGTTTATAAGGTAATCAAGAAAACCGCATATTTGCACTGAATCAGTGCGTTGCGTGTTTGAGTTGTTGCATGGAATTCTAAGTGAGGTTTTTCATATGTATAATACAGTGTTTGACTCTATTAAGTATACAAATTTTTTGTTAATGTTTTTTTCTTTTTTCTTTTGTAATATGCATTTTAAATTGATATTAAGGTTGTATTCACGTTTGGGTGTGCAAAGAAAAACTATGCATATATACAAAGTGGGCTAAAAATCTAGATTGGATTCACAAAATTTAAAACATTTTGTTAATCAATATTTTCTATTTTTAATTTTTTTGTATATTAAATTAAAAACCTGACGGAAATGTTTTTACCAAAAATTACAGCTCCTTCCAATTGTCCTTTTATATAAGTAGGTACATGGTTTTCTTTATACGTTTTCGAGAGCTTAAAGGGAATTTATCTTTCGTTCAAATTAGAATAATCCACACAAGTCAGAGTAACTTCCAAGTCAAAAACAGCCTAATTAAAAGGAATTTCAATATATTTTCGAATGGAATTCATCCCAATTGAAATGCAGCAAAAACGTGAATATTATCTTAGAATAATAAATTTTTTTTTATTATTCTAAGATATTATGCATATGTATCGATAGGCAATTCCATTTTGAAGTGTTGTTTAGCGAAATTTGTTGATTATGTTATTTATTGTCTTTGGGAATTGCTTTTATGTAATTCTCACATGGTTGCATAACGGAATCCATCCTGTCTGTCCTCTTTTCAGTTATTCACGAATTATTAAATTTTCCCCAAAGACCGTTGTAGTACGTATACGTTTTAGGCCAGAGTTGTTTAGTGTTCAGCGAGCGATTTGATTGTTGAGCTTTTATATGTTGAAGTAACAATTATGCATTTTACGTGTAGATTATTCTGCGTTTGGTTAATTATATCGCTTCCCTCTGAGTTCAATTCCATGGTTGCAGTCATAACATATCATAACAAAATTAATTTTTAAATTTTAGGCCAAATATCGTTTTTCAAACGTAAGCTTTTTCCTAGTGTCCATGAAAACGTTTCGGCGCAATCTATGAAAATGTAATGGAAAGCAAATAAAATGACAAAATAGTCTTATGCTAAAGAGCTTAATAAACAATTCTTAGTTAAAAAAAATCACTAAACTAGTGTCAGGAATATTACATACACATATGAGTTTCGGAATAACAAAAGCTGCTTCGAATAGTCAACTATACGTTCGAACAGGATAAACCCGCAGAGTTCAGCCCAAATGTTCTATGTATATAGTTGTAATGTAGGCTTCAGCAATCCCACTGTCATCGCCACCTAGTGTAAATGACCAATAAAAACTTTGCTATGCAGGAATTCCTAGCTATAGTCAACTCCAATTTGTTTTATTTCGCCTCAATTGAGTTGGAGAAACGAATGTATTTTGTCATTGGCAACTCCAACAATAAACTCTAAATCATTGGTTTCATATCAACAAAATGTAAGTTTCCCGAACTTTTGGTAGTCGCATCGTATGCAGTGGCGGATCCTGGAGGGGGGTCGTGGGGGTCATGATCCCACCCCTAAATTTGAAGAAAAAAATATTTAATTAAAAAGTTACGTTAATGAAAAAAATGTAAAAAATCGGAAATATTTTGCTTAGACCCCCGTAACTCCTGAGAAGGGCGGATGTGGGGATGGTTGAGCAGTCGTTGGAAAGGCCATGAGGTTCTGCATACATTGAGTCTTTAATTGTGACCGTACTCTATGTACCTACTTTTTCTTAACCACCCTGTAACTCTCAAACAGTTGATGAGGACCCCCCACCGCCCCTTGCCATACAATTTTTTGTTTGCCTAGGTGTCTAGCATCCGCAAATTTCGTTTGATCAAGTTTCGAAAATACACATTGTATAATTCAACTTCAAAAAAATTGTTTATTCCAAAACTTTAAAGAATCAGAATTTATTTCAATGAATATTATTGTATGCATGTAATGTATGTGTATAGGTTTTTCTCAGTATTTGAGTTTGGCAAAGACACGAAACAGACTCCCTCACTACCACATGAGACCTCACTTAGTCCCAACTCCTAACGTTATAAAATATTTTCAGCGTTCTTTCGTAAATGCACTGACATGTATAATATGGATTGACTACGTCCATAGAAATAGCCTGCAGCAAGTGGACTCACTTCTATATAGCGTTCTTCTCTGAGAGAAAAGTATAAACAACAAATAATAAGTGGGTTCGTCGAAATAAATGTTGTTAAATTAATTATTTGGGTTAATATGTGATAAAAAGTGTTTTACCAAAGCAATATATTCATAGATACTCAACAGAAATTCGGAATGTTTTATTAAAATCACTTTTCAACTTACCGCCAATGGTTTTTCCAATATTGGAACCGACGTAAGAACTATTTTTGACACAAAAAATTGTACCCGCATGAAATAGCATATCGAGCCAAACTAACTACTACATTCTATTAAAAAATTACTTTTTGTGTATACATCATCCAACCGCTTAATGCGGAAACCTCTAGTACCTACAGTACTGTGGTGGCTAAACTAAGCGACTTACGTCGCTATATGTTTTTGTTTTTTTTTGCTCAATTTAAAATTAGAACTAAACGAATTACGGCGCTGTTTTTGTTTTGCTGAATTTAATTTGTAAGACGACCCCCAATAATTTCAATGCTAGATTCGCCACTAATCGTATGTTGGACATTACGTTTGCTACAATTTAATCGTTCTCACCAAAATGCCATACACAAGCCCTTATTCACTTCTCCGATGCGATCAAGTGATGAGTCAGTCAAGCAAAGAAAATGGCTGTTAATTATTTTTTTCCTTCTAACTCGACGTTCAGTGGATATCTCCAACTATTCACATATGTTATTTTCTTGGCTCTTGTAACTGCTTTTTGTACTTTTGTCCCTGTGTCCAATGAAATACATTTGTAAAGAATTCAGTTTTAAATCACGTTGCAGGTATAATTGGGCGTCAATAATTATCAAAACGACGGATTCCCATAAATGGAGGTAGCACAGAAAAGAAAAAGATTGCATTGAGTTGAGTAATATTCCAGCGTCTGATCTCGTTTTAATATTTTCTACCCCAGATGTCAGTTTTTCCAAAGCATTTAAAATGTTCAATAAATGTTATTTTTTCAACAGTCACCGCATCTCCTCTTGTCTTCCAACGAGTTTCTACACTGCGCTTAACACATTGACAAGTGATAGAAACTACCAAATTTAAATCAATCAAATTTTGCAAAATTTGATGATTTTTTTTTTTTTTTTGCAATGAAAAATCTGCCGAAATATTTTCGGTAAGCTCTTAAGAAGAAATGAATGTTTATTGATCGTCTCATTGCTCATGAAATTGCAATTCGCCACTGGAGTAGTCATATAAAAAATTTACGAAATTCAATAATAAAATTCATTTAATTAATTTAAATTACCCAAGAAGTCAAAATGACTGCTTTTGGGCAATATGATATAACACATATGTACATACAAGCGGCAATGGAGCAGGAGGTGATAGTACTGACCTAAACAAACAATTTTTTGTATTGTATGGCAGAGGGGTCATATCAACCGTTTAGGAGTTACAGGGTGATTAAGAAAAAAGGCTAGTTTTTCACAAAACACCCTGTATCTTAAAAAGTACAGGGCGGGCGGTCACAGTTAAGAGCTCATTGTATGCAGAACTTTATGGCCTTTATGGCCAATGACCGCTCAACCAGCCCCGTAACCCTCTCATCGCAAGAGTTATGCTTGTTTAAGCTAAAAATTTCGGATTTTCTTACCTTTTTTTTTTAATTTGACGTATATTCTTTTTTTTCGCAAAATGGTCATTAACATAATTTTTTTACATCCTATGTGCATCTGTAACCGTTAAAGAGTTATAGCTCTTAACCTATTCTCCAAGCTATTCTCAATCCTATTCTCAAAGATAATTTGTTCCCCTACTGACTGAAAACATGTCATTTTAAAAAAAACGGCAAATTTCGGTATGACCTAAATAGGTTGTGAGCTAATAACTCTTTAACGCATAGAGATAGCAGATAGGGTAAAATAGGTTAAATTAAAGAGGAGAGTCTACAGTTTACAGTTTTTTTAAAAAAAATGTATGTTAATGACCTTTTCGCAAAAAAAATAGAGGTCAAAATAAAAAGAAGGTAAGAAAATCCAAAATTTTTAGTTTAGACCACAATAACTTTTGAGACGAGAGGAGCACCGGGCTGGTTGAGCAGTTTTTGGAAAGGCCATGAAGGTCTGCGTACAATGAGCTCTTAACTGTGACTGTTTAGAGAAGAAATAGACATTTACCAGCAAATCAACCACATCATCATAATAAGAGTCAGTTAGTTTAACTTTAGACACAGTCGAATAAGCATCTCGGCTTTGAGACCAGTTATCAGTGCGAGGTTAATTAAATATATATAATCATTTTGCCAGTCAAAAGCTTGTGTTTTCTTTCAAAAATCCTTCGATTCGAAGTCCTTACTTCGTCTACTTACTAACAGTGACCGTACGTCCTGTACTTTTTAAAAACTAACTTTTGTTCTTAATCACCCTGTAACTACAAAACGGTTGATATGGCCCCTCCCCCTGCCATACAATTTTTGTTGTTTAGGTGAGTACTATCACCTCCTGCTCTATTGACCTCCTAGGCGGAAACACCCTGTATATCAGAAACACAAAGAGAGGGGGTCGGTTATAACAACTATAAATAAATGCATTTATATCATGTATACAAAGTCTGCAAATTCTAAGAAATTGTATCGTTATAGACATAATTTTTTTTCTAAACGAAATTAAAAGGCAACATAGTGTTAAGTGTTCTTAAGTTAACTTTGCTTCAACTATCACGTATTGGGGATGTGTATGACCGATGGGGCTTTGTTCACAATAACAACAATGGCGCTAAAGGAAGTATTAACAGCTGATGTTTGTTTACATACATGATTGAGCTTAAAAATCTCAATGTCGATAAGGACTGGCGGGGTCAGTACGCATTTTTGTTAAATTAAATACATACTTATTAGTATAAATAATTTTGTGGATTACAACATTATTATGTTATTAATTTTTAGTTTTTAAATAATTTAGACAGAAATATAAAAAATGCCGCCCCAAAATATGTGCCGCCCGCAGACCACCCCCACCGCCCTCTAGATACGCTACTGGGACTGATTGATTTCTCACTATATGTAAAAAACTTAAATTTTTGCTTGACTACACCAAGAAGGGTTGCCTGATTTAGTTCATTTTTGAAATTGTATAAACTATTTCTATGTGAACACCGTGTAACTTCAGCTCTCTACGTCGCGTTCTCAGGCAATGTCCAAATATTCAGTGAAAAACGAAATTTTTTTATGACAACCCTACGAAGGAGTTACCTGATTTGTCCCATTTTCAAATTTAGATCTAAAATATTTTTAAAAGGCCGTGTGCATAATTTCAGCTCTCTAACTGAACGCATTCTTGAGTTATCGAGAGGACGGATATGCAAAAATCAAAATAATTTTTGATATTATGCGCGGGTGTCCAATCCATTTAGCTATACCATTTTTCTCTTCATTAGTATAGGTTGAGCATATTGCATTTAAAAGTAATAGGAGATATTGGCTACGTAGATGTCCTTAAGTCGTATTCAGTTTTATAACTTTAGTCTAAATAATGCAAGCAAATTTCGAAACATTTCTGAGAACTGCAAACTCCTGATAGGTATATTAGGTACGTAGATATAGCATGTAGAAATATAAAATTATAGTCGTTCCATACTGGGATATTCTGTTTCCATTAGTTTGACGTAACGAATAAGTGAAGATTGAATGCATTACCTTAAAGCGAATCTTTTGCGCCCGTTAACTAACGAATTTGAATTTTAAGACTACCACATATATGTATATCCTGATAACTTGATAATGACTTTGATGGCTTAGCGGATGGAGCCGCAGGCATGTATAAATTGGTATTACAACATCTTAAAAACTTATTCCACGTTGAGAACAAAGATAGTGTAAATAAATATATAAATATAAATACTCATAATTATATAAGTACGTACGACTATGAGAGTCTACAAAAAAATATATTAATTGCCAACCTCTTGAAAATTTTTGAGAAACCACGGCAACTTTATTAATAAGCGATTTATTTAGTCGCAAATCACGTTTGCTTTCGGGTATGCATCAAAATATTAATCAATCGGAGATTTTCTACCATTTAAAACAAAAATTCTTACAAATTATTCTTATCAATTATTAAGTTAACTAAAGTCACAAAAGATCAACTCAGGTTAATATGCCCGGAGCATCTATATGCTAAGCCCTATGGCTTAGTCGACCCCTACTCTTAACCTTAACTTTAGATTTTTTAAATTACTCAATATATAAACGCACGCCGTTTGTCCAGTGCATTATATACTGTGGGTAATAAAATAACTAATTAGAAAAATGATTCTAAGTAGTTTTCTAATTTGAGCCGAGCTGTGAATCAATAAAATTCACTTGATTTCAATTCAAAAGTTTTATGAGTCTATTTCGGTTGTCTCGTGCGGACTTGACGTATATGCACTATATAATTTATGTTGATTGTATCTATCCAATAAAAAAAAAAATGAAAATTGTATAAGATGTCTTGCAAAAAATCAACAATATTCGCAAAATAAGATCTTCTTAGCCATCTTAATAATATACATATCTGCATACATACTTTGAAGATAGAAATGATCCATGGCAAGTGAGAACATTTAGAAATGGTTTTCCCGAACCTCTTAACGATATTACCTTTACCCACCCGTTTCTTCTTGTCATATAGTCGATAGAAACTGAGTATAACTTGTAGAGCTTACAACTTGCAATAAGAAGCTTTTTGGCGCCAGATTTCATTTAAGACATGACCACCCGAAGTCCCGGACCCAACTCCAACCCCGACCAACAACCATATACAAGGCCTCCACGATATATAAAGCTCAAATAAATGTTAAACTTGGCCGAAGAAGTTTCTCAACATTATTTCAGTTATTAACGAGATTTTAGCAAGCACAGACGATAGGTTGTGTACTGGTGTTGTTCGTTGCTAGTTGTTTTGTTAAAGAAATATGTATTATTGTTTTTAAATAATTACAAAAACGAAAAAAAAAGAAACGCAAGATATCATTGAACGAGTTCAAAACGATTGTGCGATTATCTTATAGGTATATACCTAACCAACTTTAAGCTTGCTGTTAAAAAGTGATAGTTGTCCAATCCGGTCTGGTTAAAGTTTTATAATTACCTACGTGCTTGTTGCTTTTCGTTGTTTTTGTTTTTCTTCGTTGCACTCCACCTTGAAATTGACTTAAAATTAATAAAATTTATCAGATCAGTCAGTGTCTTTGCGTTTCCTTAAACGCGCGTGGTCTAGAATTCTTACAGATAAATAATATTATAATACGCGCATATTATAGTATATAAAGACTGGAAATAATTGTGACTACAGCCAGTAGAGTAATATGAGTGCCCTAAGTCGACAACTATCTGAAATGAGTGCCAGTGAATTAAATGAAGCAATTGATGACACGAATTTTCCACAGGCTCATGCCTTATCTAGGCAGAGAAATAATAGTGTTTGTAGCACAGGCAGTGTTTCGGCTACATTCATACCTCTTCCTAGAACAAATAGTCTTAATGGTGAACATCAAGAAGTTGTTGAGGAGGAACCTAAGGATGGTGATGGTGATAAAATTGGAGAATTAAAGAAGATGTCTGGTTTTATGAAAAGGGAACATCCCACTCATTTGAAAATGAATGGAATTGTAGAGGGAAAATTTGATGTACCTGGAACTCCTAAGACTCCAAGAACTTCAACTACTCCAGGTAATAATTGTAAACATTTTGTACTGTTTTGTTAATAATCTTCAGTCCAATTTTAAAAACATTTCAATAAAATTTAATATCGAGATTATTTTTCATTTGACTCCTCGACGTAGAGTGAAACGTGTTTTTGTATAACATTTTATTCTTCTTTATAAATGTTTGTAAAACTATATATATACATATATATATATATATATTTAGATAGCCTGTTACTAGTTTAATAGCTCTGTTATCTAATGAACTCTATACTTTCTTCAAAGGAAGCAACATCATCAAGTTAATTACGCTAAGCTTGGGTCGATAATTCTTAACAATACTTGGATTTACTCGATTTCGATTCTAACAGTAATTTAATTTGATAAAAAATTAACTACAAATGTTATTCGCTTTACATTAAAAATGTCCAATTTTTATTTATTCGGATCATCACATATTTTCTCGTAGCATTCGTACATTTCAGGGGTCAAAAGATTATCGATAACCTTTTGCGATGGCAATGGCATGTAGTAATTTTAATTCTTTCCATATTTATTGAAAATCGTTTATTGATTTTTTTGGAATTGTTTCTAATTTACTAATAATTAGCGTATGTTATTATCTTATTCTCTTCTACAATCGAATGTGTTCAATAAAGCTTAGAGTGGAAAAATTCTATTGAGTATTTTGCCCATTGGCAAAGTCCAAGTTTTTTGTATATGTAGGTCATAAACTTTTATTTATTTTTAAATTTTTTATGATATTCACGTGTCTTTTTATTGTTATTTTTATTTATATTATTTTTATTTTATTAGTGCTATAGGTATATTATATTCGTTATTAAATTTTTTAGAAAATTTTACATAAATATTGTAAGTACATACTTACATCCATAAAAAAACCTATGTTCCATGAAATTAAAGGCATGAGATTAGGATAACTGATGAGCTACACAGTAAAAAAAATGTTCCATAAAGTGAGTGGCAACAATTTGTGCCACAAAGCTTAGGTATTTTTCGAGAAGATTAAGGAAAGCAGCACTTAGGAAAACGTAGATTAGGTTTTATCTCTAAAATACAGGTATTTTTTTCCCTAAAATGTAGGGAAAAAGTACCAACGAGTACCCACACGTTTAAAAAATATAACAACGAGTTTAATAGCTCATTTCTTATGTGCCATACTACTAAGTAGTACGGTAGCTCTGGTGAAGTGGACACAATATATATGACTTGTTTTCAAAAACAATGTTTAATTTATATTAACGAAAATATATTTGTAAGTACATAATCCATAAAAAATGTATAATAATACCTAATTTATTGAATGTTCTCTTATTCCTTATATCCGAGAAAGCTTAAAATTTCAGAAATTTTACCTACTATACAGGGTGTCCCGTATGTGGTCTGGCACCCGAAGGCTACGGATAGGTCATGCTAAGACAAACAAAAAATTGTATGGGTGGGGGAGGGGAATTCTAACGGTTTCGGAGATAACGGGACTTTAAGATATTTCGGTATGTTTTTATATATTACCCTGTAACTTCTAAACGTTACATCCTATTACGATGATTTAAACTTGGCTGGATAGGTAATCGTTGGATCTATCCAATATTCTATCAATTTTCCCCCCTCTTCCTCTGCGTTTTGAAGTTATAGCTCAAAAATTTTCAAATTTCGGAATTTTTACTCGTTTTTTTTTATTTAACTAGTATTTGTATCAAAAAACTCGTCATCAATATCCATTTTTCATATTGAATTTAAAAAGCCCAAAAGCTTAGCTTTAAAATGACTTTTCACACTCTGTACCCAAAATGTAACCATTTCTGCGTTTTTTGCACTCTTTCTTAAGCATCTCCAGCGAAAATGACTGAAAAAGTTCAATAAGTGCCAGAAAGTCGGCAATTATCTTTTGGAAATGACCTTTTTCAGCCATTTTCGCTGGAGATGCTTAAGAAAAAGTGCAAAAAACGCAGAAAGGGTTACATTTTGGGTTCAGAGTGGGATACGTTATTTTAAAGCTAAGCTTTTGGGCTTTTGAAATTTAATATGAAAAATTGATATTGATGACGTGTTTTTTGATAAAAATAGTAGTTAAATAAAAAAAAAACGAGTAAAAATCCCGAAATTTTAATTTTGTTGAGCCACAAATCCAAAACGGAAAAGGTGAGGGAAAAATTAATAAAACATTGGAAAGGTGCAACGAGTATCTATCTACCAAAGTTTAAATTATTATCATAGGAAGTAACGTTCAGAAGTTACAGGGTGATCTATAAAAACATACCCAAATATCTTAAAGTACCGTTATCTCGGAAACCGTTACGACTTCTCCCCCCCCCCCCCCCCCCCGTACAATTTTTTTTTTGTCTAAGCATGACCTATCCGTAGCCTTCGGGTGCCAGACCACATACGGGACACCCTATATATAGGATTTGTGGTGCCAAAGACCTAAATTTATTGAATGTTCCACTGCTTTGGGGAAATTAAACTGATCTTCCCTTTCTATCAGAGAAATATATATTTATTTTTAGAGGAAAACGTGTCTTAAATTTAGGGAGTAGTCCTTCTTTTTTTTACAGTGTACTTCAAAAATTTTCAATCATTGGGTCCCAGATCTGTATTTACTTATGTATGTATATGATATGTATAAGTATGCCAGTTACTGAAAAAAGTAACATTCAATTATAACAACACCGAAAAGTCTTGAAAACTATCATAACACTGTTGCTGTTATCCTATCTTAATATTACATGATCTTTCTGTAAAAACACCGACCTCAAGTCCTAGCGCCTCTAAATTGGCTCTTTTGTAACCTTAGATAACATCATATGCTCATATGTTTGTAACGCCATAAGTATAAATAATTATGGGACGGAAAATGGATTAGACATTCATGTGTAATATTGAAAGTTATTTTGATTTTTGCATGTCTATCTGTTTATCTGCACGATAAGTTGAGAACGCATTGACCTAACGTGCTAACATTTCATACTTAGTATAATTTTATGAAAAAAGTAAGTCCAGCTCATAGATGGCAATTCCTTCCTATCAACGCTTTACAAAAGTTTTGATTTTTTACTATAAAATATAATTGGACACTTCATGAGAAGGCGTTTAGCGTGAGAGAGAGAGAGCTGGAACTTTGTACACAGTGTTCTCGTAGTAATTATAAATTTCCATTTTTGCAGATTTCACGAACTATACTTAGAAAGATGTCACTCCCAAACATTTTTTAATGAAATGAAAACTACTACGGAATATAATAACCATGGTTACAAACCTTTTTACTATCCGACAGAACCGTTGAAAATCACTTTAACGATCTAAATTTCATATTTTCAAAACAGCGGAGTGGTTATTTCTAAAAAAAATTTAAAATGGCCACTCCTCGCCTTGCGATGATTAGTGATTGTGCAGCATACAATTTTCAGTATATACTCATGGAAAATTTTAAATTTTCAACATTTACATCGATCCAAGGCATTTTCCATGCCGTAGAACTATAACTGAAATCGGTATAAAAATCAGGGTTGCTAAATAACGATTATTTTTCAAAATTTCGTGGAGAAAATCACACAGAAATATTTGTCGAATTAAAATCTTTTCTACACCTACTTACAGCTATTAAGTATCTCTGGTCATTGCTACTAAAATCACAAAATTTGTTATTAATAATATAAAAATCATAGTAAAACAATTATATTTAAGTTTTATTTTAAAAGAAACGGTTAAACTTTACTTACATAGGGTTTCAGTCCCTGTAATAAAAGGCATTTTATTTTGCATTATTAAAAAATAAGTACATATTGAGTATTTTAATTGAAAAAGAAAAAAATCACTTGGCGATTTTTATTTGTTTACCAGAAAAATAAAAATCACTTCATGATTTTTCTTCTTGATTAAGAAAAATAAAAATCAGGATGTGACTTTTTTATTTATAATTGGGAAAAACAAAAATTATTCGTGTTGAGAAAAATATTAGTTATATCATAACGATTATTATTGGTGACTTCAAAGAATAAAAACCTTTCATAAACATTTCATAAAGACTGAAACTATATGTACCTAAGAAAAATTTAATCGTTTCGCTCGGACTTTTAAAGTAAAATAATATAATATCTAAGATCATTTTACAATAAAATTTATAACTATTACGATCTCTGGTATATATAAACATATAGAAGTGCCATATGAATTTATTACCTCAACTAATTAGATTTTTCCTCTAAAATGTCAAAACAAACTGTTATGGTTCGTAGAATAGAACTGAAGACTATAACTTAACCCATCATTTATTAGGTCCTTTTCGATATATATGCACAAGCATAAACGACTTTTCTGTATTTTTAGTTTTTCGTTTTTCAAAAGGCAAATGACTTGAGTGATAATACATATAATTGACGTAGACTGAGAATAATCTTTTTCGCGTACAAAGCAGTTCTCGGTAGGGTCTAGCATAGTTAGTTTTCCTCAAAAACTAAAATATGGGGGTTGTTGCCATTAATAAGAATTGCAGAGTGCAGTTGGTATGATCTTGAATGCAACGGATTTTTGAGCTGCAGAGGAAGGTTTAATATTTTCATAGATTCGTTTGTGTATTTTTGAAAAGCAATAATTTTGTTTATTGGTTATAGGTCTCTCATACTTCCGGCTTTTAATATATCAAAATGATTGATAAAATTTGATATCGTTTATTTTGCACCAACTAATTTAGCACTATCAAATAGACATCTTATATCTATTTTTTAGAGTGTTGCATATCAAAATATTTTCTCGATAACTATGATAAGCAAAAGTACCTAGTCGAGAGGTTTGTATAGTGTTGGGTTGGTGGATAGTGATAATTTTACTTAGGATACCAAGATGGTTAGGTGTAGTTCATTGTTCTCTAAACTGTTAGGGAGGCCGAAGGGCAAGTCAATCAAATTCTATACATTGATTCTCTTTTGTGGGCAATTGGCTCCCAGTCCCAATGCATCTGTTCTATTTTCGACTAACTGAGTTACAGGACTTCTCGCCTAAAAACGCGAACATTTTATGTAGGCCTTCGTTCTCAACCACAATCAGAAAAGGCAAGGCAAAGCTGGATGGTTTATTAACAGTATTCTATATTGAACACTTTGGGGTACTCTGAAGTACCTTAGTACCCATTACGATTCGAGCCATTGAAAGAAATGAAAGCTTTTTTGAAAGGAGGCAAATTACCATTCATAAAATAATAAAAAATTGGTGACAAATGCTTATTTCTGTATGGTAATAAATATTTTCGGTAATCTGGATTTTACTTTTGAAAGACATCTTATAAGTATTTATCGAAACCTAATATCGTTATCTTCAGGAAATGTTTGTTTAAGTTTTCGATAAATGTCATTCATTTACTCCTGTGAAACGTTCAGCAGGTACAGCTACTGCAGAGGACTCCTGAATACTCAATGGAGCAACAATTATAAATATCTTAGCTGTATGGCCTTTTTAGTATTGTCAGTATGTAAATTTAGGGTTTTCATACATATGTATAAATATAATTTTCATTTAACCAGTATTGTGTCTGGTTTATTAAGCTAAACGCTTTTTTGTATTTGAATTAATATGCTCTCTGCCTGTATACTTCTTTTCTATCTACATATGTGTTGTCTTTGTTAATAATTTAAAAATCCTATGGCACTAAAGTACCTACACTAAATGATTTTCATTTAAGTTCATAGTGTTTGAGTTAAACATTTTCCCAAATATCGCAAATACGACATAACCTACCTAAATAATATAACGAAATTTTGAGCAGCTCTTTGATTTAAAGCAAAATGATTTTGAATTTCATTTATCTTTTGAGAGCCTTATTAAAAATAGTAGTTGGTCAAATTCTCGTTCTTAGACTGAAATTAATATGAAATATACTTCCAAAAATATTGCATTTTTGGACCCAGCAATTAGAGAGGTCTCCTCAGTATGGTTATCTCTGATCACCTACATATCTCCATCCTCCACTGAACTTATACTAAAAATATTTAATAAAAAGATTACTCTTTTGGACTTTTTACCGGGTTACACTTAATTTTGATCAAGAAAGAATCTTTTGGGATTCTCCGGTATATAACAAAAGCTAAAAAATGTTCTAATTTGTTATTTCATCACACAACTTATTAATTTTTGGTGACAAGTTTCAAGTCTTGGTTTGGCTCATCAACAGGTCCCAAATAGCGAAATTGAGTGATTTGAAAAACAAATGAAAAAATGAAAAAAAGAAGAAAGAAATGAAAAGTTTGAGAAAAATAGAAAAAACAATTTTTTTATTTATTAAAAAAATGTAAAAAAATGTTTAAAGAAGCAGATTCATTCGAAGCGAATCGAACCTGTATACGCCACGCAGTGGGCTGAAAAGTAAAGAAGAAAAAGGAGAATCTCAAAAAATTCTTTCTTGAAAAAAATTAAAAATATTAACTACCTGACAAATTCAACTAAAGAAATAGGGAGTTCACATTAATTCTATATAACGGCTAATATAAAGTCCCGTAACAGTATTTGTTTCGGTGAAGTTACTTATAGAGATCATCATCTTTATCCGCCAATGTGAAAATGGTATTTATCGACAAAGTATAATATTCTCACAAATATAAGGAATTTTATTATAATATCTGGAAAAATTGATGTAGACGACTTGGACACCACTTCATAATGCTCATAGAACTCCGAAAGTGGTCCCTGAGAGTAGCAGCCAACTCAAAAGTACTGAAAAAGTAACTATATTTGTAAAAAAGCTTTCGTATGTTAAATGTATGTTGATGATATAGGACATGGTGCAGAGTGATGATAATAATTAAGACAATTACCATATCCAAAACGTTCACTGTAGAAAAACTTATTGGGAAAAACCTTGAAACGTATATAAGAGAGTGATTATATAAAACATCAAACTTGATTTCTTGCATAATCTATAATTTATAAAAATAAGTACATATACTTAAATATGCACCAATTATACATATGTATGTACATCATCCAATTAAAAAAAAAGAGATAAGAGCTTCCAACTTAAGTTTAAAATGACAAAAAAAGTATAAATTTTTTTATATACGCATACTAGTTTCAAATTATTGCTCGCCATAAAACACAGACCAAATGAAGCAATGTGATGAAGTTGATGACGACTATGGATCAGAGGAAATTTTGTTTCGACTGGTTTTGCACTGCGAAATTTAAAACGTGTGTAAATCAATCTTTATTAAATTGTTATTAAAATAAACATGATACACTTCTTCCAATATATGTCGAAAAACTCTAATAATTGATTAAATTGTGCAAAAAGTAATATCAATTTAACTAGTTTTATTATGAAATATCGAAAGTCGGATAAATTACTTTATTTAAACATTATATGTGACTTATTTTATTATTACAATCTCATCGTTCAATTACTTGGACATGTTCGAATCGCTTAACGAATTTAAACTTTTTTAATTTTGCAATTGTGGAGTATTACTTTGAAAGAGTAATAAATAATTAAACAAAACAATTATTATGGCAAAAATTACATAAACATACAATAAAAAACAAGAAAAAAAGCTAGAATTGGTCTAAGACCAATTTTTACGATACCGTAGATGAAAACTACTATGTAATTTCGTATGGTTGACCAGTAGGGTTAGTTATTATAGCTGAGTTCTTTTTGTCAGCAGAACAGAGCAGAACAAAAAATACACAAAAAAACGACTCATAGATTTTCATAGAAGATTTATAAATGAAGCGAACAGTACAAATAGTTTGCTTCAATCGACAGAACAATTTGTTCTCTCCAGTATATAGGAATTGTAGTACAAGGTACACCAAAGATATTATTGATATAAATCCATAAAAAGGTAGTCACACTAAATTAGCTATAAAATAAATTAGTATCACAGTCGTATATATATTGAAAATAAATCTGAATTTTGGGAACTGTAATAAAATTGTATTAAATAAGTAGGCATTATTTCAACCCAAACTGTAGCAGGTTATTACTCATAAAATTTGTTTAAATAAATAAATGGAATTTGTATGCAGATATAGGTACATATAGCTGAAATAACTGTTCTGAATTACCAGCTTCGTAGCAGACAGAGATTATAGTTTAAAAATGTGAGTAATCAATCAGTGAAAGCAGATGAGAAGTGTAGTAAGCTATTAATAAAAGTTATAATAAAATTATTAAGTTTACGTCGAACAAAAATCGGAGCTTTTTATTTATTGCAAATCTCTTTGTTTCTAGTTTTTTTGTTTTTTTTTAATTCAATATTGTTGAAAAGTGGTCAAAACACTTGGCTAAACAATGGTTACCCCTCTGTGAAAGTTTTATTGTTAAAGTGGTTTTCGCATGTATTTCTAGAACGTTTCGGCGGACAGTAAAAATGAATATAACCAATCTTATGGGATGTTATATTCCCAAGTATTTTTTAGTATACAATAAAAACATGTAGATCTGATTGTTTTCACAGTATATGTAAAAAACCTCAATTTTTGTATAGCAACACCAAGAAGGTTACCCGATTTAGTCCATTTTGAAATTGTATTTACTATTTTTATGAAAAAGATGTCACAAAATGTCAGTTCTTTACATCGACGCGTACGCAGGCAGTTTCAAAATATATTGTGAAAAAAGGAAATTTTTGTATGGCAACCATACGAAGGAGTTACTTGATTTGTCCCATTTTCGAACTTATATCTACGGACAGACGGACATGTTAAATCAAAATAACGTTTAATATTATGCGTGGGTGTTCAATCTAATCTGCTCTACACAAGTATTAGTATAATTTCTAGGCGTTACAAACGGAACGATATACTTTTCAGTCACATTAGTATTGGTGTACATAATAACTGCCCCTTTCGGGCAGGAGACAAGATAAAACTGTGAGCAATTTCTACTAGGGTAAGCTTTGTATATCGTATGATTTCATCATATCTAGTACCTGTGATACACATATGAAGGGTAATTTTACTGAGTATTTAAATTAGACTGCTTTTACTCTGTGTATGTCACCAAATACCCTGTCTACTCTGAAAAACACCCCGAAAACGGAACAAGTAATTTCAGAGTATTCTATGTACTTATATCACCAAAAATTTCTGAGTACCCTGATAACAGGGTCATTTCAACTTGTAGTCGCTAGAAATATGAAATTTGTGTAAGCACATATTCAGCGATAGACACTGACAAATCAAACCAAAAATAGAAATGAAATGTGACAATTCGAAAATTATCATATGAATCGTCTGCTGACGCTTCCTTTTAAAGAAATAATCCATACTAAGCGTTAATATTCGAAATACTTCGATTTATGTGTATCAGGAGTCTCTAATTAACTGGGTAGTTCAATTACCCTGAAGCAAATACCCAAATAAATTTACCCTATGTGTATCACAAATATTCGGTATAATAACATGACAATACCTTTTATACTCTTCATTAACAATGCGTCCTTCAAACGGATGGGATCGCTTCCGTAATTTCTATATATGAGCAGTTTCTTTTGAAACTGGTATAGTGTTTCTATTTTCTTCAGAATTCTTTAGTAAACACAATTGGTTAATAAATTTATACTGCCTTGAACTTCAAAACACACAAAAGTTCATACATAGTTCGATCCTATAAATATTTTTAAATTATTCTTTTAAATTAACTTAAATTGAACTATTTCAATATTTCCACTTTCAAAATAAACGGCTAATATATATACAGTTCATTTATACATAATTTCTAGTGTTAATTATCTTCAAGCAAACGATGAATGGAATATTTTTTATTAATACTCATAGTGAATATATACATATTTAATATTGTATAAAAATTTTGTACTAGAATTTTGAAGTATAGTTTGCAGTGTACACCGCTTCCAAGAGGACGCTCCGATCCGGTTGACAGGAATTAAGCCATACGGTTCATCGGAAAAATGAAATAAATATATAATTAGAAACTAGACATATAGGTTTATAGCATCACGTAGGGGAATTTCGATTTCTTAAAAAAAAAATGGCGGACCAAGGAACTTTTTTTTCTATTTTCATGAAAAATTTTCACCGTTCAATAGCAAAAAAAAAGAAAGAGGCCCTTTATTAAAAAAATCCCTACGTGGTGCCATAGAGACTAAATTTTCGAACAGTTTAGACTTGGCGCATGCAAATCGGATGTATAGTTTTTTTTAATATGCTGTCAACAAGGTTGAAAAACGTAGTTTCGAGAACAACGCGTTCAAAGTTTTGCTGAAGGTTAATTTAACATACAAGCTAAACTAAACGGTTTCACATAAAATGCAGTATCTGCGTCAATTTTACGAATTTCTTCAAAACATTTGATGAAACTTAACATATGCATCTTTCAAAAAAGGAAAAAAAAACAAAACATTTCTTTTACAAAGTTGTGGTACCTTAAATATTTTAAATGCACACGGAATAATCTTAAACATGAAATGGCGTCTGTGATGTTCCAATGGATAGAGGAATTGATAGATGATAGAGAATATTTTCGATGTTTCGCCTACGCCTTTTATCGCATACCTCTGCTTGAATTCAGAGTATGCTTTGTGAATATGACATGCGCAAAATTTATAGATAAAGCAAACACCTCCATATGGACACAAACAAGAAAAAGACGACTAATGAAGATTATCGCGTAAATAGATTTCTAATTTTAGAGGAACATCGAAAAATCTTTGGGATTTCACTATGGCCAATTCAATGTCGCTCAGGAGAAAACTTCAACTGGACTGCAATAAACTGGAGGAAAACCCGTTTATGGATCGGTTAAATATCCTTACCAGTTTATTTTAAGCAGGATATCTGCAAACAAAACGGGGAAAGTATAAACTTGGTCGAATTTGCTTTTTGGAAGGTTAGAACAATTGGAAAATATAGAGGCTGCGGCATGCTAATATGTAAGGAGGTTGATAAGTTTCTGACCTGACGTAGAAGGAAGAAAACTGAACACACCATTTTTCATTATGACACATTTTTTTACATCTGTATACCTTTGTTACGCCTCTTCGAGCAATTTAAGACTTTTAACAAATAGTCTTCCCCTTTGGTCTTAAAATGGGGTTTTCAGCGGCTTGAACCTGTTGTGATTGTCATTAAACGTCTTTCTCAAATCAGACTTCTCGTTGGAAAACAGGTAATAGTCGCTTAGGAGCCAAGTCTGATTTTCTGCAAACCAGATTTCTGCACATTAGCCTTGGTAACAATAGCTTTGTAGACAGGTGCGTTGGAATCAGCTTTTCTCGCCTTTACTCACTAATGGCATCTCGCAAAGAGTACGACTTCATAGTAGTGTTCATTCACGTAGAGTTTCTTTCCTTATACATGGTTCAGCAAAATCCCATTGAAATCTGACCATATTAGTCTCTTGATCTTTATCTCGTTAGCTCAGTGTCCTTCGCTTTTCGAGAATACGTCTCCCCTAGTTTTCTCCATTTAATTGACATCGATCTTAACAGGGGATCATAGTACAGAACCATACCTTTAAAACTTAATTTTGAAAATTTCAAAAAAAAAAAAAACTAAGTAGCACATCCAGTTTGAAGAATAATACAATAAAAGCACAATATTTCGCCATGAAAAACGTAAAAACGTACAGTATCAGAAGCGGTCGCAAGTTACAAGTTTTTCTTTAAATGATTTTAACCGTCGAAAGATTTTCCTGTGAGAAATTTTGAGGAATTCTTCCAATATAGCAAGGAAGGTAAAGCGCTCACAATGTATATAAACTTACTTTTTACTTGATAGTAATTTTTTAACCAATACCTGACAATACAATTCAGTGTATTTACACGATAATACAGGCAATCTTTTCTGTGTTAACTCTTAATATTATTTATTGCTTAATACTGTAGTTTCACAAATTTTCATATTTTACACCGATATCAAATTATGAATTATACATCGGTGTAATTTTTATTGTATTAATTTTATTACGAAATAATTTTACCATTCCAATATTGTAACACTATTGGTTCATATTCATTGGTGTGAAAAGTTGGTATATTCAGTTAAATCAAAACTATTCGGGAGGTTCCGATACGAGTTATTGTTATATTGTGGATCAGGACCAACTTAAAATTCATTTAAGATAAAATTACCAAATCTGTCAAGAAAGCGATTAATTTCTTCACCTAATCACCTTCACCTTCATTATAAAAGATTTATCTATTGTAATAAATTGTGGCGTGTGTTGGTTTGTTTTGTTATTGAAAACACCATGTATTCCTTTCTTTATCTTTCTATTATTACAATTAAATTAAAACACTTTAGTATACTTTAATACTTTCACTTATTTTCACTTCCCTGGCATATGCTGTTCTGCAAAACTCAGTGTATAAACATGGATAGCGCTAGGATGGTTAGTTTGGAATTAAGGACTCACATTGCTTTACTTCCTTCCACGTAACAGTATGAAAACCCAGGCAGCGGACAATATCAAAGGTCTTAAAATTCAATATACCTACTTATACCAATCGGCTAGTCAGTAGAGGCATTTAAATTCCAAAAGTTTTGAAATTTTGATGGAATAGTTGGTAAAAGAACTACAAATTTAATTTTGCAATCATCACCGAGATCCGGAACATGCGTAAAATTGTAGAAAAACAAAACTTCTCATAACTTCCATAAAAACATTCCCTAAGTGATATTTTCCACAATGTGTTAAATTTACAACTCATTTCGCCCTGCGCAATATAATTTTTAATTGCAAAATAATGCTTCTATTAGTTATAAATATTTAAAAAAATACAAAAGTGCTGCAAAACGGTGGAATAACTGTTTCGACTTACCTGAACACAATCTTTTATCTTGCCTGCCACATATTTATACCCTAGATGAAATCTATCGGGGATACTAAGTTTGTCATTCCGTTTGTAACGCACAGTAATAATGATGGTAGAGCAAAATGCATTGAACACCCCCACGCATAATATTAAAAGTTATTTTGGTTTTTGCATGTCCGTCCTTTCGTCCGTCTGTGCGCACGATAACTCAAAAACGCATATACTTGAGAGCTGGAATTCTGTATACGGACTTTCCCCTATATATTTGGACACTGCCTGCGAGCGCGTCGACATAGAGAGCTGAAATTTGGTACATGGTGTTTTCATAATAATAGTAAATAAAATTTCAAAAATGGACTGACTCAGGCAACCCGTTCTTTGTGTTGCCATATAAAAATTTAGTTTTTTTACGTATACTGTGAAAACGATTGTACTAAAAACTTCTTCAGAATATGTAATTCGATAAAATTATTATAATAATTTTTTCTGTCCGATGTGCCATTCTAGAAATATATGCGAAAAACTTCTTCAAAAATGAAACTTGCACTTTCATGGGTGACCATACTAAATTTCATACGGGCATTCATCTAGGGAATCATAAGAATTGGTCTTAGACCAATTCTAGCTTTTTTACATGTTTTTATATAGATAGAGCAACAATTACTGTTTTGGTTGTCATCTTGCGAACAATTTACAAAAGTTCTGAAATTGGTTTGCAACCGTTCAATTCGGTTGATCATAATCTGCTAAGTTTGCAACCTCAGACAAGATCCGCAAACTAAAAAAAATGAGCAATTAGTATTTTGCACTTTCTGCAGTTGTTCAAATATTGCAAAAGCTTTGTAAACTTTATTTATAGTTCTTCGTATATGCCCTACCCCATCATAATTTCCGAAGATATAAACAGCAAGATCTATAATACCGATAACTATCCCAGTCATGAAAAACTCTTACAGACTACAGAGGACGACTTTCCAATTTCTCAAACATTGAACATCAGCGGCAATGTATAATCCCGAAACAATACCGGAAGTGGAACTTCGCTTGCAAAAGATAATTTTTTTTATAATTTCATATAACACTATGTTCGAAATTACTCTTTTTTTTTTTTAAATAGGTAAAAAATATTTCAAAACCATTTTCCGCGACAATTATTTTTTATTGGTTCTAAACATGTTGTACTTTATCACGATATATAATTACCGTTTCTTATTTAACATTATCTTGTTTAAAAAAATTCCTTAGGTGATCATATTGTATTCACTTACCATACTGTATATTATTTATATACCGTACGTTTTTTAATTGTCAATCTATTACAACCGATGCTATATTAAACTTTTAAGACACCAATTCACCAGTGGTTGGTCTAATTTTTGAATATTATCACGCGCGTAATTGTTGCTGTAACTAGTGCTTTATCCTTTTACCAACAAATATTAAAATATTCTTTAAAAATTTATAAAATCATTTCAGGCCATGAGAACTGCACATTCCACCATGATCTGGAACTTGATCATAAACCACCAACAAGGGAGGCACTTTTGCCAGAAATGGCACGATCATACAGATTGCTTTTGGGAAGTCTTGGAGAAGATCCCGACCGTCAAGGTCTACTCAAAACTCCTGAACGTGCCGCCAAAGCGATGCTATTCTTCACCAAGGGCTACGACCAAAGCTTAGAAGGTATGTATATAATTAACTTAGTAATGATAATAAAATTACTTTACGGAAAATCAATATCATTAGAAGAGAAAGTCTTGAAATATTATTCATGGACGTTTTACATTTCAACTAGAAGAAACAAACTCAATGTTAAATTATAAATTACATTATATCAATAACAATGGCTCAACACTAACCTCTCAGCTGTGAGAAGGATGGTGGAATTAAGTAGCATACTAAACAATCATTTAGCAAGATCTTTTCCTTTCTTTATATGTATATCATAAAAGTACCGGGAAATTTCCTTCGAGTGTATTAAAAATAGCGGAGAAGTCTTATATTGTTGTTTGTGTTGTGATAACTCTCCGGAAATAACGTGAATTTTCTTCCTGTTTTTTTGTTTCCATTTAAATCTGCCATCTTTACATTACGCCCCATATGTAACATACCCTGTCTTCCATATTTCGTGCTACCAAAGAAGCTGATTTCCGTCATATATATTATTATACCCTAGATGAAATCTATAGGGTATACTAAGTTTGTCATTCCGTTTGTAACACCTCGAAATAATGATGGTAGAGCAAAATGGATTGGACACCCACGCATAATATTAAAAGTTATTTTGATTTTTGCATGTCCGTCCGCGTCTGTGCGCACGATAACTCGAGAAGGCGTATACTTAAAGAGATGAAATTTTGTACACGGACTTTAAAAAAAAAGGTACAATTAAGTTCGAAAATGAAACAAATCGGGCAACTCCTTCGTGGGGTTGACATACAAAAATTTCGTACAGAGCTGAAATTTGGTACGTGGTGTTTTCATTGTACTAGCAAATAAAATTTCGAAAATGGACTAAATCGGGCAGCTCCTTCTTGGTGTTGCCATATAAAAATTTAGGTTTTTTATGTATATGTACTGTGAAAACGATCAGTCCAAGGCAGTTTTACTGTACTAAAAACTTCTTCAGAATACGAAATTCTATAAAATTGGTTATAATCATTTTTTCTGTTCGATAAACCGTTCTAGAAATATATTCTGAAAAACCACTTCAAAAATCAAACTTGCACAGAAGGGTGATAATACGAAATTTCATAAGGGCATTCATTTAGGGCATAGTTTCTTAACCTTTTTACATCCGCGGTCCACCAAAAAATCAAAAAATGTTTTGCGGACCATCAAAGTTGGAATAAAATAATGAATATTTATAAAATTGATTTTTTTATTCAAAACAAATAATTTTATATATGTTTTTAAACAATAATAACTCGGTATGCTGATATAACTATATTTAAATTTATTAAAACAGAAAGATATAAAAAAAATAACTCACAAAATACAACACTAAATTCCATTGTTTATTGAAATAATAAAATAAATCTTTTCAATAATATTTATAGATCTTCCAGTATTTTAAAAACAATCTGGATTAAAGGAGTTAATGCGACTTCTGCTGCTGTTTATTTGCTATAATAATTGATAGCCGCGGCTTCAGCGTAGTTTCAGCAAGACGAAGCGAAGCATTCACATCTATACGATTTCTTTGTTTTGTTTTAATCAGCGTCATGGTCGAAAAAGCCTTCTCACACGAATATGTTGTCGAAAAGATAGATAATAATTTTATAGCTTTATAACTTAAAGTTGGATATTCTTCTTTGAGAGAAATCCAAAATTGAGACAGTGTTTTTATTTTATGTCTTGACATTAGAGTTGCATCAGAGGACAGATCGATAAGCTTTTCCTTTTCATTATTATCAAGTGAGCATGAATTAACGTCTTCTATAAAAGGATTATAAATCCACAAATTTCCTTTACGGGGATCTTCTTCATCGGGGTAATAGTGATTAAAATTTTCGATTAATCCCCTTAAATGTTCGTCAATTATTTTCAATATGAATTTTCGGTTTATATTAGTAACGCTCAAAAATTCTTCAAAAAGTGGAAACATTTCAATGTTTCCATCTTGTATGCCACTTCTCCAATAAATCAACTTTCTTTTAAACCCATCTATTTTATTTCTTAATGTGAATATGTTTGTGGAAAATCCTTGCAGAGAAATATTAAGTTCATTAAGAAAACCAAAAATATTCGCCAAATATGCAAGTTTAGCCATCCATTCGTCATCCTCCAAAAATTTGGATAAAATTGAATTTTGTTGTATAAGAAATATTTTTATTTCTTCTCTCAGCTCTACAAATCGCGTAAGAACTTTTCCTCTTGAAAGCCAGCGAATCTCTGTGTGGAGAAGGAGATGTTGATGTTGCGAATCCATACTCTCGCACAGTGTCGCAAATAATCTCGAGTTCAAGGCTCGACTACGAATTTCATTGATGATCTTAACCGCGTTATTCATCAATGCGTTTAGTTCAGCAGAAATCTTCTTTGCAGCTAGTTGTTCTCTGTGGATGATGCAGTGTGTGAACAACATTTCCGGATGCGCAGCTGCCTTTATTTTTGCAACTACACCTGATCGACAGCCAGCCATGCTTGCAGCACCATCTGTACATACTCCTACGCATTTGCCCCAGTCCAAGCCATGAACTTGTATATACTCATTGAGAGCGCTAAATATTTCCGAGCTAGTGGTCCGTCCAGGTAACTCAAGGCAGCAAAGTAATTCTTCTCTAATGTCCTCAACTTCAGTATATCTTACGAAACAAATTAGAATTGCACGATTACTGATGTCGGTTGATTCGTCAAGTTGAATCGCAAAATATCGTGATTTTTTAATTCCCTCTACAACTTGCTCCTCAATATCAATAGCCATATCGTGAACTCTTTTCTGAATGGTATCGTTTGAAATCGGTACAGCTTCTAGTTTTTTAACAGCTTCAGGACCCAAAACTTCGCAAGCGACATCTAAAATGCAAGGCTTCACTAATTCCTCACCAATAGAATATGGTTTTTTAGTTTTACTTATTCTAAGGGCAACTAAATAAGATGCTTTAAGTAGTGATTTGTCGCTAATTGTCATTTTCTTCATTTGACTTTTTTGATTTTTTAACTCGTCTTCTAATCTCATAAAAAAATCCAATGGCTTATCAACGAGATCACTATGCTTTGACTGCAAGTGATGCATAAGCTTGGAAGGTTTCATAGCATCATTTGATAGCTTTTGCAAACATACCTACCACGCAGAAGGGTTGTGGATATTGTTCACTTCCAGGCTTTACAGTGAAACCAAACTTTAAATACTCTTTATAATATTTTCTAGTTGGGTTTCTTTTAAACTTTTTTATTTCTGGTGAACATTTCTGAACCCGTTTGGTGTTCTTAGTTTCTTCTAAACTTGGTGAACTCGTCTTTTCACTGTTTTCGGTATCTTCACTATTCTTCGTTTTAGAATCGTTGCTTTTGAAGAATGTTAAAATATTTTGCTGCTTGGTTGTTTTCTTTTCCATTTTGTTGGGGTTACAATATCTGTATATCAAATTTTTGTATATTTTATAAAAAATACAATTAATATTAATATTTTAAATTATACCGTATTTTGAAAGGAAACAACTTAGCTAATTTGAAAACGTCAGAGCATGGGAGCACAAGATATAAACAATACTCACAAAATAGCTGACGCCGACGACTGACGCGCTATTGAAACAATTCTCTAAATATGAAGCAGAAACGGATGAAACGCACATTAAACCACGCCTCCGTCTTTCCACGAAACGAATTTCAGAGAATGACTTGCTAATTCATTGGGAACACTTGCAGTTGCACGAATTCCGAAAATTAATATAAGCACAGAGAAGTAATAACAGATATCCAGCGCCTATGGGGGAAATTCTATGGAAAAAATTTCCAGTAAATTTCTAAGAAAAATTTGCTGGCTTCCCTACATCAGGCCGAGACATCGTTGATTTTATATTGGAGCGAGGCATTGCTGTGTCTGTGATATAATCATTTAAAATGAATGCTAACTATTTTTAAATTGCAGACAATTTTTGCGGACCACCCAGAAATTTCCGCGGACCACTGGTTAAGAAACTATGATTTAGGGTATCATAAGAATTGGTCTTAGACCAATTCTAGCTTATTTATTTGTTTTTGTTTTAACTTTCATGATAGGTACTGCGGTCCTGTTTATTATTAGGTCAAACTTCTCATACGCTGGCATCTAGAACATTAAATGGCCGGTTCATTCACAACGAAAAAAGAAACGCAGCACTATATTGGTCTATGGCGTAATTCAGTTTACCCATACTATTCATCGCTGGACTGCAGATCTTCCATGGTCCTCTTGGGCAGTTGGAGTTTATCCTTCGTGCTCAGTTCGATTCCGTTTCGTCCTATCTTTTTGATTTTATTATAGCTTTCCGTTTTGTGGTTGTCGTTTCACTGCGTCGTTGCTGGGCTATAGCTAGCAGCTATAATTTATGTCGTTCTCATTTTGAAGTTAGTTTGTTAGTGATAGAGCAAGGGAGGAGAAGGAACGAGTGGTAGAAATTAAGGAATTCTAAAAAAATAGGTCTATCACAAAAAAGCTCTCTGCAGTATTTTCCTTTGGTATCGTAGAAACTAATTATACCATATCGGTGGAAGATATTTCTAGTCCTGGATCTTACAAGGAGCAAAGATGAAAGATATTTGAAATCATCAGCGATAACAAGATCCGATAGGTTATGAATAAATTTAATTGCCACTGTAAATTACTTGCAAAAAGATTTTAAATCACCTTATTATATGCGAACGCCGGTTGTGTTAGCCGACACTTTTAGATTACTAAGAAAATACCTGGCTGTGCTACCATCGTTACTACTTCAGAAGTCGAGCCTTATCTTATCAACTATTTAACAGGCTCATTTCAAGTTTAACTTTGTTCTGGTAATTTATAGGCAAGATGTAATAGACACTCCAAATTTCTTGTGTGGAACACTAATATTCCGACTTCCAGTCGGTAGGGTCGATAATGAATATGTCGGAGACTTTTTCTTATCTTATTAGTCTTTTGAAATGAATCTGTAATAAGACATCGTTATGTGGATGTGGTGCTCAGAATTGCATTGTACTTTCGCTGGTCAGTGTCTGGTTACCTAATATGCACGTATATAAATATATGTAACTATTACGGCGGACTCTAAATCTATTTTTCTATTTTTCTAGTTAAGGACCGTAACATATCATAAAACTCGGTTTTCCCGTATTAATTCAATTAAACGCTTGAAAATTTACAGACAATCATAATACTGTGCGAAATCAACATAAGGAACAGTTTCTCAATCACAACCGACGCAGTATAAAAGTAGCGTCTGCCTGTGCTTTCTTGCCCTATTCCTCGGCTGCGTTCAATGTTCAAAAATCTCGACAGTTGAAATTTTCACAGGCTGTGTATTTCTATTGGCGATATTACAATAAATAATCAAAATAAAATTAAATTAAAACTTAAAGGGGGCCCCCATACAAGAAACGTTATTTTTTCGGCGTTTTTTTCCTCGTTTTTTTTCATTCATTATTATTGTCATAAGTAGGCATTATTTTTTTTAAATGACAGCATTATTTTTTCACATGGCTCCTACTCTCATTTGAAAAAATAAGTCAAAAGTACATAGTGTTAAATTTTGTACGATGGTACGGAACCCTTCGTGCGCGGGTCCGATTCGCACTTGCCCGGTTATTTTTATTTAATTTCAATCGTGATTTATATACGAGTATTATAAGATATAAGGATCTTAGATAGTAAATGTAAAATTTCATTTAAATTACATACAATACATAACGATGTATGTACATATGTATTCCATTGCAAAGTTTCCAACAACTTCTGGGTCCATTAATAATATTATGAGAAAGAAACCTGACAGCTGCGAGCTGATAACAGAAGTATTTAGTTTTTAATTGAGGAACTGGCCCATACATTACAAAGCCCATTTCTTAATGTTTCCCTGCGAAATTGTCAAGTGAAGTATTTATTTCTTAAATGAAATTATTTGATTTTTATTATTATGTACACACGTATTTGTTATTATGTTCACTTTGTCAAATAAATCTTTAAAAGGATAAAGTTGTTTGCACAAATACCGGAAAATAATAATGAAAACCATGAAACCTTTTAAAATAGTTCCAAGATAACCTGTCGGAAACATTTTTGTTAATTAGAATTAATCTTTAGCGACAAGAAAGTACGATCAGAAGGTTACTAGTAGCGCGGAACTAATCGCCAATATATAGTCAATTAAAATTGAGATAATTACAGAAAGTTGCTCAATTCTCGTTACCTTCATCTAATGATACTAAAGTATGCTTTTATAGTTATTTAATTAGTCATTGAAAAACAGTCGCCAGATACTTGTTCTATGTACATCTACATACCTTGCATTGCAACATTAATGCAGATCGGTGTTTTTGTTTTTCAATGCAATTATTAATTAATTTCCGTTTACTGCAAAAAACATCGGAAGCTTAATAATAATTTGAGTAATATAAAGTAGTAAAATCGATCCATTATTATTAAATTGTCACTTTAATTCTATATCACTGGGAGAAACGGGTCTACATGGATTTTGTGCACGTAGTGTGTGTGAACGCTAGTATCTATTATCACAACATCAAAAGCTATGCCGAGAGCTTTTTACCCTCTTTAAAGTGTCATAACGTGCCTGCCTGCATCTGACAGTCGTCCCCCTTATCATCAAAGCCTCCAAATCAGAAACATGCTGAAATAAAAGAGGGTGGCACGGCAGATGATATCCAGACGGTAACTAACTCAATTAGATCCTTATAACTTGGTATTCATGTCAAGCGAATCATAGCAATCGGAAATGCATATAGGAAAGTATAGCTATAGAATCAATGTAAAATTGAGTTAATAAGAAGCAGAGGAAGTTGGAACTTGTACAACACTTTTCTGTATGCTTTCCTTTGATCACAATTCGCATTCCAAGAAAATCTGTTTCTCTTCAAAGTGGTAGCAAGATAAATTTATTGCTGTGAAAGTGCAATTTCCTTATATATTTAGCGAAATTGAAAAGTGCGAAAAAGCTTTTATTCCGCTCCATTTGATTTAATTTCTTCGTTCTTTCATGGTCGGCCAATACCTTGATTTACCCTCGACTATAGCTTTTCCTTAATATGAATTGAGAAAAAATCTTTTATTCATGCTTTTGGAATACGTCAGTTTTCGCATAGATACCGATGTCCAGTATAAACACCCTGAGATAAACTAAAGCAAGGCAATAGGAAAACTTTTATCATAATGAAATAAATTATCCCGTGCTTCTGTTTTATCGTTCATGTTGATTTTATTAGTTGCAGATAGGTGTATTTCAGTGATAATTTTCTACGCAGTTGATTGAGTTATAATTTCATAAATTTAATCTTCGCCTGGTATAACTTCTCACGGTAGGTAAACAACACTTGAAGGTAAGGTTCCTTTCAACATCGTTTAAACTTTAATCCCAAGTTCTCCATGTGATTTATCTTGGGGATAGTTTGGAGGTTCCTAAAAAAACAGTTATTCCAATATTCATAATGTTTTATGTTTTCATATGTTTAGAAAATGTAGAACACTACGCTGTCTACTGGAAGACTTTTCACTTCACCAAAATTGTTGATCCTCCTGTATGCAAGTTCGAATGAAATAAAGGATCATCATGCATTGGATTTTTGGGAATATATGACCTGGGGTTGTGTGAGTTAAACACTTGTTATTTTTAAGTATCCGATATATTCCGGTCATGGGTTGTGACCGTTCTCAAGGAGCTTAGGATTATCGTATCATAGTAATTTTAAGAAGTAGCTGTGTCGAGGCTATCCTTAGCCTTTCGTCGTTACTTTAAATTAAGAATTAAAAAATTAAAATATTAAAAAAGTTAAAAGAAAAAGAGAAAAATTGGGCAGACAGTGAAATAAAGGATCGCCTCCAACTTTTACAAAATAAAGACATGCGGTTGACTCTGAGCTGCACTATTATACTCGAATTCGATTTATGCTTGAAATTTACAGTGGATGGCTGTTGGGCGATGTCTTATGTATGAAGCGATGATGTTTACTTTTAAAATGAATAATATACTATATGAGTACCCGCGAGAGAATCTTGTTAATGTTGCAGAAGCCCAATCATATAACTTGCGTCATAATTACAGCTTTAGACTCGTCAGATGGAATAGAAACAACACCCAAATTTCCTTGATGTACAAGGGATTATTATTTTACAACAATTTATCACTAGAATTAAAATTGCCAACAAGAATCCGAGTTTTTAAACATAAATTAATAAAATATATTCGCATGAATGTTTAATTAAAATGTATATACACAAGTAGTCGAATAAATTATGTATAATTATATTATATTATTAAATTTTCATATGTCTGTAAAAAATTTTAAAACTATAATAATGAAATACAATAAAATACCCATAATGATATTACATATGTATGTATATACTTTTGGGGGGCCAAGAGATTAACCGAAATTTAACAAGAAAAAAAGCTAGAATTGGTCTAAGACCAATTTTTATGATACCCTAAGATGAATGCCCGTATAAAATTTCGTATGGTCACCGATCTATGCAAGTTTAATTTTTGAAGTGGTATTTCGCATATATTTCTAGAACGGTTCGTCGGACAGAAAAAATCGTTATAACCCATTTTATAGGATTTTGTATTCTGAAGAGAAGTTTTTAGTACAATAAAAATGCTATAGCTATGAAAATACCATGTATCAAATTTCAGCTCTCTATGTCACCTCGTTCTCAGGCAGTGTCCAAATATATAGTGGAAAACGAAATTTTTGTATGGCAACCCTTCGAAGGAGTTGCCCGATTTGTCTCATTTTCGAACTTAATTTTACCTTTTTTTTTAAGTCCGTACACAAAATTTCAGCTTTCTAAGTGAACGCGTTCTCGAGTTATCGTGCACACGGACAGACGAACGGAGGGACAGACGGACGAACATGCAAAAATCAAAATAACTTTTAATATTATGCGTGGGTGTCCAATCCATTTTGCTCTACCATCATTATTTCTGTGCGTTACAAACGGAATGACAAACTTAGTATACCCTATAGATTTCATCTAGGGTATAAAAAGCCAGAAAGGCATATTAGCTTGATTAAAGTATATCTGTCTTTACTATTAAAAATTCAGATATCTTGATATTGACGCTCCTAAATATAGCCAATTTCGTAAAGACATCGTTGATATAATGATTAAAATATTGACTTTTAGTTCTATTGGTCTCCAAATAGTGGAACTAACAACAGAGTTATCGTGCGGACATACATACAAAAATCAAAATAATTTTTAGTATTATGAGTGGGTGTCCAATCCATTTATTTATTTCATCTACCGATATAAAATCTTACAGACTAAGAAGGATAATTTCTCCATCCTTATATAAACTACGTGCAAAAAAAATAGTAAAAAGAAGATATATAAGGCATTACGAGAATAGTGAATATAAAAGAAAGAAACTAAAATATTAGCATAAATTTAAATGTAATCTAAAAGAAAATATATTAAAAGAGTTACAGATAAACATAAAAAGTGTCAATGACAATAAAACCAAATAGATAACGAATTAGAATATCAAAGAATAGGAAAAAGTATTTAAAATAGCTATCATAGTGCAATATATAAATTATAACAATAATGTCGAATAGTAACGCATTTGAATATTTGTAAGGATAGTTACTATATTTACTTAACATAGTACTTGCAATAGAATAATAATATAACAAAATATGAATAAGATTAACAAAGCTAATAACTGATGAGATGATTTTAAGATAAATTTAAGAGAAAGAAGTCATAAAGCTACTTACTGATTTCTTAATGATAATATGTGCTTTCATTATAATTAAAGTTAATCATGCCACTACAGAGATTAAATTGTTGAATACACCGACTTATTGGACCATTAGGGAGACCGCACACTGCCGAATCAATTGATTGTCTAGTCAGCGACTGGTCTGTTGACTTGTCACCGACTGATTAATTTTTAATCGTTGCTAATTGACTATCGTAGCATGTGCGCTAATTCCATCGTCTTTTGCCAGCTTAGTAATCCAGTAAAAGACGATGAGTTTGAGTGGTATTTCGATTTTCGTTAGAATTTCACAATGTTGTTAAATCCTAGGGAACTGATTTAAAAATTGCAATAAGAACATAAACCCTGTAGTAATTTACTAGTGGTTGAGGAGAAGGAGAAGAAAGAGAAGGATTTCAAGAAAAAGGATGTGGAAAAATCCATCCATCCTTTCCAAGCATAAACATAATTACTTAGATATGAATGTTTTTAAAATGTAATAAAATAAACCGAACTTTACTTAAAAGTTGAAAATTTCATCAAAGCTGTATGATTCCTAAATTACATGGCGGCTTCGAGGAAATTCACAAATAATACGAATTTTTTCCACTTTCAATTTTCAAGAAAAGCAATAAGATCTCACCCCGTAAATATTATATGTAAGTCCCTTTTTAAAATGTTTATATAAATATGTATGTACTTTAGTTAGGACAATTTAACAAAAGAAAAACCTTTACTTACGGACGGCAGCAATCAACAACAATCAACTGATTGATATTAAGGTTGCTGATGCAGACTGAGCACAACAGACGGTTCAATTCAGTCAGTTGACAGTCGTCAACTCCAGTCTGACTTTTTAGTGTCTGACTGACGTAAAATAGAGCAGTTTGCGGTACCGAACGCTGTTGCGTGAGCAAAGTCAACTGACTTTTTAGTCACCGACTGGAGTCGGTGATTGTGCAGTGTGGGCCTGCCTTAAGGTAGTAATTTGTTCTGTAAAGCGATTATGAGAAGAACCCTGAATTCCTAGTAGGAATGTAAAAGGTAGTGTGCTAGAGCAGGGAAGGAGAAACAATTTTGTAATCCAACAGATCTCTTATGTACAAAACATTGCGGGTCTTCCGTCTAGTAGACAATTTTTGTAGGTCAATTCATTGATATCTTACATGATGCGAAGGTAGATCGGCACTCCAGTTAAGTTTCCTCAGGACGAACCTGTTGAATCTCCCCTGAACACAATCCACTCTATTGCTATGAATAGCATAGTAAGGGACCCCACAGAAAAGAACAATACTAAAGAATTGGTCTGACCAAAGAGATGTATAGACTTTTGAGTGTGTAAGAGTGTGAAAATTCTGCAGCCCGACTATTGATGAAGCCAAAACGAGAGTTAGCCCTGCTCACAACAAAATGCTCTACCATCATTATTTCTATGCGTTACAAACTAGCGTTACACTTTATAATGATAGGTACTTACTTACTTACTTTGTAAGAAATACGTAACCTCTTTTGATTCCCAAGGTCGTTTCTAAGAAGAAAATCTTAAGCGCAGCATTATATAGTAATATATGTATGTATATCAACCCTAACGTCAGAGATCTTTTATTAAATGAATTTATGTACAAGTATATACATACATACATGGGTAGCACGTCTTCAGCAGATTATTACCGCAATTTCTGAAACTGAATACTATGCTCTTTATGTGCCTCATTCTGCCTCGCCCTTAACATTTGAACAACTAAATCTGAACAAGAAAATTCATATTGAAAGTTTTCTTATCCCGGCAATTTCGTTATGAAATCTGTGACAAATCTAGAATTTATCTAATCCACCCTCCCAGAAGTATGTGTTACGAATATATGCTTACATATTATGAACCTATCAAAATGAACAAAAAGGTGAAAAGATGTTCCAAGAATGAAATGCGAGATTGTTGCAATAAAATCTTAAAATCGTCTTATAAAACCAATCTTTTACCTTCACCACTTATATATTCATCGACGTCGCGACGCAACGCTTGCAGAAGTTTATATGCCATAAAGAAGACAATTTAAAAAAGAAACGTGGAATAGCTTCACTTGTTCAGATTTTTATTCATGGGTAGCAAAGGCTATTTCATCCACCACCCCTCTTTACAAGAAAAACCTTTTATCTGAAGAGATTTTGCGGAGTGTGTATACCTACCTAAAAACCCACCGCTCTGGTTATTTTGCAGTAGAACGGATGAGTGAAATCATCATACCTAGTTACTTTTCTTTTCTCCAATGTCAATCCCTTGATTCATAAGGGCTTTCGGCAAGAATGTAACAATTTTCTTCTCGAGGATCGAATCGACCCACACTTTAAGTCCCTTGGGTATTTCTTTTGTGGTTTTTGTTTCTTTTTCTTTCATCCCCGCCGTTTATATTGTCAAATCATTTACTCAATGACTCCTCTGCGGAATAGTTCTGGAAGTTTTATTTTCTTTGCTTTGTCATTTACGGAACCAGATTTTTAGGCTATCACCATAGTAATGGAACGCAAGGAAGGGTGTGGTAGTTATATTTATGCTGTCATTCATTGTGTTGCTGGATATTAAATTATTTATTTATTGATTAGGCGTCATACAGGAAACCTTTTAGTGATAAGAATACTACTTACGACTCTATTCTACATTAATTGAATTCCTTTTATGGTTTCTCTCCTTAATTTTCTAAGAGAAATGACGGAACTTTTTTCACCAAAGCTTGGGATTTTTTTTTCATTTAGCGGAAAGATTTTGTGAAAATTTAGCACTGGAATTTAGTTGCTAAATATTTATAGCTAAATCGCTGAAGAAAATTGTATTGTCATAGACAAACTAATAATATACAAAGACTGGACACGTAGAACAAAAATATGCAAAATTAACGATGCCTCGACTCGACCCGATGAAGGCCACAATTTTTCTTAGAAATTTACTGGAAATTTCTTCCTTTGAAATTTTATGCATTGGCCAAGGCCGACAGCAGTGCCTCGCTTTAATATAAAATCAACAATGCCTCGACCTGATGTAGGGAAGAGCGCAATTTTTTCTTAGAAATTTACTGGAAATTTTTTACTTAGAATTTATACGCAATTTGGAGGCAACAGCAATTTTTATGAGCGTAGGCAAGCACAATTTGTTGCTTCTTTGCTCTATAACTAATATCTTAGAATAATAAAATTACAAGAAGCGACAAGGAGAACACAAAATGTGCAACCATTTCTGTTCGCACCCTGTGCTACATCACCTCCAGGTGAAAAATATTAAAACTGTAGGTCATCAAAGTTGAAAACCCGAAAGCTTGAAACCAACTTTTTTATTCTGTCGTTGGACGTTGATGTGTTTAGTGAATTTAGAAACCTGACGAGGAGTAGAGACGACGTAAGGGTGTGGTAATGTTCTGCATTCATTTCATGTAGCCAACAGACACGGTTTTCTGAGACATTATTCTGGGAAGCTGGAATGCTTGGTCTGCCTCCTAGTGCCTACCACCTGGCAAAGGGAGAAAAGATATATTGCGAGAATATCTTGTTTTTATTATACCCTAGATGAAATCTAAAGGGGTGTACTAAGTTTGTCATTCCGTTTGTAACACCTCGAAATAATGATGGTAGAGCAAAATGGATTGGACCGCCATGCATAATATTAAAAGTTATTTTGATTTTTGCATGTCCGTCCGTCCGTCCGTCCGTCTGTCCGTCCGTGCGCACGATAACTCGAGAACGCGTACACTTAGAGAGCTGACATTTTGTACACGGACTTTAAAAAAAAAGTAAAATTAAGTTCGAAAATGAGACAAATCGGGCAACTCTTTCGTGGGGTTGCCATACAAAAATTTCGTTTTCCGTTATATATTTGAACACTGCCTGAGAATGAGTCGCCGTAGAGAGCTGAAATTTGGTACGTGGTGTTTTCATTGTACTAGCAAATAAAATTTCAAAAATGGACTAAATCGGGCAACCCATTCTTGGTGTTGCCATATAAAAAATTAGGTTTTTTATGTATACTGTGAAAACGATCAGTCCAAGACATTTTTATTGTACTAAAAACTTCTTCAGAATATGAAATCCTATAAAATTGGTTATAATCATTTTTTCATTCCGACGAACCGTTCTAGAAATATATACGAAAAACCACTGCAAAAATCAAAATTGCTCAAATGGGTACCCATACGAAATTTCATACGGGCATTCATCTAGGGTATCATAAGAATTGGTCTTAGACCAATTCTAGCTTTTTCACTTGTTTTTAGTTTATTATGATTGCAGTTTTGCACATTTGATGTGGTTTTCATGGTTTTTAGGGGAATGCGATTGCGTAAGCGTGGGAAAATATAAGCAATTGTTATTCTGCGCACCTCTTATTTTTAGTAATTTCTGCAATATTTCATTAGTACAAAATAAGGGTAACGTATTTTAGAATAATTTTTATTGACAAAATCAATGAATAGATGGCAGCTTTAATATTTTTCAACTGGAGGTGATGTGGCACAGGGTGCGAACAGAAATGGTTGCACATTTTGTGTTCTTCTTGTCACTTCTTGTAATTTTATTATTCTAAGCTAATATTGATTTTTCCAAATAACTTCAAGAGCTATCAAATTTTTTAGATTTTATTACAGCTGAAATTGCTAATCCCTTGCAATGTAAACTTCTTATAGACTGGACTGTATTTTTATTTTTCAAAAATTTTCACAATTTCACTCACGTTTTCATGCAGTCGGACAGACATATGAGCGGACAGATCAAAATAGTTTTTAATATTTTGCGTATGTCTCCCATCCATTTTACGGTACATATAATTATTATTTCTAAACACTACGCATGGAATGACAAACTTGGTCCTACCTACTCTATGTCCATTATTTCATCTAGATTCTAGGGTATAATAAAATCCACTTGACGTCCGATTCATACAGATAAGTTCATACATTTTTCCAATATTTTTGAATTCATCAAAATAATTTACATAAATTCGGTTTGTCTACCTTATAATAATTCCCGTATCATGCTTTTCAACCTTCACGTACTCACGTGGGGTAAATTTTACCTGAACGATTTTGTATTTTTCATCATTAGTATGTATATATTTATTATAATGGTATCTGAAAATAACTCTCGTCGGTCACCAGAATGAGTAAAAATTCTACCGAAACATTTTGTGTAAATGTCTAAAAAAAATTGCTTACTTGTAGTCCAGTCAAATAAGCCGAAAAAATGCTAAAGATCGCATTTAATTTGTTTCAGGCTGCAATTTTGAGGGTTGGTGTAGGGTGATCCTGGGAGTATTGTCGCAAAAATGCAGCCTCGCAGGGCGAAAAAAGGGGTGAAAGACAATAAAAACACCCCCGAATGCGTGACAATCTACTTGACGTGCTTGCGGTTTGGAAGGGGTAAAATTGTTGAAAAAAATAAAATGCTATAGGTATTATTCAGAATATGATTCTAAATAAAAAAGCCTCGGGTGACCAACCCCTATCTCGAAAGTGCGCGACAGGAAAACCAAAAGAAGCTAAGGGTGGACACATCGCAATATCCACTAACATGTGTCCGATTACTTCAATTCTGCAACATTTTCGTTCAAGAGGTTGGAATGGAAAAACGGGGGGAGTGAAGAAAGTTATCGGACTATATGTTGCGCTCATGTTTGCTGTGGTGACGTACTTGGAACATTTTTGAATTTTTCTTAGAATTTTAGCTGGTTGTGCGAAGTAAGACGAGATATGATGATTTTTGCTTTGAATTTTTTCATTTTAGTTCAAAATGGCTACAGTTTTGCGCATTCGATGGCTTTTAGGGTTTTAGGTGACCGCGATTGCGTAAGCGTGGGAAGAAAATAATGTATGGGATTGTGTGCATTGTTGTTTGTTTTTAATTGTTGTAAAGGGTAGGATATGGGACTGCAGGCTACACGGGAAGAATGGGATATAATAAATTAATGGTATAGACTAGATGGGTGGGATCTGGAATGGTTAGATGGTTACAAATATAAGCGTTACCTTATTTAAAAAATGATTACTGACAAATCATAGTTATATAAAACTTGCAGGTGCTTTCTTTTTTAAACTTAATTTAAAAAAGGTTTACTAATTCCCAATATGATATAGTGCAATAATTGTCTCTTGCAATTTTCAAATCAAAAAATCAAATCAAATTAAAAAGTATTTATTTCATGTAGGTACCAGCCACATTTTAGCTATAGCTATACGTACAACGTTGGGCAATATGAGACTAAAGAGCATAATTATAGATTAACAAATCAGAAAAATTAACAATAAAGTCATTATGTTCATTATCTTGACTGGTTGGAAACCAGACCAGACACTTACTTATAAGTAATCGCAAGAGTAATACTAGAATACATATCGGTACTAAACAGCAAATAAGATAATAGTAAGAGCAATCTTAGACTATGCATCTAATCAATGATATAAAGTGAAATGAGATAAAAAGGATAAAGTTATAATTTCACTACTACTAATAATAATACTACCGTGGTCCATATATTACTGAAAACAGCAAATTACCAGAAGTAAATATGCAATGACTTTATTGTTAATTTTTCTGATTTGTTAATCTATAATTATATGCTCTTTAGTCTCATATTGCCCAACGTTGTACGTATAGCTATAGCTAAAAAATGGCTTGTACATGATATAAATCCTTTTTAATTTGATTTGATTTTTTGATTTGAAAATTGCAAGAGACAATTATTGCACTATATCATATTGGGAATCAGTAAACCTTTTTTAAATTAAGTTTTAAAAAAGAAAGCACCTGCAAGTTTTATATAACTATGATTTGTCAGTAATCATTTTTTAAATAAGGTAACGCTTCTAATTGTAACCATCTAACCATTCCAGATTCCACCCATCTAGTCTATACCATTAATTTATTATATCCCATTCTTCCCGTGTAGCCTGCAGTCCCATATCCTACCCTTTACAACAATTAAAAACAAACAACAATGCACACAATCACATACATTATTTTCTTCCCACGCTTACGCAATCGCGGTCACCTAAAGCCCTAAAAGCCATCGAATGCGCAAAACTGTAGCCATTTTGAACTAAAATGAAAAAATTCAAAGCAAAAATCATCATATCTCGTCTTACTTCGCACAACCAGCCAAAATTCTAAGAAAAATTCAAAAATGTTCCAAGTACGTCACCACAGCAAAACATGAGCGCAAATGTTGCGCAACATATAGTCCGACAACTTTCTTCACTCCCCCGTTTTTCCATTCCAACCTCTTGAACGAAAATGTTGCAGAATTGAAGTAATCGGACACATGTTAGTGGATATTGCGATGTGTCCACCCTTAGCTTCTTTTGGTTTTCCTGTCGCGCCCTTACGAGATAGGGGTTGGTCACCCGAGACTTTTTTATTCAGAATTATATTCTGAATAATTTAGCATTTTTAATTTTTTCAACAATTTTACCTCTTCCAAACCGCAAGCACGTCAAGTAGATTGTCACGCGTTCGGGGGTGTTTTTATTGTCTTTCACCCCTTTTTTTCGCCCTGCAAGGCTGCATTTTTGCGACAATACACCCAGGACCACCCTACACCAATCCTCAAAATTGCAGCCTGAAACAAATTAAATGCGATCTTTAGCATTTTTTCGGCTTATTTGACTGGACTATTGCTTATCTACTCATTCAAATTGTTGTCCACCTCCAAAAGGACGTATAAATTCTAGGAAAAAATTTCCAGTAAATTTCTAAGAAAAATGTGTAGCCTTCCCTACATCATGGTATGTATACTGTAATCAGGTCCAGGCATCGTTGATTTTATATTGGAGCGACGAATTGCTGTCGTCTCGACCAATGCAAAAAAGTTCGAAGGAAGAAATTTCCAATAAATTTCTAAGAAAAAATTGTCGGGTCGGTGCCACGTGATCTTATATTGGAGTGAGGGATTGGTAGTTACGTCATCAGGTGCAAGTCGAGGCATCGTCGAGGCATCGTCGATTTATATTCCAGAAAAGCGTTGCATATTTTTGTTCTACACGTTTCCAGCCTTTGTATGTTATTAGTTTGTCTATGGTATTGTGTTTTATCAGCTTAAAGTTTGTTTGGTTTTGACAAGTAGATGGCAGTTATTTCCACAATCATATGTTTAAAGATCGCTACACACGCTCAAGCAAATCTTGCGATTGATTTGATTTACATGAGCGAATCGAATGAAAAGTAAAAATACAATTTGTTTGTAAATTTATTCTATTGGATCAATTTAAAATGTTAAAATAAGTACAATTTTCACATTTCTTTCATATTAATTAATGGATTCGTACATGTAATACCATTTTTCAATGGTATTTGGAAAATTGCGGTTAAGTGATGGTAGTTTCCCAGTGGATGGACATTCGATTTGATTTTTTGAATTTTTTCCATTCCCATATGAAATAGAAATTGAAGGAAGATTATTAGAATTGCGTTCCAAATTTGCCTTCTATTAGAGAGAAACTTACCATTGCCATAACTAATTGCAGTACAGAAATAATAAAAATATATCAAATAATCAGTTAAGAGTGCAAATTACAGGTATTTCAGTATTATTTTGCATTTTTTATCGATAGAACTTTCATGGCACTTTGTTTAATACCCTATCTGCTTATCAACGATAACATATCCCGAGGTATTTTTGTAAGCAGTTAGAACACTGATTTTCCAAAGTTTGTAAATAAATACATTGTTATGTGTGACTTGATTTTATGGGGAATTTAAAGCAGTAATATATTATATTGTTGCGAGCGTTGCCTTTGGTTCGTTATTTAAAACACATTATTAAATAATTAATATATAAGTTCTTTATTACACTTAAATCATATAAAGTTCACAAACATTTATTTAATCAACTCAACTCTAATTATCGCTAACACTGTACTTTCAATTATCGCAATCTAATTACACACTATCACTTCTTTATTACTTTCGCTTGCTAACACTGCAACGTCTAAAACAAGACTCTTTCCCTGGCGATGACAACTGTTATATTTATACCCTAGAAACTCTCCGGATTATTCTGGAGTGTTCTATTCCAAAAGCTTCTTGACTGTTCTATTCATTCTTATTCCTGAACCTTCCTGTCGATTCCATAATCGATTCTCCGAACCTGAAGTCATTTACTCTCCGAACCTGAAGTTGTTTATTGCCAGTAGATGTCACCAGTTGTCTCTTTCTTATACTTGTTCGTCCCGAACAACAGGTGGTCCACGGTCTTGATGCTCGTAGTATTGACACAAGCGGTCCAAATGAACAATTTTGTGCTTGCCTCTTGTGCCACGCTGAATCCTGTATACCACGTCATTAATTCTAGTTACTACTGAATATGGTCCTTCCCAGTGTTGTTGCAATTTTGGAGAACGTCCCTTACGTGGTTTCGGGTTGTACAGCCAAACAAGATCACCTTCGTTAAATCCTGCGGAATTAGCGCGTAAGTCATAGCGGGTCTTCATCCGATCAGTATTTGTTGCTAATTTCGTCCTCGTGGCCTCGTGTACATCGACTAATTGTTGTTTGAGCTCCGATACGTAGTCTTCTGGTAACTTTTGTTCACCTCTGGGGGGTACCGAATATGAGGTCGCTAGGTAAACGCATCTCTCTTCCGAATATGACTTTAGCTGGGGTTTGTCCGGTAGTACTATGAACGGCTGATCTATAAGCCATTAGGAATACAGGAATATGTCGATCCCAATCGCGTTGATGATAGTCAACTACTTTCTTTAGATGCTCGATCAATGTTCTGTTGAAGCGCTCTACCATGCCATCAGATTGTGGGTGTAGATGAGTTGTTCTAGTTTTTCTTATTCCCAACATTTTACACATCTCCTGGAAAGTCCGCGATTCGAAGTTCCGTCCTTGGTCCGAATGAAGTTCGTGAGGCACACCAAACCTACTGACCCAATTCGTTATTATTTGTTCCGCAACTGTGGTTGCCTCTTGATTAGGGATTGCATAAGCTTCAGGCCATTTACTGAAATAGTCAATGGCAACTAATATATAACGGTTACCGCCATCCGTTTCTGGAAAAGGTCCAGCGATGTCTATAGCTATCCTTTCAAAGGGGGCTCCGACATTATACTTATGCATTTCTCCTCTGCTTCTGTGTTGCGGCCCTTTGCAACCAGCACAGAGAGTGCATCTGCGACACCACTCCTCCACATATTCTCGCATATGTAGCCAATAAAACTTTTCCCGTATTTTGAAAATGGTTTTGTTCACTCCCAAATGTCCTCCAGAGGTTCCACCGTGCATTTCTTCTAGAACATCTTTGACGTTTGATGCCGGCACGACTATCTGCATTCGGAAAGATTCGCCATTAGGTGCTTCCCACTTGCGTTTTAATATACCACATACAACATGAAGAGAGTTCCATTGAGCCCAGTAACTTTTCAGCTTCTCACTCCGTTCCGAAATATCCTTCCAGTCTGGTCTTTATATGTCTTCTTTCCAGGCAAGAATAGGTGAAATGTCCGGATCTTCTCGTTGTGCTGTTCGCAGGTCCTCGTTGTCGTCGATTACTTATCTTCGATGTTCTTGAAAAGGAAAAAAAATCTTATTATTTTTCTCATTCCCATTTCCCAGTTTCATACTTTCACGGCAGCACTTATATTTACTGTGAAAACGACGGATGTAGTTTTAGACCAAGGTATAAAAAACAAGTAAAAAAGCTAATATTGGTCTAAGATCAATTCTTATGATACCCTCTAGATGAATGTCCGTATGAAATTTCGTATGGGCACCCATTTGAGCAATTTTGATTTGGGCAGTAGTTTTTCACATATATTTCTAGAACGGTTCGTCGGACAGAAACAATGATTAAGGCCAATTTTATAAGATATCATATTCTAAAGAAGTTTTTAGTACAACAAAATGTCTTGGACTGATCGTTTTCACAGTATACGTAAAAAACCTAAATTTTTATATGGCCAAGAAGGAGTTGCCCGATTCAGTACATTTTTAAAATTTCATTTGCTAGTACAATAAAAACACCACGTACCAAATATCAGCTCTCTACGTCGACGCGTTCTCAGGCAGTGTTCAAATATATAGCGGAAAACGAAATTTTTGTATGGCAACCCCACGAAGGAGTTGCCCGACTTGTCTCATTTTCGAACTTAATTTTACTTTTTTTTTCAAAGTCCGTGTATGAAATTTCAGCTCTCTAAGTATACGCGTTCTCGAGTTATCGTGCGCACAGACGGACGGACGGACGGACATGCAAAAATCAAAATAATTTTTAATATTATGCGTGGGTGTCCAATCCATTTTGCTCTACCATCATTATTTCGAGGTGTTACAAACGGAATGACAAACTAAGTATACCCTATAGATTTCATCTAGGGTATAAAAACACAACACAATGGGCCGCTATGGCCTCCGTGCTAGGGATAGGGACTCCTGTATTTTCTTTCAAACCGCTTTTTTCGCTTTTTTGCTTTTTCTCGTTTAGAGCAACCAAGTTGCTATTTACGCTTTCGTCAAATTCACAGAGTCAATTTAAAACGCTTTTGAAGTGACTATAGCTTGTTGCTATGAACAGCCTCGAACCATCGTTTCCTAGTTCGTATGAGCCAGATTCAATTTCAGATCTTTCAGTTTCCTTGCTTTGCTGCGAAAGATTAACATGTTAAAAAATAACACTCTACAGTCTCCTTGCTGGAAATTATTTAAAAAAATTTACAGCAATGGTAGTCAGTGTCTAGGTCTACTATGCCCTACAGTTATTCGAACATGTGGTAATACGTCAAATTTAAATAGCCACATTAAACGGAGACCTATAAGTCCGGATAACTGCCACTAGATAATATTTTCTTTAAAATCGCTTTTTTTTCGCTTTTTCATATTTACAGCTATTAACTTCCTTTCTACGCTATCGTCAAACTCATAGAATTATTTCAAAATGCTTTCGAAGTCACTTCACTATAGCGTGCTGCTCTGAACAGACTCATTATACATAGGAAAACGACTAAATTTAGTCGTTCAAAAATATTTTTTTTTTGGCGATTTTTTTTAGTCGTCGATTTTTTCTATAAATAATCGAATTAATCCATTCATCGATACGGTTCAAATTTTCCTCATCACTACTTCTAATGCAACAATATATTTATAAGATCTTAATGCTACCAAAGATTCCATAATCTAAGCGTTTGAACCTTCATGTTTCTCACATGAGTCCATTAGACTCAAAGCACACAAAATAATGTGTTTATAATTTCATTATCAAATGAATGAATCAAATCCTGTGTGCATCAAGTAAACAACTAGGATTTATAGCTATATTAAGAGCACAAATTGATTTAAGTATTTAAGCCGAACCGATTTCTACATTAACTCAAAGGTGTAAATGGCAATCGAAGAATCAATTAGATTACTTGGATTATTGATATTAAACTAGGAGATCAATTAGATCTCATGCATAATAATTGTATGACAATTTTAGATTTGTTTTATTGAGAATCAATTATTAGTGTGTCATCTCATGGTAGGTACCTATATACAGCCACAGAGAATTTATCTTGAATAGGTAAATGGAGAGTAAGGGACATAACAGCATATTACGATAAACAAAAGAACAGTTTTTGAGAATAAATTTTTAGTAATAGAAGACTTGAATTTAATTTAACGACTACTGGTTATCATCTTCTTTATGAAAATGTAAAATCTATAAAAAAAAGTTGAAAAAGCCATTTGACCCCGACGTGATTTGAACACGCAACCTTCTGATCTGGAGTCAGACGCGCTACCGTTGCGCCACGGAGTCAATTGTGTAACATTTTCTTTAGATCAGTACTCTTTCCTTACTAAGAAAAATTATTTTTATGTAAAATAATTAACAATTTGTCTCTTTTGTTATTTACAGAAGCCTTAAATGGTGCTATTTTTGATGAAGATCATGACGAAATGGTTGTGGTAAAAGATATCGAAATGTTTTCAATGTGTGAGCACCACTTGGTACCATTCTACGGAAAAGTTTCTATAGGTTATTTGCCATGTAACAAAATCCTTGGTCTTAGCAAATTAGCAAGGTAATTTTCATAGTTTGTCTTTTTTTTACAATTAATTAATTTAAATTAAATACGAAAAATATCTTTTCTTTTAATTATTACTAACCATTAATGATATTTAATAAAAGTCAACCGGGAATGGAATATCATGAATTTTGTTCTAGGTAAAAATAGATTTATTTTGCTTTTTTTTTTAAATAATAATTCCTTATATTTTTTGTAATCGTAATTTAAATAAAATACCAATAAAACGTAAATATAAATGTTGATTTAAATATTTTTTTTCAGAATTGTTGAGATATTCTCTAGGCGACTTCAAGTCCAGGAGAGATTAACAAAGCAAATTGCTGTTGCAGTCACTCAAGCAGTACAGCCGGCAGGTGTTGCTGTTGTTATTGAAGGAGTGTAAGTATTTTGAATTTTTTGTTGAATCACAAATTTACTGTACTACTTTTTTGAATGGCTACGATAAAGCAGTTTTTTGTTTCATTTTTTTTAATAGAAATAAAAACAAAAATTAAAAACAAAATATGCATCGGCCGGGAATCGAACCCGGGCCGCCCGCGTGGCAGGCGAGCATTCTACCACTGAACCACCGATGCTCGTATTTTCAGTCGTTAAATTAAAAACATAACCAGTAAAGTATAAAAATACTAAATAAAAGATTATATTATAATTAAACTCAATTTGATTTTTTTAAAGCACTACCATCTGCCACCGTCTTATTAACCCTAGAATCTCTACCAAGGTACAAATGTAGCTTTGCTGAGAAAATAATTGCAATTTGAAATAGAAATTTTTGTCGCAGCATGTTAAAATAACATGATAGCCTCAAATATATATTTTACAAGGTCTTAACGTTGATAACAGAAAGATGTTTGGGTTGATATCATGGTTACGTAGCCATATGTACAATTGTATCTACGTATATTCGGGAGCCTTATGATGGAAGGCTTGTGGTGGGGAAACGCGCCAAAGAAGTCCTCGCCAAGAGACGAAGAATAAGTATATGTGCGTATCTGTAACCCACACATGTAATCACTAGAATGTACTTGCATAGATCTATCTACCTTCGAAGGTGGAAGTAATCATGTACCGGTACACGCGTGTTCATATAGCTGGAATAGTCCCCGAATATCTGAAAATGAAAAGAGAGTTGAAAAACTTAACGTTTATAGGTAGAAAAAGAAAAACTTCTGTTGAGCCCATGGCTGGGACGAAACTAGTTAAGTATTGCCAAATAGGAGCCTACACGGCATCCCCTAGAAATCTGCCCAAAATTTTTTGTTCAACCATGACAATATGCAAGACAACGCATATAATCTGTTAGCGTACACGTCCTGCAACAAGAGCTGTGTTCTTTTGTGTCCACAGAACAGGGCAGAACAAAAGATACACAAAAGAATGCCTCATACATTTTCATAGAAGACTTATAAATGAAGCGAATAGTAGAAATAGTTCGCTCAGTCGACAGAACAAATTGTTGTCTTCAGTATATGGGTGTTCTAGAACAAGGTACATGAAAGAACATAGGTAAGGTACCTTATATAGAATACAAGGTATTCCTATTATGAGCCAAGTTCCGCCATTAGTGGCGAAATTTTGTGAAAATGTTTAGAAAAGTACGGTACAGAGAACACAATACTCTCTCTCATCTCTCTGTCTTTCCTATATACATTAGTCACAGAATTACGTTACAGGCTATCAGCTGCAATGTGTCAAAATTTAAATGGGAATACCTTGTTGTAGGGCCTGCGACCGTACATGTCTAGGATAAATACATGACAAAAACAAAGTTATATGTCAAGATATTATGGTATTTAGTTGGCCAAATTTTTTACACCTGGACATACAAACCTTAAGTATTATTTAAATATGCATTAAGTCTTAATCTCTATTTTCATAAAGCAATTAATTTAAATTTAATATTTTCCTTACTTTATTTCAGACACATGTGCATGGTAATGAGAGGAGTACAAAAAATAAATAGTAAAACTGTAACATCAACAATGTTGGGAGTATTCCGTGATGATCCAAAAACTAGAGAAGAATTTCTTAATTTAGTAAATAGCAAATAAATCTAAGAATAAGGATTATAAAAAAAATTTGCTTTTTCGAAAAAATACTATACACATACATATGTATAAATTCGTCACGTTTCAAAAATTTAATCTTAAAACTATTACTACATTCTTAATTGTTGAAATGAAAAAAATAAATAAAAAATGTTAAAAAAGGGACCAAAAATTGAAGAAAAAAAAAACAAAATTAAGAAAAAATCAAAATTTTACATAAATTTTTGATGGATGTGTTTTTTTTAGCATTATCCAATTTTTATATATATTAAATTGTTAAATTTATTTTCTTGAGTAAGTTGTTAAGTCTACGAAACGACATAATAATTACATTAAAAATATTGTTGTTGTCTAATGATTCTTATTGTTGAGAATTGAAATTGTTACTTATAAAAATTATGTGTATACGTGCAGTTTGGAATAATGGTTTTGGGTAATTATAAACGTGATAAAATTAGGGAATTCCTTTACGGAAAGTATTTTATGTATTTATTAAATTGAAAGAATGTAATGTGAAAACATACCTAACTAGGTATAATATTTTGTTGATGATGATGCTATCACTAAGCTTCAAGTATATAAAGAAGTTATCTTGAACAAAAATATGTATGACAAAATTGTATGTCTTAACACATAGTGAATTTATGTCTGAAAAAAATTAATTCAATTCTCTCCTTGAATGCCTCTTATTTTACGTTGGCGAAACTATTCAAAAGAAAAAAAATTAATATTTGTGAACCAGAAGGTTAATTTCATTGTAGGAGCTACGGCATTCAAGAAGAAGCTGTCAATACGTTTTTCTCTTAAATTATTTCTCTATTACTACATATTAATGGAATTCACAATAATTGTCTATATTTTAAATGATCTTTATGTGTAAATATCTCTTACGGTTATTGTGCTAGAACACAATTGTATTGATATACATGCATGTATAATCAAACAAAATAAAATGCTAAAGCAAATATACGAGTGCGCTTATTTAGCAGATTGTAATAATTAAGCTCCTATTTTATTGGTTAAAATGATATTGAAAATGTTGGCAAAAAATAAGTATTATGGACAGCAAATTATAATTCGTTTAGACCGTAAATTATAAAATTTTAAAGGGTTGAATCATAAATTATATTTAGCACCTCAATTGATAAATGTTGATAAATTATCTAATCATTACGGTCCTTAATATAAAAGTTTTGAGCAAGTTTAAATTTTCAGAAACTTCGTATATGTGAAGCGAATGCGTTTTCCCTTTCATTTGTAAAATCAACGGAGTCTTATTAAGATAACAGAACATATCAATCTATTTCCGCCATTCCATCTCTCGAGTCTTGAAGGCTTCGTCTGGCGTACCTCAAGGTATTCACTTGGGCCCGTTGGTGTTTATTCTATCTATTGACGACAAAGGTCGCGTTAATGTGTTGACCAGACTGGTCCATTAAGACCGGTTCGGTACTTTTCGGTCATGAATTTATGTACCTTTTCAACACAACCTTCAATATACAAATTTTGAATCTGTCATCTTTATAATCAATTTTGAATTATGAATATTCAACTTCCCAAATATTTTAAAATTTATCTTGTGAAGCGTGGACAAAGATTAAAAAAACAAAAAAGGTTTTATAATAATCAACTAAGGTAAAGAATTAATGAAAAGTTTTTTAGGTACCTACATAACTTTTATTACTTTCCTCAGAGCACTTAGAAGATGGTACAATGGACACCAATATAATTTCCTGCAAAATTTAAGACTTTCTATGCCTCCGTCGATTAGATCTTGCGAATCTCTCACTAGAAACGACAGCCCTTGGATGTTAATGTGGGAAACATATTCAGATCAACAATGGATGGAAGATTTCCGGCTGAACAAGAGTGTGTTTACATATTTATGTGATGAATTGCGTCCTTTCTTGATGCCGAAAGAAAACCCTGTTTACAGTAACAGTAAAACCACTCCTGTGGAAAAACAAACAGTAACACTCTACAAATTAGCATCATGTGCAGAGTATAGAGTTGTTGGAAGTGTTTTTGGGATACATAAGAGCAATGTAAAAAAAATAGTGTACAAAGTTGTAAACTTCATGATATTGAAACTTATGCGAACAACAACGGCTGAGTCGTAACAAGATACAAGCAAGATACAAGCCATGAACAAAGTCGAAAAAGGGAGCAGCGGGCTGGTCAGTAGGCGACATCCACAGTCTTCTTGCCTTGTCTTACTGAAGGAGTTTTTCAAATAAAAGTTGCTTTTATTTTGTTCAAACGCTATAATTTCCGTATATTTGTTCTACATGCTATATTTTTTTAAAACTATTAGAAAGAAAACATATTTGGCTGCAATTTGTTTTAACTTCATTTTGCTGTGGGAGCGACAGTTTTGCGCTTTAGGACCTGTTTAATATGAAATTTTAGTTTTCCTCCACGAAGAGTATACAAAAAGCAGTGAGCGTGAACTCTTACTGCATGCTGTACCCAAGGCATTTTAATGTGTCGGTGCCTTCGGCGACTTCATGGCTTGTATTATATTCCGGGGGTTACGCGTGGGCTGATGATATCGAATGTAGCTGCCTACAGATTCGGACTCCGGCTGCCCATATCCACATGCAATTATTACTCAGCTGAGAGTAAGGTTACTTTATAATCAAAACTATTTAATTATTTTGTTAAGTAAGGTATATAGTAAGTGTAGCCTTTGGGAAGGTAAGGAACCAAACTATAAATGTAATACAAGCCATGAAGTCTCCGAAGACACCGCCACATTAAAAGGCCTTAACGAGCCGGGTACAACATGCACTAAGAGCTCACTCTCACTGCTTTTTGTATACTAGTCATGGAGGAAAAACTAAAATTTCATCTTAAATAGTTCCTAAAGCCCAAAACTGTCGCTCGCACAGCAAATTGAAGTTAAAAAAAATTGCAGCCAAATATGTTTTCTTTCTAATAGCTTAGTTTGAACAAAAATAGCATGTAGAACAAATTTATGGAAATTATAGCGTTTAAACAAAATACAAGCAACTTTTATATGAAAAACTCCTGCGGTAAGACAAGGCAAGAAGACTGTGGATGTCGCGTGCTGACCGGCCCGTTGCTGTCTTTTTTCCACTTTGTTCATGGCTTGTATATTCCGGTGGTTACGAATCAAACCCTCGAGAATACTTCCCAAGCCATGAAACAGAAACCTATATGTGTGCGTTGAGAGTCCGTTCTCTAAAATGTTTTATATTGTTGTTTATGGAAAAGTGCCAAACATTGACTTTATATTTGCTATAGAGTCTAAACTACAATCCATATAGAAAAATAGTCGAAAAAAGTCGAGAGGAATAGTACAAGAATATTATAGACACATATCCACATGTTATACAAATACAGCGAAAAATTTAATTTAATTCAATTCAATTTAACTATATCAAATGAAGCGAGATCAGTACTGATATCGATCACACCGAACAATACTAAAAACAATCCTTACCAGATGGGTAATAGAGGAAATGATGCGAAGAAAAATCACCTGAAAAGTGCTCACCTGAGATAGTGCCCACTCTCAATTGCAGCCGGAACGGAAACGAATAATATTAATGTGTAGTAGTTAAATGGAAGCGCTAAGTTGGGGGACCAAAACTTTTAAGTTGGTTCTAAAACTGACTTGACTTGATTTAGCTTGAATTATATCGGACAGAGGATTAAACTATATGGAGGGAAACAGCACTCAAAGCAATTCAGTTGCGAAATTATATAAATATAAGCATGTATGCATTCAGAAAGTCGATAGCCGCTGACCTAAATGAGTTCAGTGAATCACTGCACCTAGCCTCATCAGTCATCTGAAGCCAGATAGTCGCCCTCGACCGCTTTAGCATGCTCCAATTGATCCGACTCACCAGGTAGCAGGGCAGTTGGCCATGTCTAGCCTTGAAAATCAACATCAGGGTACTAAGCTCATACATATTCGCTAGCGGACATGGGATAAGCATTTCGAGGAGACAGGCGGGCACATGTGAGCAACGCTTAAAACCGAGAACATATCTGGCGCAGGCCTTGAAAGCACGGAGTAGCTTATTGAGGTTGCCGCAGGATATAGGGAACAATACCACGTCTGAGTAGAAGAAATGTGGTAAGATAAGAGCAGAGAAAAATCTAGTGCGTGTGGTCCCATCTAGATGCTGTGCTGCTGCATATAGAGAGCGCAAGCCGTAATATATAGAGCATATTTTGTTAATCTGAGACTCCCAGGTCAGACCAGGATCCATGAACAAGCGAAGGTTAAGCACCGCTTTCGCCTACAGCTCAATATTGTGACCCAATAAATACAGAGCTGGAAGGTCAAAAGAGTTAGCCTCATTCAAGGCACGAATAGAATACATAGATTATGGCTTGTGTTTTGGTGGGGTTAAGGGGACAGCCCATTTTTACCTGACAAGTCGGTGATCCCTGCGAGAGTTCTATTAATGACCACCACCGCATCACCGAGGCTGTTTCTAGGAGCACCACAATAGATCTGGAGATCGTCTGCGTAGATGTGGAAGTGTACATCACTCAACACAGTGGTGATATCATCCATGAAGAGTGTAAACAGGAGCGGTGCCAAAACAGCCCCTGATGAACTCCTTCCACCACTGGCCTCGTAGAGGAGTATGTGCCATTGCTATTTACCAGGAAATATCGGTTACTCATGTTATTGCCAATCAATCTACACGCAATATAGGAGAACCCAAAACAAGTACGAAGCTTAACAAGCAGCAAATAGTGAGGAACAGAGTCAAAGGCCTTGCTGAAGTCCAATAGAACATGAATTATGCAGTTGTCGCAGATCACGAATGCCCGCCGTTACCTCGAGAAGAGCCGTACCCGTTGAGTGAAGCCTCCTAAGGCCTGACTGGAATTTTGAGAGTAGATTATGCGAGCCAGCATGCTCTGTGATCTGGTCTACATTTAGAAATATGGGAGCGGGTGTTTACTTTGGGGATGGGAGTGATTAAACACACCTTCCAGTGATCAGGAAAGTGTGAGGATAAAATTAATCTGTTAAGCAGGTGCGTGATGATAGGTAGGATGAAGGGAAGAACTATTTTATAAAACTTTAGAGGTACATCATTGTACACAATTTCATTCCATTTCATTTTGCGGAAGGCGTTCACAACCTCAATCTCAAACACATTTGAGAAGCTAAAGACATCATCAGCAACAGGAGAACGAGGATCAGTGGGAATATGCTGAACATCATCTGATCTGTCGCTTACAACGTTTGACAGCAGTAAAGGTCTTGGACAAAGAAAGTAAGCATATTCTTCAGGGTCAATAGTCGACTGAGCCCTAGCTTTAGAGCTCAAGTCAAGATCGTTGACCTTATTCCAATTGATGACGTTGCCCTCTCTAATGCCCTTCATGGTATCCTCTCTTACTTTAGCTCTGATTAAGTAGTCAGCTTCATTACGCAGACGCCGAAATTCAACCAGATTTGAGGAAGATCTCCGTATGCCTGAAAATTATTTCCTTAACAGTGCGGACTTTAATGGTTTTGAGGGGCACTTGCCTCACGAATATGGAGCTCAAATAATCCGAGAAATGTTGAGAAACTAAGCCGGGGTCAGAATAGTTAAAAATGGGGGACCAATCAGTCCTAGCATAGAGTAAAGATATCTATAGAGACCGAAAATGTATGGCAGAAATTCTCATAGATATTGATCACAAGAGCCGAATCTAACAGCGCCGCATTTTGGAAACTACACTAAAGAAAATGTATTTGCTTATCATGATTACCGCCATCTGGCTGCCCAGCTCTATATTGGTTCGCTATGCACTTGCGTGTACTTTGACATGAAACTTTGAAACTTTAGTTCATATGAAGCTTGTATTGTGTGAACGCAGATGTATTTGCTTTTTTTTTTGTGCTGACTGGAGACACTGTACTGCATCGACTTGAATCGAAGAACTACAACAGCAAGCAATACTAAAAATTGTTGATACGATTTTCACTTCTGAGTATAGAGAATGGTAGATTTCATATTTTTCATTGCTATTTTTATGATTTCGTTTAAGACTTAATTGATCTGCTAATAATAAGAGACAAATTTGATTTGTCGCATATTTACATTTGATCCTGTGATAAACTGTTTTTAGGAAGCTCTAAAAAACGGTTGCATGTATACTTGTAGGATCAAATGAAAGGTAAAATTCTGAGGTTTCCAAATCTATTAAGAGAAAGCTATAGTGATCATGCATTTTGGCCGGAAAATGGTTAGAATTTTAAAAAAAATTGCAAATTTTATTCAAGTTTTTTTCAGGAACCGTAACGGTTATGAATGTTTTAAAAAAATCATATGTAAAAATTTATTTTCTAATAATCAAAAACAAAAATTTAAAAATTGATTTTTATTTTAAAAATCGAAAATAAAAGCATAAAATGATCTTCCTTTCACCAAATTGTGAATAAAATTTGGCGGTTGATATTAAATATGCGTCGAAATATGCCGAATATTGTACGACATATGGGAATGGATGGAAATTACATACGGACTTTCATCTAACTAAGGTATCATAGAAATTGGTATAGATTTTTTATTGATTTTTATATTTGATTTTTAAATTAAAAATCATTTTATAATTTTTAAAATAAAAATCATTTTCAAATTTCTATTTTAGATTTTTAAAATAAAAATCAGGTTTTGGTTTTTATTTTATCAATTTTTAATTATTATTTCTGATTTTTAAAATACAAATACAAAAAGAAAGTTACTATTTATAATTTCGAATAAAAATCATAAATTTAAAAAGTATAGAAAATTTATGAAGATTCGGTAATAAGATTCATAATGCTACATCCTAATCAATCCACCCATAACTTTTTCTAAATGATTTTTTGGTTAGAAAAAATGAAAATAATTGTTATTTTCAGTTGTTGATTTTTTTTACTTTGACGTCCTATAACTGCTGACAAAATGGGGATAGACACTTGGAGAGGATTGGACATTTATTGGATATTTTAGACATGACAATTATCTTCACAGAATTCGCAATAAAAAAGTTACAGGAAGTGAATGGAGAAAATATCTAAAGTCACAAAACCTGCCTCTACTGCCAAAACGAAGAATCAAACCCCAGTTTACTCCATATCAATTTCCGTACTCTATGGTAGAATTCAATTTTACTTAAAAATTTTATTGCAAATGTATTATCAAGTGACAATGGTGTCTTATAGGGGCTGTGAAAAGATACATAATAAATAACATTAAAAATACCGAATAAGCTGTGAAATTTTTCGAACTGTGCAGTTTATTCAGCTTTATGAGTAAAATTATCATTATGTAATTTTTTCAACTTATTTAAAGTATGGATGGCTGATGCTATAGACCAACATCATATTTGTATAGCGGGTTTAGTTTCAAATTTTTGAAAGTAATTTTGTTCTACTGTTATTTGTATTCTTTGTTGAATTCTAAGCACATTTTCGCAATTTTTGTTGGCATCAGCATCATACAATGACGTAAAAATATCCCATGAAGCAATACCATCAGAAGCGTTCTGATCAAATTTAATTGTTGTATTTCGCAGATTTTACTAAATGAATAGAATCATAAAATGAAGCTATTGAAACAGAATCATGTGGAATGTTAGATGATCCTTAGTAACCCAAATAACAATTTAAATGCTATTCAGTTTTACCCAGGTTTTATAATTGTTTTATTAAGGTTTTGAAGTTGTTAAATAGTTTTATGGTGATTGTAAGTCATGTCAATTGGTCTTCTGGAACAATTGATTTTATTGTGATGTTTTAAAAACCTCCTGGAGAGTAGTAATAAAATTATTTAGCATATAAGTCCATTTGTACTTATAGAAGTTTTATGGTTGTCATCAATTCAACTAGGATAAAGCCATTAAGCACTAAAGTAGGAATTAAAAACTACTTGATTTTATTAAGGTTTTATATCATGCGCCAAGACTATTGTATTAAGCTTTGATAAAACTTAAAAACAAGACTCATTAAGGTTATATTAGGAAACACGGACGGCTACTTTAAGTGAAATTTAAGGGACAATTTGGTCTAGAGAGCTACTGGGCTATGTAGGAATCTATCATAAAATTATTATACACAGAGCTTTTAAGAACGCATTTCAAAATTCTTTCACAAAATCTTTTTAAGATTAAGAGACTCAGTCAAATGCCGTATAAACCTAGTACGTCTTTCCAAGTGTCTTCCGTCATGTGACATGCAAGAATATTGTATTCAATTCTAGCTCTGATATAAGATTTGTAGCGCTAGATTTGACGGTGCGAAATATTTCTTACACCTTTTAAGAAATCCAAGATATTTCTATGCTTCTTTGGCAACAGAAAAGATATTATCTGTCCAGCTTAACTTACTGGAAATATTAATCCCAAAAATGCTTAGTGTCGGTGAATTCCAAATTAATGCTCCATAAAAAAAACGGAAATGGTTAATTGATGATCTTGCTTTAAAGAGATGAGACAGGTTTGGGATGATCGATTATAAATTAGATTATAAATAGTTAGACGCAAGAAGAAATCGACAAGTCGAAATAAGTTTCATCGCGGATACATATAAAACTAAATAGATTTATGCAAGACCAAGTAACATTATTTGAGTCTCAAGAGACCTAAAACGGTTTTAACTGAGATCAAATAGATTTGAAAAAGATCGAACAGTTTTAGTAGCAACTAAATTAAAGTCAAACAAATTTATTTTGCCTTTATAAATTAAAAATTCTCCGAAATGTATGAATTCAAATTAATAAAAAATGTTTTGTACGAACAATACATACTATTAGCCTTGTAAATAGTATAAAAGCATTGTAAAGGTCACAAGCAAGATTTATGTTCGATTGCAAATACATATACAAACATACAAGTGCCATAAGTACGCTAAGTTTTATAATGCGTTTAGACAAAACTAAATCGTTTTATTTAATAGCAAATGGCATTATCAGTCTAGGAGCACTAAGAAAGGTTTTACTTAAAACCAAATGGATTTACAATAGAATGAATTGTTTTAATCGCAGCCATCCTAAGATCGAACGGTTTTATTACGGCTGTACAAGTAGCAAATATGCTTTAATGTGAAATCGCCATTTTATGCTTAAAATGGATTATTTTTAAATTAATTATTTTCAGAAATTTAAGCCGTTTCAGAACTAGGGGATATCATTTTCAAACTTTTGTTCTATTCCTAACGTACTTAAAATAATATCAAAATTAAATATAGTGTAAATAAAAAAAAATATTTTACAATTATTTCTAAACTTTTTCTAATTTTAATTATTTCTGAGGAGCGTTATTATTTTTCATTCTATATTTTACATTACACTGTTAAAACTGCACTTAAAATAAAATTGAATTACATTTCAACATACTAAATTATTATAAAGTGGAACATTATTATTGTTGTGGATTTAAAGATCACTTTTATTTTGAAGTTACAAGTCTAAAAGGTTTGCTGAAATAGTTTTTCCAATGCCTTTTTATCTTAAAAAATGATGGAGTAGTAGTTTTATGATGGTTTTGATATCGTTATGCGGATAGGTTGATGAGTTGAAATTACGCTTTTAGTTCTATGAAAGGTTTTATAGAGGAATGCAAATCATCGCAAAGAGTAATCCAGATAAGACCAATAAGGCTTTATATAGTTTTAAAAATAGACCCTCACAGCTTATTGTAGCGTGGGCCCTTTTAGTTTTATAAGAGGTTTTTTGCGGTCATATTATTGTTGGCTTGACTATATAGCTTTATTACAAGCTTTATGTAAAAGTATAGACAACGTTATGTAGGCTATATTAAAACTAAAATTGTTAGTTGGGAACTCCAAGCTTTTGTCTGTCACAGAAGTTTTTATCGAAAACAACGTGACGTAGGATTTCAAAATTGGACAGAATATTAGCTTCATGACGGGCACATATTCCAAAAGTCAAAGATTAGGTATGTAATCATTATTTTTTTAATTTTAATGAGGTGGGCTGGCCTCCCTATTTTTTTTTTTTTTTTGTACCATGTGTCTGTATCGGTTACTTTCAAGGATTCCAAATTTTTTTAGTACATTGGTTATAAGGATAAAGCCCAAAATAATTAGTAGGTTCGCAGTAAAAAATAGTTCAAGCCGAAAAAATGTTTTTTCGAACATTTTGAGCTTTATCTTTATAACAAATGTACTTAAAATTTGTTGGTATCGTTAAAAGTAACTCTTTCAAACACCCCACAAGATACAAAAAAAAATTTTTAGGGAGCCCAACCCACCTACATTAAAATAAAAAAAAATAGTTCATAATCTTTGACGCGTTACGTCGTTTTCGATAAAAGCTTATGACAGATAGACGAACGGACACATGAAAGACTTAAAAGGGTCCCGCTTTTATTCCTTTTTTTGTACGAAAGATATAGATGAATCTTGTAGTTACTAAAGATCATCTAACATTTCAAATGATTCTGATTCATTAGCTTAATTTTACATAATTATGAACATTTGTTTTAAATTTAACATAGAATACATGCTTGAAATAAGTTGTAAAACTTAAAGAGCATTTTACTCATAAAGCTGAGTCAACAGAACAGTTTCAAAAATATTTCACAAAATTTAACAGCTTAACCGATATTTTTTATGTTAAATATGATACTATAAATTCATAAGAAATCCTCACATTGCAATGCTTTTGTAGACTAGAAAATTCAAAAGTTGAACCACATCTAATTTAGGTTGAATTTCGACGTTTTGTGAAAATTTAAATTACGGCAATTTGATAATCCTTATATGTAAAATCATAGCTACCTACAGACATTTTTTAGATCCAAATAAATTTCAAATTTCCAATGAACCAGATCAAAACGCAGCTAATACGACATCATTTGATCCTGCAAGTATACCCACCTCCATGCAACCGTTTTTTATAGAGCCTCCTAAAAACAGTTTATCGTGAGAACAAATAAAAATATGCGCGACAAAACAAATTTATCCATCATTAATAGCATAAAGATAGCAATGAAAAATATGAAATCTACCATTCTCTATACTCAGAAGTGAAAACCGTATCAACAATTTTTAGTATTGCTTGCTGTTGTAGTTTTCGATTCAAGTCGATGCAGTACAGTCTCTCTCAAGTCAGCACAAAAAAAAAGCAAATACATCTGCATTCACACAAATACTTCGTATGAACTAAAAAACTTTCAAAGTTTCATGTCAAAGTACACGCAAGTGCATAGGGAACCAATATAGAGCTGGGCAGCCAGATGGCGGTAATCATGATAAGCAAATACATTTTCTTTAGTATAGTTTCCAAAATATGGCACTGTGATCAATATCTATGAGAATTTCTGCCATACATTTTCGGTCTCTATAGATTTCTTTACTCTATGGTCCTAGTGAGATCCACCTGAAGGGCGTACAACGGAATTCCCGAGAAATTCCTGAAAGTTCTCCATAGATTAGAATCCAGATAACGAAAGTTAAAAGATGCAAAAAGCAACTCATGATCGGATATGCCGGGACTGTGGAGTCCAGTCAGTTTAATGTGAATTTAATTAGAAATCTTTATTGTTTTATTTTTTTTTAAGATAATTTCCTAAAGTAAGCGAAGTCCGCTTCCGTTTTCGTTTTACCGCAAGGCTTCCTGATTTACTGGGCAAATAATCAATAATATGACATGGCATAATTGCATGGGTCCAGTCGTACCTTGATTCGCCGGACATTACTTAAAATTATCGTTGTGTAATAGCACAGATATTATACAGATGTTCTTTTTAAAATCCATTACAGTATCACCATTTAATAAAAGACAAAATCGGATCAAAAAAGGCATTATTTTCAAAAACAATACAGATGCAGAATACAAAATATTCTCTTTAAAACTTTGACACATCCCAGCTTCTTCAAAAATTTGTAATTTGTGTGCGTGTAAACAATTATATTCGTACACGCTTGTAGTTATACGTATGAGTTTGTTGCCATAAAAGCAAGCTCTGACTGCCATAAAATATACTTCTGGCTAGAACTTTTTATGGCTAATTATGGCAGTAAATGTATCCCTTCGTCGGGGAATTTGACATTTTACTCAGTCAAATTTTGCTGGATTATCTTTTGTCCTTATCGTTCGAAAGTATTTTCAAATAAGGGGAAACTGCTTACTCTGTTTCCTAGCAAAGTTCGAGTAATGTAAATTAGCCATCGGTCGACGTTGTTGTCGAACTTAAATGAAAATTGAAATTTGTCGCACGTATAGGGTACGTTTAGCAAAATTATGATTTTGGGTTGCGTTCATATGAATTCTTATACGTTCATTGCAAGATTGCAATTATATATTATATCTCCAAGGCTTTCGAGTCTATTATTAACGAACAGATCTGTCAACACCTCGAAGCTAATAAATTGTTGTCCGAGTTTCAATCCGGATTCCGAAACAAACATTCCACCACGACTGCACTTTCCAAGGTGGTATCTGACATACGCGAGCTCTGTGATGATGGCAGCAACGTAGTTCACGTTCTCCTAGACATGAGTAGAGCATTTGACTCTGTCCCGCACTCTATACTGGTCAATAAGCTTGCTAGATTATTTGACTTCTCCTCGTCAGCATGCTCCATGATTGCCAGTTATTTATCAAATCGTTATCACATCGTTGATGCAAATGGTAAAAGATCACGGCCAGCGGTCATGAGCTCCGGCATCCCACAGGGAGCGGTTATGGCTCCCCTACACTTCTCCATGTTTATCAACGATGTGGCTCATATTTTGGCCGGGTCGTCTTCTGTGGCCGGCCACCACTTCCACTTATATGCAGATGATCTGCAAATATATGATGCGTCTTCGGTTGGCAATCTTCCAGCTCTAATTGCGTCGCTCAACAGTAAACTTGGCAATGTGTCGCGATGGTGTGCGGATAATATGCTCAACATCAATCCATTTAAATCACAAGCGATGGTATACTCCTCATGTACTAGAAAGCTTGCCCCACGTCATCTGATCCCCCCGCTGATCTTGCGTGGCTCAGTCATTCCCATCTCAATGGGTCATGTTAAAAACTTAGGCCTGCTGATGGACACTCATCTCAAGTGGGGACCACAAGTGAAAACGATATGTGCTAGGGTCTATGGTGAACTTCGCTCACTGTATGCGGTGGCGCTCAAACTGCCTCCTGGCATACGGATGAGGCTACTAAAGGCGCTTATAATTCCGCATTTCCTATATGCTGACATTGTAATGTATCTTCTGCAGAGCGGCGAAATGGACAAACTCATGCGCGCTTTCAAGGCTTGTGTCCGATTTGTGTTTGGCCTCCGTCGCTCTGAACACATTTCACCATTCGTGAGCCTTTTCCTCCCGTGCACGCTTCCCAATCTGTATAAAGTGCGTGTGCTCACCTTTATCATGCGTTCAAAGCCCAAGTTGATCCCAGAGTACGTCACCGTCAAATTCAGCTGGAGTAGGGTATGCACCTCTCGTATCACGCAGTCTCGAACTGTGACCCATTGCGGATCCAACAGTGTATACGGACAGGGGGTTTCGTGCTGGAATGCCCTGCCAACTCTTATTAGGGAATCGACAAACCTGGGTAATTTTAAGACTGGTGTTCTGAACTATGTGATCTCCACACAGTAATCAGCTAAGTGTGAATCTAGTGCAACTACAATGCGAACGACACTATCGTGATATGTAAATAATGATGTTCACGGGTGTTTATTTATTTATTTTGTCTCACTGCTATGATCTGTGGTCAACTGCTATGTGATAATTCCTTTGGATACTACTATATGATATACTCGCAACCCATTAGTCATATTTAGTTCATAGGATAGTTTTTAATGTCAGGCTTTAGCTGGCAATACGTCATATTTACAGGCTATAGTCAGTGTTGTCGCAGCTAAGCTAATATATAATACAACATAATAACATAGTGTCATATGTGCAAGTACCGCGCTCCGCAGGTTACCTGCAAACGGAGCATGCTAACCTGAAATGTATCTACGGTTAGGGACTGGTTCAATCTTGACTCTGCTAGTAACCCGTGGTTGAATGCACCTCAACGCAGTTGACGAACGTGTCCCATGTTATTAGACAGTCAACTATTTTAAAGTCAAATATGTAAGATCCCATATACATACCTGCTATGTAACTACAACAAATAATAAACAAATAAACGAATTAATAATCTAATAATGTACCTGTAATGTCGGACTTAAATCTAAGCATCCCATTTCATGTAACTTGTGTAACAATTGGCATTAACGATTACCTCATCTTTGCTAGTCTTTAATTTGTAACACTAGTCATAGTACTATGCCAGCCTCAGTAGCTGAGGGCTTAACTATATTCACCACTGTTATACCCTAGACACACAGCACGAACTAATGAATCATTTGTACTAACTATTCATTAAAATGCCGTGTGTCAAATAGTATATGTCATTATAGCTCGAAAATCAGATGATAATGAAGTACACTAATGAAGTGTTTTCCTCCTTCATTATAGCTATAATGAGGAAAAATGTGCTAGATTTGGCATATAATGTAAATCTGGAGCTCCGCTGTGCATCGGCCGATTTGAAAAATAAGAAGAAGAAATGCAAAAAAATGCAAATCACAAATTATATTATTAATACTTTTTTTAAATAAAATGTGTTTCTCATTTGGAAATTGTTCAATTGAAAATAAAATAAATGAAAACAAAGTTTATCGCGTTAATTCGATCCATATTGCTTCTTTAATGTGATAAGTTCATCAAAACCAGTTTGACAGCACAACTTAATTAAAGAAATGGCTGTGTTTCTGCAGTTTATAATGAATCATTATAGACTAATGAGTTGTTAGTTATTTCTTCATTAAGAGTGCTGTGTGTCTAGGGCATAATACCCTAGACACACAGCACGAACTAATGAATCATTTGCACTAACTATTCATTAAAATGCCGTGTGTCAAATAGTATATGTCATTATAGCTCGAAAATCAGATGATAATGAAGTACACTAATGAAGTGTTTTTCTCCTTCATTATAGCTATAATGTGGAAAAATGTACTAGATTTGGCATATAATGTAAATCTGGAGCTCCGCTGTGCATCTGCCGATTTGAAAAATAAGAAGAAGAAATGCAAAGAAATGCAAATCACAAATTATATTATTTAATATTTTTTTAAATAAAATGTGTTTCTCATTTGGAAATTGTTAAATTGAAAATAAAATAAATGAAAACAAAGTTTATCGCGTTAATTCGATCCATATTGCTTCTTTAATGTGATAAGTTCATCAAAACCAGTTTGACAGCACAACTTAATTAAAGAAATGGCTGTGTGTCTGCAGTTTATAATGAATCATTATAGACTAATGAGTTGTTAGTTATTTCTTCATTAAGAGTGCTGTGTGTCTAGGGCATAATACCCTAGACACACAGCACGAACTAATGAATCATTTGCACTAACTATTCATTAAAATGCCGTGTGTCAAATAGTATATGTCATTATAGCTCGAAAATCAGATGATAATGAAGTACACTAATGAAGTGTTTTCCTCCTTCATTATAGCTATAATGAGGAAAAATGTGCTAGAATTGGCATATAATGTAAATCTGGAGCTCCGCTGTGCATCTGCCGATTTGAAAAATAAGAAGAAGAAATGCAAAGAAATGCAAATCACAATTTATATTATTAATATTTTTTAAATAAAATGTGTTTCTCATTTGGAAATTGTTAAATTGAAAATAAAATAAATGAAAACAAAGTTTATCGCGTTAATTTGATCCATATTGCTTCTTTAATGTGATAAGTTCATCAAAACCAGTTTGACAGCACAACTAAATTAAAGAAATGGCTGTTTGTCCGCAGTTTATAATGAATCATTATAGACTAATGAGTCGTTATCTATTTCTTCATTAAGAGTGCTGTGTGTCTATCTCTAGCAACCTTGCATTATATTGTTGCGAGCGTGGCCTTTGGTTCGTTATTTAAAACACAATATTAAATAATTCATATACAAATTCTTTATTTCGCTTTAATCATATAAAATTCACAAAACATTCATTTAATCAACTCAACTTTAATTATCGCTAACACTGTACTTTCAAATATCGCAATCTAATTACACACTTTCGCTTCTTAATTACTTTCACTTGTTCACACTGCAATGTCTAAGACAAGACTCTTTTTCTGGCGATAACAACTGCTTTATTTATACCCTAGAAACTCTCCGAATTATTCTGGAGTGTTCTATTCCAAAAGCTTCTTGACTGTTCTATTCATTCTTATTCCTGAACCTTCCTGTCGATTCCATAATCGATTCTCCGAACCTGAAGTCGTTTACTTTCCATTGCCAGTAGATGTCACCAGTTCTCTCTTTCTATTGCACGTAACACTGCCCCCTTCTTAAATTTGTTCGTCCCGAACAACAGGTGGTCCACGGTCTTGATGCTCGTAGTATTGCCACAAGCGGTCCAAATGAACAATTTTATGCTTGCCTCTAGCGTCACGCTGAATCCTGTATACCACGTCATTAATTCTAGTTACTACTGAATACGGTCCTTCCCAGTGTTGTTGCAATTTTGGAGAACGTCCCTTACGTCGTTTCGGGTTGTACAGCCAAACAAGATCACCTTCGTTAAATCCTGCGGAATTAGCACGTAAGTCATAGCGGGTCTTCATCCGATCAGTATTTGTTGCTAATTTAGTCCTCGGGGCCTCGTGTACATCAGCTAATTGTTGTTTGAGCTCCGATACGTAGTCTTCTGGTAACTTTTGTTCATCTCTGGGGGTACAGAATTTGCGGTCGCTAGGTAAACGCATCTATCTTCCGAATATGACTTTAGCTGGGGTTTGTCCGGTAGTACTATGAACGGCTGATCTATAAGCCATTAGGAATACAGGAATATGTCGATCCGAATCGCGTTGATGATAGTCAACTACTTTCTTTAGATGCTCGATCAATGTTCTGTTGAAGCGCTCTACCATGCCATCAGATTGTGGGTGTAGAGGAGTTGTTCTAGTTTTTCTTATTCCCAACATTTTACACATCTCCTGGAAAGTCCGCGATTCGAAGTTCCGGCCTTGGTCCGAATGAAGTTCGTGAGGCACACCAAACCTACTGACCCAATTCGTTATTATTTGTTCTGAAACTGTGGTTGCCTCTTGATTAGGAATTGCATAAGCTTCAGGCCATTTACTGAAATAGTCAATGGCAACTAATATATAACGGTTACCGCCATCCGCTTCTGGAAAAGGTCCAGCGATGTCTATAGCTATCCTTTCAAAGGGGGCTCCGACATTATACTTATGCATTTCTCCTCTGCTTCTGTGTTGCGGCCCTTTGCAACCAGCACAGAGAGTGCATCTGCGACACCACTCCTCCACATCTTCTCGCATATGTAGCCAATAAAACTTTTCTCGTATTTTGGAAATGGTTTTGTTCACTCCCAGATGTCCTCCGGAGGTTCCATCGTGCATTTCTTCTAGAACGTCTTTGACGTTTGATGCCGGCACGACTATCTGCATTCGGAAAGATTCGCCATTAGGTGCTTCCCACTTGCGTTTTAATATACCACATTCAACATGAAGAGAGTTCCATTGAGCCCAGTAACTTTTCAGCTTCTCACTCCGTTCCGAAATATCCTTCCAGTCTGGTCTTTCCATGCCTTCTTTCCAAGCAAGAATAGGTGAAATGTCCGGATCTTCTCGTTGTGCTGTTCGCAAGTCCTTGTTGTCCCAACCTGTAGATGGTTCCACGGTTACCAACTGTATAGTTGCTGTTGTTTCTTTTTCTTCTATCCGGGCGCAATGTTTGCATTCAAGTTTACATGGACGTCGTGAAAGGGCGTCTGCATTTCCATGGATACGACCTCTTCGGTGTTGTATTTCAAAATCATAAGACTGGAGTCGCTCTATCCATCTCGCCACTTGTCCCTCAGGATTCTCAAACTGCAGAAGCCATTTAAGTGCTGCATGGTCGGTGCGAAAGATGAATTTCTGCCCATAGAGATATTTATGAAAATGCTTTGTTGAACTTACAATGGCAAGTAGCTCCTTTCTTGTAGCACAATAATTTTTCTCTGACTTTGAAAGTGCTTTACTATAGTAAGCTACTGGAACTTCTTGACCATTCTCCTCTTGAGAAAGCACTGCACCAATACCTTCATTGCTGGCATCCGTGTCTAATATAAATGTTTTTCCCAGCTTCGGATAGTGAAGTACTGGAGCTTCACAGAGCTGTTGCTTCAAATTTTCAAAACTTTCGTTGCATTTATCCGACCATATGAACGGCTTTCCCTTTTCGGTAAGTTGATGTAGGCTTCTTGCTATATCTGCAAAACCTTTCACAAATCGCCTGTAGTAGGTAGCTAAATCAAGAAAACTCCGTAATTGATGTTTGTCCTTTGGAGCTGGCCAATTTTTGACGGCTACTATCTTCTCTGGATCGGTTCTCACTCCTTGTGATAAAACTATGTGCCCTAAATATTTAACTTCATTTTTGAATAGAGCACATTTACTCGCACTGAGCTTCAATTTTGCATCTTTGAGTCTTTTAAGTACCTCCCGTAAGTTGTTTTTATGTTCCATGAATGTCCTTCCGATTACTATTATGTCATCCAAATAGACAAGACATGTTTTCCAGGTTAAACCACGTAGAACACATTCCATTAATCGTTCGAATGTGGCTGGAGCATTACATAACCCAAATGGCATTACTTTGAATTGCCATAAGCCACTGCCAACTGAGAAAGCAGTTTTCTCACCGCCTTCGGGATGTATTTCCACTTGCCAGTAACCACTCTTCAAATCCAGCGTGGAAAACCATTGCGCTCCGGAAAGGGTATCCAACGTGTCATCAATCCTTGGTAATGGATAGCTATCTTTTATCGTCACGTTATTTAGTTGGCGGTAGTCTACACAGAATCGGGTGCTGCCATCCTCTTTCTTAACCAGAACAACCGGCGATGTCTAAGGGCTGTTAGATTCCTCTATTATGCCTTGTTTCTTCATTGAGTTCATCATGTCTGCTACTTCTGGTTGTTTAGTTAATGGCAATCTTCGTGGTGTCTGTCGAATGGGTCTGGAATCTCCTGTATCGATCCGATGCTGGACAAGATTTGTTTTACCATAGTCATCATCATTCATTGCAAATAATTCCGAAAATTTGTCGATCACCTCTTTGGCATCGTTGTGTTGTTGTTCACTTACGGCACTGGACGAAAGAAGTTTCTGAACCTGTTGGGTAGTAGCTGGTATAGTTTTTGTCTCCTTGAGATTACTACCATTATCCAAATTGACGATTTGGTAAACGGGTTCACAATTTCCAATTATAGCACCTTCTTTTAGTTGTACCTCATTTTCGGATGTATTAAGCACTCTGACTGGTATTAATGTTGCACCTTCTGCCTTCACTAAAGTCTTGCCAATAATGATGCTAGATGTAACTTTTGTGGGGTAAGGCTCCACCAGATAGAATCGGCAGGTCCCGATGTCATCAGTAAGCTTTGTCTAAATTAGTGTCTCGGAGCATGGCGAAAGAGTAATATTTTCGCAGACCATCGTCCTAACTTTCGCAGGATAATCTGCTCCTTCTCCTAGTCTCATAGGAATTTCTATATTCCCATATTTGAGAATCCGCTCTCCGACATCCAGATTTATTTTGTATGTGGTCATGAAGTCTATTCCAAGAATGCATTCATCCATTATGTCTGAAACCAGGAAAGTGTGAGGAAATAGTAGTTCGCCTAGTTGAACATCTAAGGTTATTTCTCCAAACACCTGTGCTGCTGCTCCAGTTGCTGTTCTTAGTAGATATTTGGTGGTGTTGTGAAGCCATTTGGTTTTAACAAGATCTGTTCTATTAATTGATGTTGAAGCTCGATAGTAATGCGCAGTCATTTTTTCCTACACTTCCATATATAACAAGACTGCTATTATTTCTCTGTAACTGGCCTACTTGGATGATGACTTTGGGGCTGTCGATTCCACCAACCAACTTCTGCCCCACGAAGTTGGTTTTTACTCTCCACGAATAGCTTGTTCCCTGGCTCGACATCTTTGGCATTCTTCTTTCCCCTCTTCTTCTGATGATTCCACTCGTCGACGTTTTCTGCAGTCTCTTTGAAGGTGCCCTGGTCTATTACAATTCCAGCATCGAAGGACACCACGTGAAGGCGGGCTCTGTGATGATTGCACTCTGTTACAAGTACATTCGTCCACTGAAATTTCTCTCACTCGCACTGCACTCCGTGAAGCTTTCAGCATTCACGCTGGAGTATGAAAGATGCGCTAATCTTTCTACATCTGCCTGCAGTTGCTGTAGTGATTCGCCATGTTTTTGAATCCTGTTGCGCAATTGTAGGCGATATACTTGCTGCATGTGTTCATCTCCGTAACGTAATTCTATCGCCTGTACTAATGAAGAGTAATTACGTTGATTTTCAATCGGTACAGTTTGTAAGAGTTCTGACGCAGGACCTCGAAGTGCTAACACCAGAGCTATAGCTTTGTCTTCATCATTCCATCCATTTACCTCTGAAGCTGCCTCGAATTGTCTCTTGAAGATATGCCACGAATTTTGTCCATCAAATATTGGAGCTTTCATTCTACCTGCTCCGGATATTTCAGCTGCTACGTTTAGAGGCTGACGATGCTTTATTCTTTCCAGATCTGCTTTAAAACTGTCAAGCTGCTCGGTGACTTTTTGTTGAGCTTCCGCCACTTCGTGCTCGATTCCTTCAATTTTCAAATTTTGTTCTTCTAAAGAACTTTTCAGGAAAGTCTTCTGTTCCTCCAAACGAGTTTCTAGACAATTCTCCAGAGAGATCTTTTGTTTCTCTAAAGAATTGCTTGTTTCCTCAAAAGCATTTTTCATCTGCAGAGTTAATGAAAGCTCCAATTTACTCATTAAAGTGCCCAAAACTTGTTCCATGTTCATCACAGACTTTTCTTCCGCTTCAGTTTCTTCCAAGTTATCTTCGAAAATAAATGTCTCAGGATTCTGCCTTTCTTCTATCAAAGCTTGTCTCAGTCGCTCGACGAGAACATTCTTTGGACCTGTCGTTTGTAACGACCGGTTCCCTAACTCTACTTTCAAATCCTGTATCCGAGGCGCCTCCAGTTTGCGCCCCATTACTTTAATAATTCTCTTACAGAAGAATATAAACTATTTTCCAGAACTTTCACAATTTAACACAATTTCTCAAAATTAATCACACTTTGAATTTTTAAGTCAATTGCCACCACTTTATTTCGCGAATTTATTTCACTTCTGACATCAGTTGTTGCGAGCGTGGCCTTTGGTTCGTTATTTAAAACACAATATTACATAATTAATATACAAGTTCTTTATTTCGTTTTAATCATATAAAATTCACAAAACATTCATTTAATCAACTCAACTTTAATTATCGCTAACACTGTACTTTCAAATATCGCAATCTAATTACACACTTTCGCTTCTTAATTACTTTCACTTGTTCACACTGCAATGTCTAAGACAAGACTCTTTTTCTGGCGATGACAACTGTTTTATTTATACCCTAGAAACTCTCCGGATTATTCTGGAGTGTTCTATTCCAAAAGCTTCTTGACTGTTCTATTCATTCTTATTCCTGAACCTTCCTGTCGTTTCCATAACCGATTCTCCGAACCTGAAGTCGTTTACTTTCCATTGCCAGTAGATGTCACCAGTTGTCTCTTTCTATTGCACGTAGCAATATCATACAGTACGTTTACATGAATACTTGAAGTATACTTTAAGTATGCTTGAAGTAATCAAAATATCATGAAAACGCTCATTAAACGCGTAAATTTCAACTTAAGTAATTGGAAGATTAAATTCAAGAAAAATTCAAGTCAAATAATTGGAATTAATTCAATTAACCGCCCTACCTGAGCTTCAAGTGGATTTCAAGTCAAGTACTCAAGTATTCATGTAAACATAATGATAGTATCATTAGTCCATTATAACCAACCACTATGTACAATCTTAGTAACTAATCTCTGAACAATGTACCTAATAGCTATTATGGTCGTAGCGTATTGCATATAGCAATATGCTACATTGAAATACTGATGCATGTATGCCGGCCTTAAAGTAAACCGCAAACTGAACGCACCAACCGAGAGAAATGCATTTCCTCACGCTCAGGTGCCATGTTGACAGCAGACAGAAAAAGAAGAAGAAGATAATCGCTATCTTGTAAAATTTGCACACAGTACGGATGCGAGAAAGTGAAATGGAAAAATTCCGAAGACATCAAGTAAAGAATTAACCCCGAACATAAGTTTAAATTTCCTTTTTATCACTATTATTCTCCTACTTTCATTTAATAAATATATTCTCCCTGTTATCAGGAGAAAATTCAAGAAAACCCGTCAAAAATCCCAACAGCAGCAGCAAAGTTGCCGCTTACACGCCGTAGCTGGGGAATTGCGAGAACTAAGTCTCAAGCGCACACTTTATTATCTTTTGCCATAAAACGAGGACGACTGCTACAGCTATAAACGTATTAAGATTCATCCAAGGGAATTACTGGTATCTGCCACCAGATCAACTAAATTTGGCAAGTTCCCCGACATCGAATACAATAATACCACCTACTAATGTAGGATCTGAATCAGTGGAGGGGCCGTCATTGGATTATGTTCCAGTATCCACAGATCAGAAAGGCAAACCATCAGATGTATCTCTGTAGGAATCCAAACATCTGTCAACACTCCGTGGTGCCGCTAATCGAATAGCTAACAAAGCAAACCATGTGTCGTGCTAGGCGATACTTCCTGAGCGGTAAAATTACCTATTTTATAAAATATTGTTGCGAGCGTGGCCTTTGGTTCGTTTATTTAAAACACAATATTAAATAATTAATATATAAGTTCTTTATTAAGTGCGGTACGCTAGAGCCAAGGAATTAGGTCAAGGAATTTTTCCACTTATTTCTTAAAGAAAATTTGACATTAGGTCAAGGAATTTTTGACAATTTGGATTTGTCAATTGTGTGATATTTCTGCCAATAAAGAAATAATACAGAAAGTGAAGAAATGGATAATTTCCAATGAAAAATTAAGATACACGTAAAACAATTTTTATTCGTCCATTTGTCATTTTAAAATTGATACATCTCTTGCCAAATCGCCGTTCCTTCGTTTAATTTTTCAATTATTCCACCAGCGTCAAAATTCCTTACAGAAATAAGTGCATCGGTACTTATTTCTTCAAGAAATATTGAAATAAATGGATTTTTCGTAAAAGAGCGACATCTTTTTGTCAATCGGGAAGTAGAGTTTTTCTGTTCGAATTACTTTTCTCTACCGTACTACCTCAAGGAATCGGTCATAGTTTTTGTATAGGAACAAAAATTCCTTGGCTCTAGCGTACTGGGCTTTACAGTTAAATCATATAAAGTTCACAAACATTCATTTAATCAACTCAACTCTAATTATCGCTAACACTGTACTTTCAATTATCGCAATCTAATTACATACACTTTCGCTCACACTAACACTGCAACGTCTAAGACAAGACTCTTTTTCTGGCGATGACAACTGTTATATTTATACCCTAGAAACTCTCCGGATTATTCTGGAGTGTTCTATTCCAAAAGCTTCTTGACTATTCTATTTGTTCTATTCCTGAACTTTCCTGTGGATTTCATAATCGATTCTCCGAACCTGAAGTCGTTTACTCTCCGAACCTGAAGTTGTTTATTGCCAGTAGATGTCACCAGTTGTCTCTTTCTATTGCACGTAACAATATAATTAACAAATGTTTACGATTAGACACGAATACTAATACTCTTCTAATAAATAAAATCATTATAACTATTTAATATATAAAAAAAAAAGGAAAACAGAAGGAATCAAATTGAAACTTTCAGCAAATAGATCGCGATATCAGGGTTCCGCAACGGCTTAGTACTGTTGCGAGCGTGGCCTTTGGTTCGTTATTTAAAACACAATATTAAATAATTAATATATAAGTTCTTTATTACACTTAAATCTTATAAAGTTCACAAACATTCATTTAATCAACTCAACTCTAATTATCGCTAACACTGTACTTTCAATAATCGCAATCTAATTACACACTATCGCTTCTTTATTACTTTCGCTTCTTAACACTGCAACGTCTAAAACAAGACTCTTTTCTGGCGATGACAACTGTTATATTTATACCCTAGAAACACTCCGGATAAATCTGGAGTGTTCTATTCCAAAAGCTTCTAGACTATTCTATTTGTTCTATTCCTGAACTTTCATAATCGATTCTCCGAACCTAAAGTCATTTACTCTCCGAACCTGAAGTTGTTTATTGCCAGTAGATGTCACCAGTTGTCTCTTTCTATTGCACGTAACAGTACGTTTCAATCGTGGTTATCGAACTTTTTATTAAAATAGCACTTACCTGGATTTACCTATTCGTTTTGTACATTATTTTTCTTCTTCATCATGTCAAACACACTTTTAGTATCGCTTTTCTTTAATTATTAAACTATATATATATATACAATTTATATTACCTTCATTAGAATTAACTTAGGTCTAGGCATTTAGAATAAGTACATGCTCCGGTGTAACCTTTAAAATTACGTGTTTGAATTATAATGTTGAAATGAAGTACTGAGAGCTTTTATTTCTCCTTTCACGTTCCCGGCGCCCTCTCTCAACTAGTATGAAGGTCAGCTAGGTTCGTCTAGTCTCCCTCTCTCTCTTTACAGGTCAACTAAGGGACTTTGGACAATTGTGCCACCCAAAGTCAATGGGAGGATGGGGCTTGGCAAGGAAAGCAGACCATCTGCGTCTTCATTGGAATGTAGGTAAGTGACGTAAAGGTCCCTTCAGGACTGAGTGAGTGCCAGGTTTTTGTATGTAGGCATGAGGAATTTTTTCGTACTATGGTTGGTGACAGCGGCAGGTTTTCGTTGGGAACACCCTACACTCTCCGCCACATAGCCGAGGTGCTAGCATGCCGCCCTGTATCAACGCTGTTCACCGAGTGATCTGTCAGCTCATGCTGGCAGTCTGGACTTAACGTCCGAAGTACATCACTCTTCTTCTAAACCACCATAACATAGCTCTTAAAAAACTATGTAAACTATATATACTATTAAACATGTAAATCACTTTACCCAACGTTATTGACGTGGCGCTCATGCCGGGGTATGTAATAAATAAACTTTGAATTGAATTGAATTGAATTTATGACTTGGGGTCTGTTCTCGTCGGCGACTGCAGTCGACTTTAGTCAAAAAGACCCGGTACTCCCGATCGAAACTTGGCATTTCGGCATTTTTTCTCCCTCCGAATACTTCTCGCCTGTAAAAAGTGCCAATATCCTCCCCTGTGTGGGCTTTGGCATAGCATAGGAGTACGGGCAGCATACCATATACCATATATCTAATCTGTGCCAATACTACAGGAAGCCGGCTATTTTGAAATTGCGTAATTTCTGAAATTTCTCATCGGACGGCTATATACATGTTTATTTGCGATTTGAGGTGATAATATAATAATTTAATAATCATTACGTATTGAGAATTTGTGATACATTATTGTTTATATCAAAAACTGCGACTTAATTGAACACGCACACAATTAATTTCGGTAGCCACAAATTCTCGAAATTTAGCTACTTCTAGCCACTTTTTATGTAGATTTCAGCCAAGAGTTGGCAGCTCTTTTCCTACGGCCAAAGAAGCGGAAATCAGTTCGCAAATAGTACGGATATCCAGGCAAACTCGTCAAAAATGACAAGTAAAACGACCGGAATTCCATTCGCATTGCTTAATGGGTAGTTGCACAATGGTGGGAGAAGTATTTGTTTTATGAAAGTACACATTTCAGAAAAAGTACTGCAAGTTTATTGTTCCATTACACAGTAAAGTGGTGCTCGTTCCATGGATAGTGTAAAGCCCGGTACGCTAGAGCCAAAGAATTTTTGTTCCTGTACAAAAACTATGTAAAAAAAGTGTCATGGAATGCTCAAGGAATTTTTTTCTTGACCGATTCCTTGAGGTAGTACGCTAGAGAAAAGTAATTCGAACAGAAAAACTCTACTTCCCGATTGACAAAAAGATGTCACTGTTTTACGAAAAATCCATTTGTCAATATTTCTTGAAGAAATAAGTACCGATGCACTTATTTCTGTAAGGAATTTTGACGGTGGTGGAATAATTGAAAAATTGAACGAAGGAAATGTGGTAAAAAATGTTCTTTTTCTACTTTATTTTGAAACAATTCATATAATTAATTTATATAAATCTCTGCTTCTATTAACAAAAAAGATAGTTTAGATAGTGCAGTTGCCTCAAACAGGATTTCCCTAGTTTATAATCCAATTTATATTTGCAAGCATGATATGAAGATTTTAATAGGCACTAGTGGTACTATAAAACTTTGCACTAAATAAACTTCAAAGATTAATAGTTTTGAAAATAATTGATTACGTACTTTTGTTAAATTTCACAAAAGAATTTTAAATTGACTAAATCTGCTCACAAAACAAAAGCACATTTGACAAATTACGCTCATGTACACGAGTTATAACATGATTCAAGCATTCCTATTTGCTACATATTCTAAGGAAATAATATTTGTGACAGTTTGATATTTCTACCAAGCCGAATGGCATGGGAAGTGGAACAAATTGTTTTTAGCTTTTTTTTTCCTGCAGAAATAGATTTGATTCTCATTTTGTCCCTCTTCCTCTAGTAAAAGTTTGTGTATGCTGTAAGTTCTGTTTCTTCCACTTTGCATTAGAAATTGACTATTGTGTTGAAAGAGAAGTATAGTCTCTTTATAGAAGCATCCTACTCGTTTGACAATTTTGACAGAGCTGGTACAGCCGTCCGATGAGAAATTTCAGACATTTCGCAATTTCAAAATGGCCGGATTGCTGTAGTATTGGTATTTTGCCCGTATTCCCGATCGAAACTAACTTGGCATTTCCGGCATATTTCCTCCCCCCGAATACTTCTCATCGGTATAAAGTGCTAATATCCGCAATTGCTGCTTCGGCCATGGCTTAGAGTGCAAAAAAATCTTATTGAAAATGTGAATACTTTTTTAAATTTCATGTTTTCTTCCTTTCCTTCACCTGTTATTTAGGTATTTTTATAAAGATGAATCTTGTATTATCCACAATTCCCAATAAAAAAAAAACGAACAGAACGCTCAGAGCACGCTGGATTTGTTTTTTTTTCTAGAGTTCTCTGAACGATCTAAAAAATCTGCTTGAGAGGGAAAAAAGATGCACGCCCGTAAATGTCTTAGATTTGATGAATAGATGGCGCTTAAAAAATAAATATTATAAACCCTTTTATTTAACTTTTATCATCACGCTGCCACTGATGTGTAATATTTGTAATAGATGCTAAATCAAATAAAGATAGAATGAAATGATACTAGAATTGGCATTCACAGGAACACCACGCCAGCCGCAAATTTATCGGGAAATTTGTTTTGATTTCTTTATAGTGAAAACCGCAAAAAGTGAAGTTAATAAGTTAATAAACAAGTAAAAAATTTAAATATTTCTGGTATTTATGTAGTAATTATAGTTAAACAAAGTGGATTTCTACAGTAAATAAAAACTTAGGAAAAGTTGAGTCGAGAAATGTCAAGCACGATGGACCCGTCCAAGCTGGATAAGATGAAAGTTGTTGAATTGCGAGCCGAATTAACAGCTCGTGGTTTAGATGCAAAGGGTGTTAAAGCAGTTCTTGTGGATAGATTAAAAGCTGCTCTTGAAGGTGGAGATGACATCGGTAAGAATTAAACTGTGAATGGTTAAAAATATTTAATGCAAAGTGAGTTATATTTTGGCGCCATGTTTTACTTTTTATTCTTAGTTTGACTAAGTTGTACGGGTGGTGTAACTTGTAAAATAATATCGATGATGTCATTCTGCCTTTTATTATAATTTAAATGATTTCATTTTGTGAGAATCTTGTAAAATTGATTAAAACAAATTCTATATATATTTTTTGAGTAGGGACTAGGACTGACCGCCATTTTGATTAATATATTCGAGTTTTTTTTTTCACCAATTAAAAACATAACCTAAAAACCATAATTTATTCTTTTTCAGACAATGAGCAAGAGGCGACTGTACCATCCCCGGAAACGCCCGCTGTGACTACGCCTGCCAGGAGAGGTAGACGAACACGATCCACAACTCGTTCACCTTCACCACAAAAGAAAATAGATTCGCAGCCGATTCTTGAAACGTTGGTAGAAGAGCCTCAAGCAGCAGTAGAATTTTCCAGCCATCCGGTAAGTGAGGAACTACAAGTTTCTGCAGAAGATCAAAGTGTACCTGAAGAACAATATGACAAGGTAATCGAAGAAAGACCCGAGGGAGGAAAGCGATCTGTAGATCGACGTAAGTCTGAGGATAAAAAGAAACCTGAAGAAAAACGGAAATCTGAAGATAAACGGAAATCAGAGGATAAACGGAAGTTTGAGGATAAGAGAAAATCTGAAGATAAAAGGAAGTCGGAAGACAAAAGGAAGTCAGAGGATAAAAGAAAATCTGAAGACAGAAAAAGAACAGAAGAGCGGAGGAAATCTGAAGACAGGTCAAAGCTCTTTGATAAGATCAAAAAAGATGACAAAAGGAAGTCAGATGACAAAAAATTGGATGACAAAAAGAAAATTGAAGAAGATAATAAGCTCGAGGAGGAAAAATTGCATGAAAAACAATCCGATTCCGATGAACCTGCTATCATTGCAGATTCACAGATTAAAAGTACACCCGCAAAAGAAACTCCGGTTGACGACACATATGAACTGAATGAAACCGTACCGGCAGAAAATTTGGAAGAGATGAAGGATATCACACTTGCAAATTCTGTCTCTGAAGATAAATCGGGAGAAGAGGTTGAACCAGAAAAAATGGATGTAGATAAAAATCAGAAAGACGAGAAAATAAAAGTGAAGGCGACGAATGATGAAAGCACAGAAAAAAGTGAAGAACGGCAAAGTCGAAAACGTCCTCGATCAAAGTCCCCATCTGTATCAAGATCTCATAGTAGATCACGTTCAGGGTCTAGATCGAGATCACAATCTGTTTCAAGAAGCCGCTCTCGAACAAGCCGAAGTCGAACTCGATCTAGATCAGGATCAGAGAAGTTGAGCATCAGGAAAAGTCCAGAACATAACGCAGATGATTTTACAAATGAAGAAGATGAACCAGTTATTGAAGATAATCAGTTTGGGCTCAGTTGGTGTAAGTATCTATGATATTTTTGTTTTTGTAATTTTGTTGCTACGAGAAATTACTGTTAGTGTGTATTTTCTGGTTAGTCGTATGATTTCCTTAATGCAATGCAAATTGGGTACAACGATGATTTATAACAATGGCCTAAGTCCAGTAGAGTGAAAGCCTTTTCATTCGTCGGCTCAGTCTATCTGGAGAAAGCATATTTTTATACCCTAGATTAGGAGTAGAAGCGTTTTCATGAAAAAAAACTAAATGAAATAAAACGAGTAACCTCTTCTTGGTGTTGTCCGATTTGCTGGTCCATTTTTGAACTTGTATTTGCAATTTTTATGAAAATGCAGTAACCAAAATTAGAGCTCTCCATGTCGACGCGTTCTCAGTGTCCAAATATATAGCGAAAAACCAGTTTTGTATGGGAACAGAAAGAAGCGGTTGCCAGATTTAGTTCATTTTCAAAAATAAATTAATTTAAAAAAAAGTCTGCAAAATTTCAGCACGTTCTCGAGCTATCGTGATATGAATGACATAAGTTATACACATTTTTCTTCGTCTGTGTTGCCGTCTGCCACCACTGCGACAGCCATTCATAATACTTATCTGCTGCCGCACCATAAATCAGCCTTTATGGAAATCACGTTTTTCAATAAATTTTTTTAAGCATTCGCGGACGTTTAAGCGACCTCCACTACTGGCAGACTTCCGAATAAGTTATCAACGACGCCAAAATAAATTTCAAATAAATGTTGCGACATTAGAGAAAAGCAAATGATGCGACGCGATAAAGTCGTATACAAAAGTTAGAGCAAATTTTTAAAATTGTCTGCGCAGTGCGAAATCTTAGTTTGACAGTTCGTTGTGTTTGGTAAATTTCGTGTACCTTTATTTTAAATCTGGCATACCTGCCTGTTCTTAAAATATGTAAAAAAAATTTCCGTAGACATCACAAAACGCAAAACCAACGCAACTGTCATGAAATTACAACAACTAAAGCCTCTGGCCTGAAACACAATTGGAGCTTTTCAACCAGTTTCTGCTAGAGCTGACTGGAAAAGCCTATTTGAACACAACACAACTGGCGTTTTTGACATTTGCAACTTTTTTTTTTTTTTTCCAACCATCACTTTAATTCTAGAATGACTCATCAAATATACTTATTATTATGTTTGAACTTCTTCTCAGACAGCATCTAGCTGGTATTAGAGAAGGGTACTTATTATTATTATGACTTTATTTTAGAGCTCTATTATTTTATAGAAGTCTTTTGTTCCTGTTTTTGTGTTTTTTTGTGTGCGTTTTTCAATTTCCGATTATTCATATCAAAAGCAGATTTCAGATGTATGTTAAGTTCATTCAATCAACCTCGCAGTCAATGAGCAAATCCCTAACTAGGCCTTTTAGCTTAGAACTGGATATAGTAAAGCTTGAGCTTGCCTTGATAACTTCAGGAAGCTCGTTATAGATTTTGGTCGCCGTATATATGTCCTTTTCTGATTCTGTTTGTTTTAGGTTGCTGTACTCGTAGTTTTTTTTTTATATTCCTCGTTCGATGGCTATGTATACTTGTGTGTCTATTCGTATATTTGTTTTGATGAGTCTACGTGCAACTTTACGAATAAATTTAGCTTTTTCAATGTAAATCATTTGATTAATGCTTAGTTTTCGTATGAGCGTGTAATTCTGTCGAAGGTGTTCTCCAAGGCATACTGAACAGGATTTTTAGGGCTCTATAAATTAATCTCTTCACCCTAATTTTTTCGGATTGAATGCACTGACTCCACACCAGTAATCCATATCTAATATGCGACGCCATATGTGCATTGTAAATTGCAAGGGCTGTATCATTATTTTGTAGATTTGAATATTTTTGGGCTAGGCGGTCAGGAGGAAAACACTTCTTTTATTTTGCGAGAATTTTATTATTTCTCCGACGTTTCGGCCGATGTCTCGAACCATTCTAAAGGACGCAGTCTATTACAAACATTCGTTTATTATTGGAATAAAAATAAAAATTAAAAAACCAAGATCTACTTACGGATTGAAAACATTAGAAAACTATTAACAAGATAATTAATAAATAAAAACTATACGGAACCCTTGATTACAAATCACAATATAAATAAATAAATAGACAAATAACATAACACTGATGTTTAGACAAAAACAAGGATACTATATACAGTGTTCTGGGATGTTATCCAACCACTTGTCAAATTCAACTGATATTGAGATGCTTTAACGTTTTCCAAAGCTCTCCAAGTTAGCGCAGTAAATCGTATTGATATTATCTGTATCCGTTTTTTTGTTCATTGTATTTGGAGTTTTTTGAATGTATAGTGCTTCTATTAATAGTTTCTACTTATAGTGTTTTTCATGATGTAGAATAGAAGTATTTTCAAAATCTGGAGCATGGTTTGATAATGCACAGTGAGTCGTTAGAGCGGTTTTATTATGGTTTCCGCCTTTTAAGTCGGATTTATGATTTGATATCCTATTCTTTAAGAATTGCCCTGTTGTTCCAACATGCTCATCGGACAGTTCGTGTTATTATTGCCTTTGCAAGGAATTTAGTATACAACATCAGAACGTAGTTCATTGGGAGTAGGATCTTTCAACTTGGTGAACAATTTTTTCATTGTTTTGAGCGGTTTGAAACCTAGTTTAGTTTGGTGATGCTGTGGTTTAATGATTTTTTGAAACCTCTCAGAAAACTCCAGAATATATGTTGCACCTTTAAATTTTAACAAACCTCCCGATTCATTACTATTCCTACCCCCAACATTGTGTATGCGATGTTGAAACAACAACCTCCCTATTACTGGTTTCGGAAAGCCATTCTCGCCCAATATATTACGAATCTTTTCTGTGTTCACTCTATAGAATTTCTTATGGCTAAGCTTTAGAACTCTGGCGATAAAGTTTTTGGCTGTGTTCATTTTCTGGTGCTCAGGATGACAAGATTTGTAGTGCAAAATCCTACCTGACGCCATCGGTTTTTGGTACCAGTCCGTTATTATTGAATTATTTTCTCTTATGACTTTAACGTCTAAGTACGGTAGAGATCCCATACTCTCTTCTTCGACAGTGAACTGTAGTTTAGGGTGGTAACCATTAAGAGTCTCAAGTATAGCAGGCAGATGTTGATGTGGCAATATGGAGAAAAGGTCGTCAACATATTTGATTAAAATACGTGGCTTGATTTCCATTTTATCGATCGAGATCGTTAATAATTCCTCCATTATAATGTCCGCTAATATTGGAGATAGGGGGCTACCCATTGGTACACCGAACGTTTGTTTGTAAAATTTCTTATTGAAAACGAAATAGTTTGCTTCTGTTGTGCAGAAACTAAGCATCTCCAAAAACTTTTTTCGCGGTATGTCTGTGTGAGGACTAACTGAACTCCATTTACTTTCGATGATTTTAATAATTAAGTTGACGGGAATGTTAGTGAATAAAGAAATAACGTCAAAAGAGACCATTTTTTCAGTATGTTCAATCTTTATATTGTCTACTTTATCTTTAAATGCGGTGGAATCATTTACATTAAATGCGGAGCTATCAGTTAAATTTTTCAAAATAGATGCTGGATATTTAGATAGTTGGTATACTGGGGAATCGATTGAGGATACGATTGGTCTGATTGGACAGCCTTCTTTGTGTATTTTTGGCAAACCGTAAATCTTGGGAGGAACTGCTTTATACGTAGAGAACTTGTATTTATCTGAATCAGAAATTATTTCGTGTGATTTAAGATATTTAATGTATTCAATATTTTTACTTTGAAATTTGTTTGTCGGATCTATTCTTATTGGTCTGTATGTATTCCTATCTGAGAGAATCGATATCATCTTATCTGGTACCAAAAACCGATGGCGTCAGGTAGGATTTTGCACTACAAATCTTGTCATCCTGAGCACCAAAAAATGAACACAGCCAAAAACTTTATCGCCAGAGTTCTAAAGCTAAGCCATAAGAAATTCTATAGAGTGAACACAGAAAAGATTCGTAATATATTGGGCGAGAATGGCTTTCCGAAACCAATAATAAGGAGGTTGTTGTTTCAACATCGCATACACAATGTTGGGGGTAGGAATAGTAATGAATCGGGAGGTTTGTTAAAATTTAAAGGTGCAACATATATTCCGGGGTTTTCTGAGAGGTTTCAAAGAATCCTTAAACCACAGCATCACCAAACTAAACTAGGTTTCAAACCGCTCAAAACATTGAAAAAATTGTTCACCAAGTTGAAAGATCCTACTCCCAATGAAATACGTTCTGATGTTGTATACAAAATTCCTTGCAAAGGCAATAATAACACGAACTGTCCGATGAGCTATGTTGGAACAACAGGGCAATTCTTAAAGAATAGGATATCAAATCATAAATCCGACTTAAAAGGCGAAAACCATAATAAAACCGCTCTAACGACTCACTGTGCATTATCAAACCATGCTCCAGATTTTGAAAATACTTCTATTCTACATCATGAAAAACACTAATAAGGAGAAACTATTAATAGAAGCACTATACATTCAAAAAACTCCAAATACAATGAACAAAAAAACGGATACAGATAATATCAATACGATTTACTGCGCTAACTTGGAGAGCTTTGGAAAACGTTAAAGCAACTCAATATCAGTTGAATTTGACAAGTGGTTGGATAACATCCTAGAACACTGTATATAGTATCCTTGTTTTTGTCTAAACATCAGTGTTATGTTATTTGTCTATTTATTTATTTATATTGTGATTTGTAATCAATGGTTTCCTATAGTTTTTATTTATTAATTATCTTGTTAATAGTTTTCTAATGTTTTCAATCCGTAAGTAGATCTTGGTTTTTTAATTTTTATTTTTATTCCAATAATAAACGAATGTTTGTAATAGACTGCGACCTTGAGAACGGTTCGAGACATCGGCCGAAACGTCGGAGAATAATAAAATTCTCGCAAAATAATAGAGGTGTTTTCCTTCTGACCGCCTAGCCAAAAATATTCAAATCCACAAAATTAATGAAAAACGGTCAACACACTCAAATCTGTATCATTATTTAACCTAGGGCCTCTTCGCAATACACCTAATATTAATTTTGGAAGCTATTTCGTCGACATGCCTCCAGTTTAGTTTTTCATCAATATTAATACCTAGATTTTCACCTCAGTTACTCTTTCTATTTGCTTGGAGTTAATACTCAGTATTGGATAAATCTCAACCTTGTTTCGTTGTTTAAGCACCATGTATTTTGTTTTATCCTCATTGAGAGAAAGTTTGTTACCATTTGTCCAATTTGTTAATCTTACCATATCGTCTTGTAGTTTGTTTTCTTGCTCATTTTCGGCGTAATAAATCAAATTTGTATCATCCGCAAATATATGGTGGTACTTCCCCATTAGTCCGGCAGATGAAAGGTTTGTTATATACAACAAGTATAGTGTTGCTCCTATTGTAGAACCTTGAGGTATACCCGTGCGAAATGGTAAGGAAGTTCTGAGTGTTCCATTTATCTTAGTTCTAACCTTTCTGCGTGATAAATAATCTTTGATTAGATCATTAGTTTTACCCCGCAGTCCTAGTTCATCCAAGATCTCCACTCCAGCAATATCTTATGCTCAACTGTATCGAAGGCTTTTCGTAGATCGATAAACACAACGCCCACATACATACCCACGTCTAAGTATTCATTTATCATGTGCATTGATTCAGTAATGGCCGTATCCGTACCACATTTCTCAATCCATATTGATTTTTATCAAATCCCCCACTGGCAGAGATAATTTTTTTTATTCTTGTATCTAATAGTTTTTCGTAAATTTTCCCTATTGTACTTAAGAGTGAGATTGGATGATAGTTACTTGGGTTTGTTGTGTCACCTCCTTTGTGTATTGGGATAACAAGAGTCTCCTTTAAACAATCCGGGTATTCACCTTTCAGGAACGCTCCATTGATAAGGGAGGACCACGGCTCACTTACCGCTTCCACAAGAATATTTAGGTCTTTTGCCGTGATGCCATCGATGCCAGGTGCAGAATCCTTTTTAAATTCTTAATTATGTATTGTACTTCTGCTGAGTCTGTGGGTTGCAGGAACATGCTTTTATCATTATATGAATTACGAACATATTGATTGTTTGGGATTTTGTTGTTTAAATTAAATCCAATTTCATTGAAATGTTTATTCAAATGACCAGTTATATCAAAATTGCTATTGTATATTTCTCCATTGTCTTTCAATTCTCTAATGAAGTTTCCCTAGTTCCTTCATCCCTATTCAGTATGTAGTTATTTATCACTTTCCAAAACTTCCGCGGATTACTTCCGGCTTCTCTCAATTTTCTGTTAATATATTCCTCTTTCATTTGTCTCATTAGTTTTGTTACCTGGTTCTTAATTTTCTTGTAGTGGTCCCTTAATTTTGTGTTACCAGGATTATGCAGCATGTTGTTATAAGCATCTCGTCTTTCTTGCATTGCACTGAGTATACTGTCAGTAATCCATACGTTACTTCTAGTCCGAATGTTTTTACATCTAGTGTTAGCTTCCTTTGACTCATTTATAATTCTAATGAGTTTTTCTATACTAAGTTCCGGTTCTATGTTCAACTTACTGCACCATAGATTTGAAGCCACTGTTATTTGTTTTCTGCATTACTTTCATTTTCAATCATTTCTTCTTTACGGATATACCATTCACTGTTACAATTAACAGTGCGTGATCAGTGTAAGGAGCCTGGTCCATGTTTAAGGATACCTCTTTAACATAATGGCTGTTCCAGTCAATATTTATGTACTTTTCAACCAATTTATAATATGTGCGGCCTGCCACTTCAAGAAAAATAGTCCATTTATTATTATACTTATTTTTTGTGCTGTGAACAATACTAATTTGGTCTTGTTCAGTTATGAAGTGGTTAAGGCAACGCAGTTCTTGCATTAGCTCTGTATTTGTGTAATTTTTTTCGAGGTTTGTAATTTTTAAGCGCGGGAGTTGAGGTTTTGTTAAATATACATTGTAGCCGTTTCCAAGGTTATTTTGCGCCTCCTGCATTAGTAGTTGTGTGTTGTTACCAGTATTTGATTTTACCAGTATTCCGCCATTGGAGATATGTTTTAGCTGGGCTACAGGTGCTTTGATTTTATTAAGTTTTATTTTCTGCTTAGCTTCTCTTTCCGTATCATGTGATGACTGATAGAGCTGGAAGTTTGGGGGGGGGGGGGGGGGGGGGGGGTTGATCACAAGTCCCTGCGATGAAACTTTTTTAGCTTTCTTTTCTAATTTTTCAGTTGGAAGGTCCAATTTCGCAACTCGGCTATATGAGATAGATTTAATTCTATCTTGCGTGTCATTGACCTTTTCCTGTATTTGGTTTAGTTGTTTCTCTTGATTACTGCTTAAGGTGTTTAGAATACTCAATATTTCCTCAAATTTCTTTGTCATTTCATTCAAATTGCATTGTTTGCAGCTTGTGCACATGAATTGGGATTAGATAGGGATTAGTTGTTCATAATCCGTCATTTTTCTATTCCAATTTTCCCCCCACGCACCCGTCGACAGATTTACTACACTCGCACCGAAAAAGATTTGCTCACACACTTCTAGAATATTTCACACAAACACACAGAAGCTTATAAAATATTTCACAGTTCGCTATATGAGAGCTACTTTTCCTTTTTGATTTTAATATATAATAGCTTAATTCCACACTGTTAACACTTAAATTTGATATCAAAATTAAAAAATTATATTAAATTAAATTAATTAAAACTCCCACTACATAAAAATCAAAAATTTGCGAGAGATCAAAAAACACGTCTGTACTCAACGCACTAACACCTTAACTTTAACTTGTTTATGTTGAGAATATTTATTAAAATTGACTATCAGAACCAGCTTAATACAAGCTCGCAGCATAGACACGTTTAATAAATGAACGGTCAACAACACATGCGTTTCATCACTTAGTCGGTGTTAGTACTAGTATGTTAAACTAAACATAGACCAAACACCGAATGAGACATGGAAACAGAAAATTAAGTATTATATAGGCGTGTTTTTAAAACATGCTTGGAAATGTCAACGACAAAATGCTCAGCCTTAATATTAACAACAATGCACATGCGATTGATGGGTTCATACCTACTAAAGTTGGATCTTGCGGAGTTAACATGCAGCAGAGGTTACCTTCTCAAATTGTGCGCACTATCACGGAAAGAGATTTTGCTAAGTAGAAGGGGAGAATCAATATTCGCGTTTAAGAGTTGATGCACAACAGCTACATCGGCGACCATGGGACGTTTTTCAAGGGAGTGCATATTCCAAAGCTTCAAGCGATGCTCATAAGGTGGAAGAATCAATGAATTGTCCCAGGGTAGGTGCCTGAGAGCGAAGCGCAGGAAGTTCCGCTGAACAGACTCGATGCGGTCGATGTGTGTACCGTAAAATGAAGACCAGAACTGGCTAGCGTATTCAAGGAGAGGTCTCACAAAGCAAGTGTACAAACGCTGTGTTATGGTGGGTTTCTAGAACTCTCGAGACCAACGTTTAATAAAGCCTAGCATAGAACTACTCTTATATACCATATAGTTAATGTGGGAGATAAAATTCAATCTATGGTCACATTTAGCACCCAAGTCACAAACAGCACCCTCGCGACGGCGAATCGTGGAATCCGAGAACACATAATCATAAGTGATTGGTGTCTGATTCCTGTGAAAAGTCATAACCTCATATTTGTCGATATTGAGAGCCAAATTATTGTTGTTGCACCAAACGTAAAATTTATGAAGGTCACCTTGTACCAGTTCACAACAGTTAGAGACGGAATGACGAAAAAGTACTTGATATGTTCTGTTATCTTAATAAGACTCCGTCCATTTTATAAATGTTCGGTGAAACCCATACTTTTCCATTTTAAAGAGTATCACGGAGTGAGATAACTTGTCGAACGCTTTACTGAAGTCAGTATAAATACAATCTGCCTGATAGCCTTTTGCAAACCCGCCAACGGTATGCGAGACAAATTCCAACAAGTTAGTGGTTGTAGACCTGCCCGAGATAAATCCATGCTGGTTTGAAGAAAGCAAATTCTTGCAGGAAATTGATAGCTGAGAGTAAATGATAGATTCGAATAATGTAGGCATACAAGATAATTTTGCAATAGGTCTATAGTTAGAAATTTCACTCTTACTACCTTTCTTGTGGATAGGTATGATAAAAGAATGTTTGCATAGCTGTGGGATACAACCGCTATTGAGCGAATTTGGAAAATAATTCTCAGCGGAGATGCAAGGGCATGGTAGCATGACTTAAGAAAACATTTTTGGTAGCTGAAAAGCTCCAATTGTGTTTCAGGCCTAATCTAAGCTGGCTTGAGATTTGATCAAATTGCAAATTTCAAGCCCAATGACGGCCAACTTGAGGGAATTTTTAATGTTGCCAACTGTGCGAATGTCGAATATCAGATGAGACTGACTTCTGTTGACACATTTAAGAAGTAAACATCTACCAAAAATATTAAAATGGAAGAAAACTTATATAGTGAGTAAAAAGTAAGCAGTTCCTGTGGGACATAAAAAAACCTCAGTATTATTTTTACATATAACTGGTACATCTCGAAACTATCCAAAAAAGCATGAATTTATCGTATTTTTGGAAAATCGGATGCATTAACTGTCGTTCCTTAATAAAAGTTCTCAACACAAACAAGTTAATGTTGCAAATGTCAAAAACTGCAGTTGTGTTCAATTCGCATAATTCGCTTTAGCATAAAGCTGACGATAAAGCTGGCTGAAAAGCTCCAATTGTGTTTCAGGCCTTACACTTTAAGCCTGAATCAGATAGCACGACAGCAACAGCGGCAGTGGCAGCAACGCTAAAAACAGTTTTGCTGTCGAGTGTATCAGTGCATCAGCAGCACAAGACAGCAAGCAGAATATTCTGATATTTCTATATGCGTATGACAGCATATCCAGGCTGCCTATGATGACAGCGGCAGCAAATTTAGTTTTTGGGAAGACTCTGCGGCACGGACGTTCGTGCTGCTTTCTCTCAATCAGCTGATCGCTTTCAACCAATGAATACAATTTGCAGTCGCTGTCGCTGCTGCTGCTGTGGCAATCTAGTTCAGGCTTTAGAGCGCGGCCCGACAACGCGGCAAATTTGTTCCGCCGCGCTGTAACAAAGATTGCAATAAGGGTGCGGCAGGGTGGGATAGATAGCGCTTTTATATGGGTACTACCAAAGAACATCTAACAGAAAGAATACGCAACTCGTGTATGGAAAAGTTTTATATGGCGGGTCGTTCCATTACGACCCGCTCTCATAAATTGGATGAGAACTCTCTGCTTGTTACCGATCCCCCACTCACTGTTGGTGATATTACGACCTGCTTTCACAAATTTTACCAAAACTGCTTTAAATGACGGCCTACCGCCAGTCACCAGTGGTGAGTGGCGGCTGGCGGATCGTCATCGTCAAAGCACCAGCACAGCACCAGAGCCTGCACTCCGCATCATGCCCATGCATTGCATTGCGTGTTCTCTGTGCTTCTTTTACCTCTTCTCTAAGAAACCGGTTTCATCAAGAATACTTTGTTTGGGAGAATTTTCATTTACATTGCATTGCAGGAGAATAGTAAGATAAGCGGATCGGATAGGAATTGGTGGGCTACAAGCAGCCTAGTCACAATCACAGTCAGTTGCATTGAAACGTGTGCTTGGGCTAAACATTTTCATGAATGTAAGTATCCAAAATATGCTGTGCAAAAGTTCTTATGAAAAATTTTCGAGTACCTAAATTAATAGAAAAGCCGGCTTGCATTTTCAGCTAGGCAGCATAATGAAACATAAAACTGTGCATGGCTGCTGGCGTCGGCGTGTGTATAGCTGTGGAGAACAGAGAGAACAGAGCAATATTCTCTCAGTCTCAAATCTTTGTTTCTTTCCGTCTGTTACCTCCCGACCGCATCACCAAATAATCATACAACTTGTACATTTTTAGAGGCCAGATGAAGCTTATTTATTATATATGTTATATGTTCTTTGATACTACATACTTTTATGAGAAATATCCTACCACATATAATTTTTTTGTTGGCACCACTGAAAGTGAGATGCAAATTTAGGATTAGAAATAACTACGCGGCAAAAATTTTTGCAGCATTGTCGCGCCGCTTCCAATCCGTGATGTACAATAAGGAATACATGTTTTCTAACATTCTGCCACGCACTGTTTCAGACTTATGTCGCATTCATTGCATTACGTATACGACAAGCAAAGACGGAAAATGCCGTCGACAATTTTGTGTCGTATTCATTGTAGGTATTTCAGCATTATTATAAGATGCAGGATTTGTTTATGACATGGCTTAAGTATCTTGATCGCCGGCTCTCCGTCTATAACTTTCACTTGTGTGTTTTCTTATTTTTTCAAGTAAAGTGGTAAAGATGGTAGCGTTGAAACTTACAAAACCTATCCACAGGCTTGTGTTAGGCTTTGGAATGAAATATTAGTCAGTAATTGTTATCTCTCAACTTAGTCTGTTAGTGGCTGTAATGGCATACTAAGACGGTCGGGGAATCCTTAGATTGTCCGATGGTCAGACATCACTTATTACTACTCATGTGAACGCATTCTGAACTGGCAAGAATCAATCTGGTTAGTTTTATATGAATGTAAAAAGGCAATGTTGCTTAGCAGCCCCTTCACCGCTCAATTCGATGTTTTTATACCCTAGATGAAATCTAAAGGGTATACTAAGTTTGTCATTCCGTTTGTAACACCTCGAAATAATGAAATATTAAAAGTAATTTTGATTTTTGCATGTATGCGCGTCCGTCTGTCCGTTTGTGCGCACGATAACTCGAGAACGCGTTCACATAGAAAGCTGAAATTTTGTACACGGACTTTAAAAATGAAAGTAAAATTAAGTTCCCAAATGAGACAAATCGGGCAACTCCTTCGTGGGGTTGCCATACAAAAATTTCGTTTTCCACTATATATTTGGACACTGCCTGGGAACGCGTCGACATAGAGAGCTGAAATTTGGTACATGGTGTTTTTATAGTAATAAAAAATAAAATTTCAAAAATGGATTAAATCGGGCAACCCCTTGCTGATGCCATATAAAAGTTTATGTTTTTTACATGAAAACGATCAGTTCTAAACATTTTTATTGTACTAAAAACTTTTTCAGAATACGAAATTCTATAAAATTGGTTAAAATCATTTTTTCTGTCCGACGAGCCGTTCTAGAAATATATGCGAAAAACCACTTCAAAAATCAAACTTGCATAAATCTGTGACCTACGAAATTTAATATGGGGATTCATCTAGGGTATCATAAGAATTGGTCTTAGACCAATTCTAGCTTTTTTACTTGTTATAGTTTGACTTTAATTGAACTTACATTAGTTTGATGTTTATTATAGTTACAATATTATTAGTATCGGACTGTATTTCGTAGCATAGCTGGTGAGTTGGTCTGCTTAACGCACACGTTAAACTCAAAAAGCAATGATGTTTATTTTTAAAATAAACCATAATATACTACGTGAATATCTGCGAGAAAATCTTGTAACTGTTGCAGAGTCCCAGCCATATAACTTGCGCCACAATCAGAATTTTTGACTCGCCAGATGGAATAGAAGCAGCACCCAAAATTCTTTGATGTACAAGGGATTGCAATTTTTTTAATAACTTGCCACCAGAATTAAAATCGGAATCAAGAATTCGAGTTTTTAAGTATAAGTTAATACAATTCATTCGCATAAACGATAATTAAAATAAGTATAGAGAAGAAGTCAAATGAATTATAATTATTATTAAGTTCACAAATGTATAAAAAAGTTTTTTAAAACTATTAATTAAATACAATACAATACAAAAAAGAATCATCTGAATATAGGCAAGACCTCTGAACCGAATGCAAATTCCACCTACGGCTCTATAGACAATGCTTTTACGACTGGGTCTTGCCAAAAAACTAAATTACACTCAGCTTGAAGAGCTGTAGATTTTGCATAAAGTATAGTAGGCCTCATACCCTACAATGAGTTCACAAACTTTCATCTTCACTTTATGAGTATATTCAAAGCATGTGTGCGAAATAATTTAGTGACCCACGTATCTTTTTCAATTTTATTAATATGAAGAAAAAAACTGACCGTGAGGTACAAGGATTCTGCTAGTGATGATTTGTCTGATTTTTTTTTTTTTTTTTTTTTTTTTTTTTTTTTTTTTTTTTTTTTTTTTTTTTTTTTTTTTTTTTTTTGAGAATGCTGTTTCTTCGTCAAATTTCAATCCACAACATAACGATACTCATAACGTTTCATTCACTATCCCTACAATTAATTGCAGACAAGATTGAGATATAAAAATTAACAATGAAACGATTAAAAATGTGGCTGATGTGAAATATTTAGGAGTGATAGTGGATAGAGACTAAAACTTTAAAAACCTTATAGAGTATATTTGCAAAAAAATCGGTAAAAAGGTGCGATTCTTTAGAAGAATCAGGAAAATTATATCAATGAAAAGTGTAATTGATAAAGAATGTGATTATAAAATCTCATTTCGAATATTGTTCAACGATACTATTCTTAGCCGCGCAAGGAATGATTGAGCTCAATGATATATAGAGGCTTCCTACTTTTCAATGAGCTTCCTAGTGATATAAAAATTAAACAAGATGGAATTTTTATAAAAAAATATAGTATAGAATTTGTTATGAATATTAATTAAGTGAACACTGAATAATTACATGATTATATAGATTACCAAGATTTGAATATTTACATAAGGTCTGTTTGATGAAAACCCCGGGCTACACCGGGCTCAAATATCATGTTTTTTTAAAAACCTTGGCTACCCCGTGCTTACACTAAAAATTTCTCGGGGTAATGGACAGTTGTCACTTGAGAACTGTCACTTGCAATTTGTTGTTTATCGGGACATATAAATTACTTCTTGAGCAGAAATAAGCAAAAATTAGAAGAAAAGAAATAGAAAAATAGCTAGAGCACATTTTATTTGTATTCACCCATTTTATAAATAACTTTTTACAATTAATTATATTCAGAAGAAATGTCATTACATTAGATTTACCTGGTGTTTTAAAAACTTGTTCGATGGGTGCACAAAACCCCGGGTAAATTTGGGGAAAATTTACACGGTGTTTTCATCGAACAAACCTATAATGTAATGATGTGTGAAGAGTATATATGATAATGACTTCACAGCGGGACGTGATGGGATCCTTCCAGCCTTCTTTAAGTGTGCTGCCTTGCCCTGGCAGCTCCACTGAAAATAATATTTCAAAAATGCTCGAAAGTGGTTGTTTCCCTCAGCTATGGAAGAACTTTTTTGTCATACCTATCCAGAAGAAAGGTAGTAAAAGTGAAATTTCTAACTTTAGGTTTATAGCAAAATTATCTTGTATGCCCAAATTATTCGAATCTTATCATTTACTCTCAGCTGTCGGATTATTGTAAGAATTTGCTCTCTTCAAACCAACATGGGTTTTTCTCGGGCAGATTTACAACCACTAACTTTTGGAATTTGTCCCGGATACCATTCGCTGGTTTGCAAAAGGCTATCAGACGGATTGTATTTATACAGACATCAGTATAGCCTTCGACAAGTTACTTTACTTCGTGATACTGTTTAAAATGTCCTATTTAGATAACAGAACGTATCGTCCGTCGTACCTCAAGGTAGTCACAAATCGACAGTTTCGAGTCTGTTCAGCGGAACTGCATGTGCTTCGCTCTTAGGCACGTACCTTGGAATAATTTATTTATTGCTTGAATCTTTTGAATGTGTACTCGCATGAAAAACGTCGCATAATTGCCGATGTAACGTTTCTGCATCAACTCTTAAACGTGAATGTTAATTTTCCGCTACTACTTAGCAAAATCTCTTCCCGCGATAGTGGGCACAATTTGAGAAGGCTACCTCTGTTGCATATTAACTCCGCAAGGTTAAATTTTTGCATGCACGAACCCATTAATCGCATGTCCTTTACTGTTAATATTAAAGCTGAGCATTTTGACGTTTTTAAATATGCTTGTGTTAAGCTGATTCTGATAGTCAATAAATAGTCATCGAATGGATTCTGCTTTAGTTAATTATCATCCTTTCTGCATTATTTTTATTTCCAACTTTGTATCGTATTACATCTTCCAATTTTACTATAACGGTCTTGTTTTCGTTATTGATTTTAATTTTCATTTGCAGTTGATTCCGACTTGCACCTGAGAATAGATCCAGTGACATTCAGTTCAGCAAAACCTATAGCTGAAGATGTTTTCGGTTTGGTTTGGGCAGGTTCAAGGACTACTTATGGCGTACGAAGTGGAAAAGTCATGTATGAAGTTCGAGTCTCCGAAGAAATACTTTGCAATACATTTCGCGGTGAAGGTAATATTCAAGGATTCAGATGTGGTTTCTCCCTTCCAAAATCCGACTTACTTCTGGGAGATTCTGAAAATTCATTCGCTTATTGTGAGTCTGGAAAAAAAGCTGTAAATGGAGAATTTGTTGAATATGGAAAACCTTTTGGACTCGATGATGTTATGGGATGTTACTTAGATATGGACAGCACTCCTTGTAAAATTAATTTTACTCTAAACGGAGAATCTCTTGGAACAGCTTTTGAATTTGACAAAGAAATTTTGGGAGATAATGAGGCTTTATTTCCACATGTTTTGACAAAAGGTTATGAATATCAAATTAACTTTGCAGATAATGAAAATTTATTGGCGAATGTTGAAAAACCGAAACGTATAAAGAAAAAACCTCGTACTCCATCTCCGGAAAAAGAAAAAGAGAAAGAACCGCCTAAACAAAAATACGATTTAGGTGGAGATGATTGGGATGATGATCTCCCAATAATTAATCCTGAAGAAACAGGTGAATCTACTGAAAATAAAGAGGAAACATCCGATATTGAGAAAATGGACACGTCTGAACCGGAAGTTAAAGATGAACAAATTCAGGAAGATGAAGGTATAAAAGCTCCTGTTGATGAAGAAAGCAAGAAGGCAGAATCCGAAAATTCTGAAAAAGTTGAAAACAAGGACTCTCAAGATGAGAACAAAGTACCAGAAGAAAAATTGCCCATAGTAGTGCTTCCAGACTATGAACTTATTGGCCTCATGTCAGAAGATGTACTTATACCAGGTCCACAGCGTCCAGAAACCCGTAAAGAGTGCGAAGTTTATCTTTTGGTTGGACTTCCGGGGTCTGGAAAAACGCACTGGGCACTGAATCATGTTAAGGAGAATCGAGAAAAGCGATACGATATAATTGGTACCGATACCCTTATTGAAAAAATGAAGGTAATTGCTATTTCCTATAATTTATAATGTTTTTTAATTTATTTGCATTGTATACGCAGGTTGATGGTAAGCCACGAAAAGAGTGTCACGTCGGTAAATGGGACAATGTTTATGAGTTATGTTGCAAAAGTGTCTCTACTCTTGAAGAAATTGCAACTAAAAGGCGTCGAAATTATATTCTCGATCAGGTAGGTGCAAATGGTGACTCTGGTGAATATATGAAATGTGGGTGAATGTTAGTATGATTGAGATGGATGTCAAATTAAAACTTCTTTTAAGTTGACAGATTTTTAAGGGAAAATTCATTTTGCATTCTTTTTTCTATAGTTGAAAACAGTCGCGGTACATATGTGTACTACTTACTACGCTGCATTTTTATACCCTTCAAATTATGAGTACTAGCTCAAGGATAAAAACAATTTTTTTTGTGTTGATTTCTTTAATTATATAATAGATCAAAGAAGGTAAAAGGATGGGATATCACTCGTGGTGTTACCGCCTGTACGAGTGATTTGAATCATTGATATATATACAATGTATGGTGGTGTTTCCAAATTTCAGCGATTTGGTTAGTTTGATTAGTTAATTACTTCCAGGTCGATTTTTATGTCATTTCAGGAGGATAATTTACAGAGCTGTGTACTTTTCGCGGGGTAGAAAAGAACAAGAACAGTCAATACTTCAAGAGAACAAGGTTTTTATTTCAAGTAGTTGGCAATACCTTTGATGCTTATTTGTCAATTATTATTGCCTGTAAAATTTCTATGTATGAAAGATTATTAAAAATTGATGTACATGTTTTATCAAACTTTTGGACATGTAAATTAATGAGGTGATTACTTTCCACTTTCGAACGAAAAATTTCGAAAATGTGAATTAAAGATCACAGCGCTCTATAGTTCATGAAAATATAGATGAAGCAAACATAAATATTGCATTTCAATTGACAGAAAAAAATGTTTTCTTCATTAATTGGAAGTTATAGAACATTTACATAAAAGAACCCGGCTATCATCTTCAAGCAAAAGGAAGAATGAGTGCGTTAATTTATGTTGGTCACATGTTTCTTATTCCGACAGTTCGGTCATGTCTGCTCTTAAAACGGCGGTCTACCTGGCAATGAGCGAATGCCTTTTTTTGTAGGATGACATCTAGGTAGTAGATAGATCCAGCAGACCTAAGATTTTTAATTCTTTACTTGTAGTAGTCATTAGATATTTTCATATATATCTCAAAAAGATATTTAAAAACAATCTTAATATGGGAAAGTTGTCTACGCCGATAATTCACGATAATAAAATACTCGCTATGGCATAATGTAGTAGTAGAAGGTCGTGTTTGGAGAAACTGCAACTTGAATACAAAACCGGACGCGTTCAATGCTGTCAATAACAAACAGATTAAGCACAATTTAATACGTGTGCTTAGAATTAATACTAGAAGGAAAAATTATCCTATAGCGGCTGATTTTGAGATTATGTTAAAATCCCCACATAAGATTATGCATGAACAGAACTGGTGAAATCGTCCATTGTATTACCTTCAAAAATTATTCCACTTCGATCTATCAATCAAATACATATATTTATTTCTTACCCGCGGCTCCATTCGCATATATGTCGGACTTCTTATAATGGATACCTGCCACAGGTAATATTTGGAAATCGTGAATAATACATCAGCTGGTAAAAATAATATAAATTAAATTATTGTGATGCACGTACTGTTTGTAGCTCACACAACATCGACTTATTGAGTAGATAGCTTACAATAAAAACAATCGTAATCTGTTCGTCGCACTGAGAAGCCAGTTTACAGAAGAAACAAGTTTGCTTGTGCGCTGTTGATGACCGGCCAGTACTACATTTAACAATATGAATTCACGAATTTTTTTCTGTGTCCGTTCAGATTATGAAACAAGGTGTGTCACTTCCAGGACATATTAATATAAAGCTATGCGAGTATCATTAAAATCGGATCTGTGGTTTGAGCGACAACTCGGAACAAAGAGAGAATTCCAAAATTATGGATAGCATTTCTATTTTGTGTATTAGTATCTACTCTCTAAAACCTCGAAGAAAATGACGAAGGCGCAGGCAGATCAAATTATCTTTGTGCTATTCCACAAAAATCAGTCTTAGTAGATCAACGATAAGCAAGAATCATGTTAGCAAATCTTTATCATATATGTACACTTAATGCTCATATAATCACCACCAATCAAATCGTTTGATCTCTCAATCGTTTTGAGATCTACATATTTGCTTACAATGCGGTTAGCACCAGGCGATAACACAACTCAAAATCAGTATACATGATTAACAAATTGTATTTCTGCATCGCTTTTTCTTCTATTTTCTGACAAATTACTAAAGCCTCGTTAAGTGTTAAGTAGTTAGAGGACAGCAAGAAGTTCATACATTAAATGCAGATTGAATAATTTTGGCGGTCTCTCATAATATGTAAAATCAAAAGTTGAGTTATTAAGGTAAAGGATGAGTTGCTCGCAGCATTTAAATTAAATGAATGCCAATTGGCCTTGAAGCAAAGGCGATTTCGTGAGATTTGATTAAGCTACAGATTTCAATTAGACATTTATAGGAACTGAGAATTAATATGGTTTCGTGCAAATGTTTTGAAATTTTCAACGGTGCTTGCAGAGAGCATACTTCTTTAGACAGCGATTGACCAGTATTTAGCAATGATAAACACACATAGCCATGATATAAATTTCTATACTTAGTACAAAAGGTGTTACCTTTGCCAAAACGGAAGAACAGCCCGGGGATTACACGAGATAATACAGCTTGCATTCAAGCCTCCCTTCCAACGAGATTTTTAGCTTGACAGCAGAAGGCAGTTCGGTTGATGTCTTATCATCTTGCATGCAAGTTCATTTAAAAAATGGCATTGAGACGTAAAGTCCTGCATATATTGGAAAATAATAGCAATAAAGGAAGTAGCAAAAAGTTAAAAACTGAAGAAAAAATGAAGAATGTTGGTAAATGATGTAATGCAAATGATTCCAGAAAGCCTCATTTTCCCAGTATAAATTTATCAATTTCTCTCTAGCATTTCTTTTCCGCCATCTTCAAAACTGTATATTGTCAAATTACTATCACCTCAGCTGTCATGATTTTTCATCATACAAGTTCGCTTAAAGCTGAGCTGCCAGCATGGCAGTAGAAGAGGTTACACGTGCAAGAAGTATGGCAGTGTAGCTTGCATGCAAGCTGTACTAATACGTGTAACCCCCGTATAACATAACATTTATATTCATTTTGACTCGACTCAGCTCATCAAGTGCACTTCGATCAAGTCGATTCATTTTCGAACTAAAATATGGAACTGAACTTAGGTGCAACATATGCCAATTAGATTTGAGTGTTGACCATTTTCATTAATTTTGTAGATTTGAATAATTTTGGGCTAGGCGGTCAGGAGGAAAACACCTCTTTTATTTTGCGAGAATTTTATTATTTCTGCGACGTTTCGGCCGATGTCTCGAACCGTTCTCACGGACGCAGTGGATTGAAAACATTAGAAAACTATTAACAAGATAATTAATAAATAAAAACTATAGGAAACCATTGATTACAAAACACAATATAAATATTTATATTATGCCAACGTTGTTTCGCACAAAATAATTACCGCAAACTCCAGCGTGAAATTTCAGAATACATACCACAACGTCGACTCATGCAGGGTGTCTCGTAAGAGGTGTAAAACTCGAGTGGTATGGATAGGCCATTAGGTCATACTTAGACGAGCGAGCAAAAAATTGTATAGGGGATCCTAACGGTTTCCGAGATAACGGAACTTAAAGATATCTGGGTATGTTTTTATAGATCACCCTGTAACGTTACGCCCTATGATGATGATTTAAACTTTGGTAGATAGATAATCGTTGGACGTTTCCAATGGTCTATAAATTGTTTCCCTCCCCTCCGTTTTGAAGTTATGGCTCAACAACAAGGTATTCCCATTAAAATTTTGACACATTACAGCTGATAGCTTGTGACGTAATTCTGTGACTAATGTATATAGATTTTTATAGGAGACAGAGGAGAGAGAGTATTGTGTTCTCTACCGTCACTAATGGTGGAACTTGGCTCGTAATGAGAATTCTATATACTCAAAGTTGAAATTTCGGAATTTATATTAAAGCTTAGCTTTAATATGACAAAAGTCCAAAACAGTTCGATTGATTTCGGGTCTAGGCGCAGATAAGAATTAATTTGTTTATCTTTCAAAAAACTGTCTTCGCAATATTTATACACTATTTGTGTCCAATATTAGTTCAAAGTAGCTATTTTCAGACGCAATATCTCAAACTAAGTTAAAAGGAGCAAGCAAAAATAATCTTACGTTGAATTTAAATTAATTGCTTTTTTGGCTACCGAAAAATGTTTTCATAGGAACCAAACAAGTTGTAAAAGTTCCACGTATGTTTATACCCTAGATGAAATTTATGGGACAAATCCGGTAACTCCTTCGTAGGGTTACCATACACAAATTTTGAGTTTTACTATATATCTGCACAATTTCTGAGAATGTGTCGACGCTGTAAGAGAGCTGTAATCTTGTACACGACGTTTTAATAAAAGTAGTAAATACAATTTTAAAAATGGACTAAATCGGGCAGCCCTTTGTGATATACCTAGTCGTATACAGTGGGGAAAACATAAGTCCCATTTTTTGTAAGAATATACAGCTGATACTCGATGCTGAACTGATAAAAGTAGAAAACTTTTGCTCATTGTGAAGGGTTTAACCTACATTCTCCTGCTTTTTGGGTTTTTCTCATACAAGGATATGAAAACGTATTAAGGTAACGACGATAAATAAAATTTCTTGAACACCAGGGAGCCAAGCCCACAAAATGTGTTGACATAGCTCATATTTTTCACATAGTTTTTATAAAAATTGTAGGTCAATCGGGTAACCCCCCGTGGGGTTCATACGAACATTTCGTTTTTATTTTCAAAACGGGCGGTCATATTTACGAATAATCACCTAGATTCTAGAGAGTCTTAAAAAAATGGCCTTAGACCAAATATTTTACTAGTTATATTAATTGGCAGGAGATTATGTAAAGTAATAACAGAAACAGACGTACATAATTAATACTCCTACGTATCACATCCTTCCTTCGCTGAAAAAAAAAAATAATATTATGCGTATTTTTAAACAACATATATATATAGTATAACTAGGCTATTGATTATAACTTCCTACAGTAATATCGAATTTTAATAATCATGAAATTTGAAAATAACCACCAAACGAATTTTCGAATATCAGACGAAATGATTCAAATAAACAGAAAACTAAGGAAGATAATATAGAAAATTTTTTTAAAGTATGATAATTGTCTCGGTAACTATCAAAAAAGGAAAATTTCATGAGGTTGTATGCAGTGGGGATTTTTAGTTTATATTTTGATACATTACTTAAATGATCATTTCTTCAATAAATATGAATTTTTGATAATGCTGTGTACTCTTTTTAAAACTCTGTCAACTAAAGAAGTACAATATCATAATTCTTGTGATTCATCAATTCGTTCAGAAGGTAAGTGGAGTACAAAATTTAATAGTAAGTTTGCATGAGGCTTATTCTTCAATACTAAACAAAAAGCAAAGGTAAATACATTCAAAAAAGTATAATTAGTAAAAATAGATGCGTACAATCGTTTGTAAGTAAGGAGCAGATGTATTGAAATAGACAAGAAAAACACTTTGTTTAAATTAAACGATTTTAAAGGACGACAGGAATAGAACATAAAAGATACAAATTTCCGAACAACAATATAATTCAGGTAACGAATATCCATTAAGTTAGTATATAAGCGAATTCGACAGCGCTAAATTTTTGGTCGTTTTATAGCGACCAAAAGATGAACGAAAATCACATAATTATGTGTTTGTCCTGGCTGGCGTTTTATGCATTTGTACGAATACAAATGAAATTTCGAAGATCCAATTAATATATTGCTCAACGAAATCTTAGAATTTAATGAAATGTTTTTTGATATTAAAACGTGTCAATCGGAAACAACAAACAACTCTTTCATCAACTCAACCAACGCTAAATAAATACATATGTTATCACAAACAAATGAAACAAAAATGTTGAATAAAACCAACGTCAACCCTCTTTTCTAAACGTTATTAGCCAAATGTGTTTGCATCATGCCAACGCCGTAAAATGAAAGGTTTCGGAGACTTCAAACGAATTGCTGTTGTATGTATACCGAGTGAAGATGAATTGAAACGGCGCAACGATTTGAAAACTGAGGCTCATGGAATTAGTTGTGTTAAAGAATCAACATTAAATACACTTAAAGGTAATTATAATTTAAAACAAAATACAAAATGCTACATTTGAAAATATTTTACTTTAGTCAATTGAAAAAACAAACTTTTTACAGTTATTTTTCAAATGTGTTTACTATTTAAATATTTTATTTATTTATTTATTTATTCATTCATTGTATTATAGAGTCATATAATTCATTCTGTGATAGCTTAGCCAAAACCCGTTGTAGAATTTTATATACGTTTCTTTTTATTCGAAATTATTTCTGATTTTTTTTCTACTAAAAAAAGGTTTTTGGTTGCAGTTTAGTCACACCGATTTTTCTCAAGTAACTACCAGCATTTAAGAGCCAACTATAATGTGAAAAGTTAGAAATATGCAGTGACAAATTTAACATATACCAACTAGAACTAGAAGTCACTACTTCACTTCAAAATTCAACGCAACAAGTATTTTTCAAATTCCTGATGTCTGCATTGAGACTGTATGGAACTTTACGTAAAATTATAAGATGAAAATCATCAGAAGACTTCCTATATATTATATGTATAAGCCATGCATAATTAAGCATATAATAATTGAGCTTTTAGGTTTTCAAGCTTTTCTTACTTTATGTTGCAGGTTTAAATGAAAATTATGTTGGCTCTTCTTTTTTTTGCCTGACTCATATTCCAGATATCAATTCGAATTTAATTGAATACGATTGCTTAACTTCAAAGAAATACGATACGTGGAAATTGCAAGTGAACAATTATGGAAACTACAGCAAATCAAAGTGGCTATGAGAATATTATCAGCGACCATTCACTACTCAACGAAAAATCTCTGGTTTTTATTTTTTGTCCACTGTAGTTAATTTTTTCAGAACACGTGAATCTTGATCAATAATAACGCGTAAAGATTACTTAACCATTAACCAAGTATGGGCGGGTGGGTCTTTCGTTTGAATTTAATTTATCTAAGCTGATCTACATATCGGAGATGTTTGGTACGGTATGATTCAATATTTCCCTTTTCTCGCATAATTGACTCATATAACCAGTAACCACATTTATTGTTGTACTAACTAGCTTGAACTTAACATTGTTCTGCTTGATGTACTGAAAGCTTGAGTTCCCTTCGCGTTCAACAATTTTTCAAATTCAGTTGATTTGAAACTGATCCATTACCTGGGTAAACCAAAACATTCAAATATGCTTCTTAAGATTTCGACAGCTCTTTCTGGTGATGTTAGTCTAATGTAAGTGTCAACTATGTTATTATTCCCTGCCTAAAGATTTGAGTAAAAAATGCAGTTCTAAATAGTAATGTGTTCGCAAAGCTTTAGGAATCATTGCGAATACAATAAAGCAGTCAGTGTTTCCGCAAATGTTAAGGGATCGCCATTGATAATATATGATAGTAGCCTTGTAATTCTCCATCTTAAAATTCTGCCACTTCGACCTATCAAGCATTCAATATTTATTATGAACCCATTTCACTAATTCTAACACAAACGAAATACATATATTTATTTCTTACCCGCGCCTCCATTCGCACATATGCCGGGCTTCTTATAATGGATACCTGCCACAGGTAATATTTGGAAATCGTGAATTATACATAAACTGGTACAAATAATACAAATTAAATTATTGTGACGCACGTACTGTTTGTAGCTCACACAAAATCGACTTACTTAGTAGCTTACAATAAAAACAATCCTAATCTGTTCGTCGCACTGAGAAGCCAGTTTGCAGAAGAAAAAGAAGTTTGCCTGTGCGCTGTTGATGATCGGCCAGTACTACATTTAACAATAAGAAGTCCCGAATTTTTTTCTGTGTCCGTTCAGCTATAAATTAACAGATTATGAAACAAAGTGTTGGTCACTTCCAGGAAATTTTAATATAAAGCTATGTGAGTATCATTAAAATCGGATTAGTGGTTTTCGCGACAATTCGGCACAAACAGAGAATTCCAAAACTTATTGATAGCATTTCTATATGGTGTATTAGTACCTACTCTCTAAAACTTCGAAGAAAATGACGAAGGTGCAGGCAGATCAAATTTTCTTTCTGCTATTCCACAAAAATCAGCCTTAGCACATCAACGATGAGCAACAATCATATGTCAACAAACCCTTATCATATATGTACACTTAATGTTCATACAATCACCACCAATCAAAGCATTTGATCTCTCAATGGTCTTTCGATCTACATTTTCGCCTGCAATACGGTTAGCACCAGGCGATAACACCACTCAAAATCATTGTATTTCTGCATCGATTCTTCTTTTATTTTCTTACAAATTACTAAAGCGTCGTTAAGTGTTATGTAGTTGTAAGACGACACTTCATACATTAAATGCACATTAAATAATTTTGGGCGTCTCTCATAATATGTAAAATCAAAAGTTGTGCTTTAAGGTAAAGGATGAGTTGCTCGCAGCATTTAAATTGAATGAATGCCACTTGGCCTTCAAAGCAAAGGCGATTTCGTCAGATTTGATTAAGCTCGAGAGTTCAGTTAGACATTTATAGGAACTTACAATTAATATGGTTTCGTGCAAATATTTTGAAATTTTCTACAACGCTTGCAGAGAGCATACTTCTTTAGACAGCGATTACACATAGCCCTGATATAATTTGCAATACTTAAGTACAAAACGTGTTCTGTCGCCAAAACAGAAGAACAGCTCGAATACTTAACCCTCGTATAACATGACATTTACATTCATTTCGACTCGACTCAGCTCATCAAGTGCACTTCGACCGAGTCAATTCGTTTTCGACTTAATAGATGGAACTGAATTTAGGTGCAATCTATGCCAACGTTGTTTCGCACAAAATAATTACGGCAAAAATCGATATGTCTAATTTAGAACTCCAGCGGAAATTCTAGAATACATACCACAACGTCGACTCATTCAGGGTGTCTCGTAAGTGGTGTAATGCCCGAAGACGTGCGAGCAAAGCATGTATGAGAAGGGGAGGTCCTAACGGTTTCCGGGATGACGGAACTTAGATATTTGGGTATGTTTTCACAGATCACCCTGTAACGTTACCCCTATGATGATTTAGATAATCGTTGGACCTTTCCAATGGTCTATAAATTGTTTGCCTCCTCCTCTCCCTTTTGAAGTTATGGCTCAACAAAGTTGCAATTTCGGAATTTTTACTCGTGGTTTTTTAAATACTATTTTTATAAAAAAAACGTCATCACTACCAATTTTTCCTATTGGATTTAAGAAGTCCAAAAGCTTGCTTTAAAATGACCTATCACACTCTTTACCCAAAATGTAACCTGTTCTGCGTTTTTTGCACTTTTCTTAAGCATATCTAGCGAAAATGGCTACTTTCTAGCAGTATTACTATTTGTTATTATTCCCCGCCACAGCACGTAATTTCTTCCTAAAGATTTGAGCAAAAAACAGTTCTAAGTAGCGATGTGTTGCAAAGCCTTAAGAATCATTATTGCGAATACAATAAAGTATGCAACCATTTCGTAATGTAAAAAATGGCTAAGTGTTTCCGCAAATGTTAAGGGATCGCCACTGATAATATATGATAGCAGCCTTATAATTCTCCATCTTAAACGGTTTTTGTCTCACTTGTAACAAGAATCGCGCTCATTACGTTCAGCTGGAAAATAGCATCGTGATCTTTTCTTCAGTGAATACTTTAAACGAAATCTCTAATTAACTGTGGCGTTTTTTTTGTTTTATAAAATTATTTTATCGTTGTAATAATTACTGTTTTTAAACATCGGGTCGTTTTTTTCAAAAAATCGGACATGATTGTCTCAAATCGAAGCCATTTATTCTTTCGTGCAGTATCTTAAAGCTCGAGCTGATTAATTTCTATAAGAGATCGTTTGTTGCCTAGGACCGTACGGGAGGAATTTTCTGTGTGCGTACCTTTTGGGTGCGATGTCTTATGTTCCTGCTTGTGAGCACAGCATTTTACCCCATTGGCTACTTTTGATTGGAAGTGTTGTTATTGGGCACTTTTTGCTCTTCCAGAATGTGATCTTTTGATTTTGCAGATGAACTGGTTAATAATTGGAGTTTTATTAATTTTGTATTAGTAATTGTGGTGATCTATTCTGTATCTAAATTCGATTTTTTTTTTAAATAACGTAATTAAAAAGATCCAGTCGCTATAGCACAAATAACTTTATTGATTAGACTAGATTCAGCTTTAAATTTAAAAGGACATGGCACCGAGAGTTTGTGCCAATACATCCAAAATTATATTTGACTATCCCAGCGGGAAACGGAAGCGTTTCGGATGCATTCAGAAAACATTCTGTGAAAGGCATGGAAGCAATACGCTCTCATATCCAGTTCATGTCTTTTAATGGATTGATGCGTAACCCCCGGAATATAATAAGTGAAGTCGCCGAAGGCACCAACACGTTAAAAGGCCTTAACGTGCCGGGTACAAAATGCAGGAAGAGCTCACTCTTACTGCTTTTTGTATACTCGTCATGGAGAAAAAACTAAAATTTCATCTTAAACATGTCCTAAAGCCCAAAACTGTCGCTCCCACAGCAAAATGAAGTTAAAACAAATTGCAGCCAAATACATATGTTTTCTTTCTAATAGTTAAAAAAAAATAGAATGTAGAACAAATTTATGGAAATTATAGCGTTTGAACAAAATACAAGCAACTTTTATATGAAAAACTCGTGCAGTAAGACAAGGCAACAAGACTGTGGATGTCGCCTGCTGACCGGCCCGCTGCTCGCTTTTTTCGACTTTGTTCATGGCTTGTATATTCCGGGGGTTACGATTGATGTCCTACTACGACGGGAAGGTATGTAAGGCAGATTACAAACGTTACCTCTGCATGACCTGTAAGGTGAATGGAAGCCTTCGTTATTAAGTCTTTGGAAGGTGAATGGACGCATTCCTTATTAATTTTTTGGAAGGTGAAAAGAAGCATTACTTTTAAATTCTTTGGAAGGTAAGAAAAGTAATGCTTTTTTAAATTCAGTGAAAGCATTTATTCTGCCATTTCAGAATAGTGAACGAAACCATTAAGCATTTTCCGGAACGGAAGGCTAGAAAGAACCATTCAATTTAGGTGGTGTAGGTGGTGTTTTTACTGAGAGGTAAAGGAAGAACTTTTCCTGCTTTCTTAGAAAGGTGCAGAAAATAGACACTTCATTTATTCGAATCTCGTACTTAAATGAAAATAATCCACTTCTTATAAAATAATGCACAAATTAGAATATTTTTCATCTACGCACATTTCCTTCTTTCATTGTTCTCAGAAAAGCATTGAAACTATACGACTTATTTTCGACCTGCACGCACCACCTCGAACTGGCCTCTGTAAATATAACCGCACGAATTCTGTCTCTTTGCGATAACAACACCTCTACCTCTACCTTCTCTAGCATTCTCAAAAATTGACGCATCAATACAGTACGCCTGTCTTCCTAAACCAGGCAGACGTAAAGTATGTTCAGTTCATGTACTCATTACTAATGCATTCCAGGTAATGTTGACAATAAACCTTAACTAAGTGAGGCATTCATTTTTCCCTCTGGGATAGCCAACTAGCATCCTTTTCTAATTCTGACTCATTCTACAACGTTTCCTTTTAATTCTGAAATCTCAGAGTTCTACCAAGTTCCTTTTTGTTTTTGCTCCGTACAAAGTCATAGACGTTTTTCTCGTAAATGACGTGCCATAATGTAAGGTCCTTATGACGCGCCCATACATGTATATCGGCAATTTTTGGTGAATTGGTTATAAAAATATATAGCTCAGAATGTGCGAGAAAATATAAATACATATTTCCAATCAAACTTATACTAAAAGGTCGGAAATTTCTTATCCTTCGATTTTTCGTAAGAAATTATTGACTTCTGATATTGTGTCTCGAGAAAAGTACATTTCAATTTTTTCTGAACGAAAATTCAATGAAAACATTTCAAAAGTGCTTATCTCGAGATGAATGTTGTTTTACTTACATTCTGTCGATATATTCAATAGATTATCGAACATCGTTGAATCATTTTAGAAAAATGATGCACTTCGTTCAATTTGGTTTTTACGGATTTTTAAATTTGTAATGTAAGGTTCAAGCAAGTCTTAAACATTGCGCGTTATAAAAAATTCCAGAAAAAACAAAAAGCCTAAAAACGTATTTAACAGTATTTGCACCCAAAGTAATTTCACAAACGAGTTACCGGCAACTTACCTAGCTTTAGACGGAACTATGATAAGTTGAAGATAGATTTGCAGCGAGTTTTTTTGTTGTTATTCCTTTTTTGCGTTATTTATTTATTCACAATAAATCTAATCTCTGAATATTATCCTCAAAGAACTGAGTAACTAATCTGAATTGCAGTGTATATATTCCTTCCAATTACTCATAGTGGCCTTTGTAATTTTATAAAAAAGAACAAATGATAATTATTTGAGTCGAGATCTAGTGAGTGATTTCGTCGCCATATTTTCGATCTGGATACAGAATCCAAATTTTATTTGTGCTTATGATTCGTACCCAAAATCTTTCTGAGTAACGTTCTTCTAGTACTGATAGCTTATCGATAAAAGATCACTCGACGGACGCTTTGCTCAGGGCCCAAAAAATGTGGAATTCATGACACCGTGACTACTGAAGTTTAAATGGTTGTGCAGAATTTCATGTACTGTCTCTAACTCTTGCGATGTTAGTAACTACTCTCATCGCTATTTTCCCTTTAATGTTAAATACTTCAGATTTCCTTAAGAATCTCCTCCACTCGATTTATGGAAAATTAAAAAAAATTTACAAATTCCGACAGCGGATGTCCAGAAAATTTCACAAAGAGAACAATTAACTAAAGCGAGACTAACGAGAATTTCAAGAATTTTCCTCGACAAAAAAATAGCCGACAATAGAAGATGACTGCTGCTTGTATTCTCTATTACTTGTTCACTCACAGTTTCCACATATTTCAATCAATATAAATTCTCCATCTCGTTATGATTCAATTTGTTTAAGAATATATGCCCTAATTTACCGAGCTATTGATATCAAGACAGATTGTTTTAGAAGTTAACCATTCGATTGTTGCCCACGTTCTGGAAATTTGGTAGAAAATTGACTATATATTGTTGCTATCTATGTTAAATTAATCTTACGCAATACATATATAGGTAGTAAATATTATTTCAATCGAGTAAATTGATTTTTACTTAACCGTAACTGTCCTCTCCCTTTCAAAAGGTCTTATTCTTCAATAATCACTCTTAATCACATATGTAATGTTCAGAGATCTCTGCACGTACACATTGTATTTTTATAATGATATTTCTCCTCATACTCCTATGAAATTGATTTAAACGTGATAATTAATACTTTAGTTGTAATAAAATATTTTCAGCAAATTTCAATCTGCCATCCATTGAATTTGGCTGGTTTGACGAAGTGCTATACACTGATTTAGAAGGTGACGACGCCCAAGCTGAAGCTAAAAAATACGTTGAAAAGGGGAAAAAAGCCGTACAGGCATCATCTAAATATAAAAGACAACGACGTGACAATTACCGCCGAGATGATCGTAAACATCGAGATGATCGTCGTCGCAATGATTTCCGCGGGCCACCCCGATGGAAAAATGATCGTAATGATCGTCGTGGATCAAGTAATCGTTGGGGACCACCTGGTGGGGGTGGTGGTGGTGGTGGTCGTAGTGGAGGTTTTCGTGATGATCGCGGATATGGTGGCGGCGGCGGAGGTGGTGGTGGTAGTTATGACCGCCGCGATCGTTACTCAAGTGCTGGAGGAGGTGGTGGTGGCGGCGGTGGTGCGAATTGGACTCAAAATAATAGACCACGATATGAAGATCGCTTTTATGGGAGACCATCAGGAGGTGGTGGTGGTGGTGCTGGTGGCGGCGGGGGAGGTGGTGGTGGTAATCGATATGATTATGGAGGAGGACGAGATTATCGAGATCGATATGAACGGGATCGAAATGGTAGTGGCGGCGGAGGTAGACGCGACAATAGTAGTCGTGGAGGTAGTCAACGGGATTTTCGGGCTGGCCACCGCGACACTCATACAGAAGATAGTCGCGGTGGCTATGAGCGATCATCTTCGAAATATTCGAATGACGCGTACGATTACAAAAGTAATAGATCAGGAAGTACAACCAGTAGCAAGGTAATTCCAATTGACTTATTTTATAAATTTAGTGTTTTTTTTTAATTGTTTAATCAAAATTCATACAGAGTACAAATGGTAGTGCTATTCAAAATAAATGGGGAGGACATCAACAACCAAACTGGGGAACTGGACACGAACAACAAGCATACTGGAGTTACAACCAAATGCAAGGTAAAATCACTTATATGCATCTGAATTAATTAATCCTTTTTGACTTTTTAATATTACATTTACATTTGGTTATCTTACGATAACACATAAATCATTCTCTCAAGTACATATATATTCGATATCCATTTGAAAGTTTATCACCATCTCTGATGGTTTATAGCGGCCGCAAAAGAAATGAATCACATATTTCTAAAGAAAAACGGAATCCCATAAAAGATTAAGTACCAAATCAATCTCACACATCCATGAATATGTGTTACAGACGAATAAAACACCTATGTACCGTACCAAGGCGCGCCAGATATAAACACAAGAAAAGGGAGAGAAGAAATCGTTCAGACATCGGAATAAATCAGGATTTATGCTTGATCCATTCTTTGTAAATATTGATTTTCGATAAATTATTATTTATCGTTAGCCAAATTGTTCTTCAATTCGTTAATGTTCGCTGCTTTGGTGGAATGAAAATTACATGGTGTTGGACACATGTGCTAAACGCGTATTATTCTGTTTCCGTTTGCATTTATATGCTAGATGTTTTTCATGCTATTTGTTATACCCTAGATGAAATCTAAAGGGTATACTAAGTTTCTCATTCCGTTTGTAACACCTCGAAATAATGATGGTAGAGCAAAATGGATTGGACACCCACGCATAATATTAAAAGTTATTTTGATTTTTGCATGTCCGTCTGTCTGTGCGCACGATAACTCGAGAACGCGTTCATTTAGAAAGCTGAAATTTTGTAAATTAAAATTAAGTTCGAAAATGAGACAAATCGGGCAACTCGTTCATGGGGCTGCCATACAAAAATTTCGTTTTCCACTATATATTTGGACACTGCCTGAGAACGCGTCGACATAGAGAGCTGAAATTTGGTACATGATGTTTTTATAGTAATAACAAATAAAATTTCAAAAATGGACTAAATCGGGCAACCCCTTGGTGTTGCCATATAAAAATTGAGGTTTCTTACATATATGTATGTACTGTGAAAACGACCAGTCCAAGACATTTTTATTATACTAAAAACTTCTTCAGAATATGAAATAGTATAATCCTTACAATCATTTTTCTGTCCGACGAACCATTCTAGAAATATATGCGAAAAACCACTTCAAAAATAAAACTTGGGAAGATCGGTGACCATATGAAATTTTATACGGGCGTTCATCATTATACCAATTCTAGTTTTTTTACTTGTTTTTTATTTAATTTGTAGGATTCTTGAGGTTGTTTTTCTGTATTTGAATGAATAAGTGATTTCTGTAAACCATCTGTTATCAGGTGAAATTAACTATGGGCGATGGAATTTTTAGTATACCTAGTCATTTCAAAAATACATAATAATATAGACGATCTTAGGCGTTAAATGATAACCAGCTTCTCACGCTTAATCTATTTTCCTATCTGTAAATTTTCTATCAGTTGCTAGCTCTAAGACGTTACAGGTATTTTCTATCTAATTTATGACTAGCTTAGTGGCTCTAATATATGCCTGCAACTAAGCAAACGGAAGTCAGAATTGTTTGGATGTACAGCTGCTCAAAACATCTAGACCATAATTTTGATAATCAAGTGTATAAAGTTCTGAATATGATGGAGCCACAATATGACCTCGGAAATAATGTTTTTCAACTGGTTGCGATTATCTATCAAAAAGGCTTTTAAATTTCCTCGTACCACCTTAGGAACAGTCTTTGCTTTACGAAAACATGAAATTTATCAAACTTGCAATATTATGAAAGTTATCAATTCATATAGAATAAAGTGGAAAAATTCTTTTGATACGAGATAAGTTTTCTGCTTTTGTTTTAAATGTGTTGGGGGCCTTCCAGCGTGAACGGTATACTGTGTGCCTTATGCTAACTCCCGTGCGAGACATCAAGAAAATGACTTTCTATCTTTCAATTTACTTAAACCCCTCATGAGACACGGGACAATTTTCGGTGCTATCGAGTGAAAAATCACTCGAACATTAAAGAATCTTCATAATGACAACGAGTAATGTCTTGGTCATTGATGGCCGCCAATGGCAATCGAACACAAAGCCATATGATAAGCTAACCTTCAAAAATATTTTTATCTTTTAACCCTTATATGGATTGATGATAGAATTTCTGACTTATCAAGATTACATATATATATTTGCGATTTAAAAAAAATATGTATAAAATATGTCGTAGACATTTGACGTAACTCAACACTTCATGAAAAATCTAGGCAATGATCAAATGTAGGCAGATAGTGTACCAGTTTTCGGTTAATGCTTTTTCACACACACATACAACGCACGTGGATTTGTATATGTGTTTGTATGTGTGGGTGAGGGTGTCGCAGGACTGGGTGCGACCTCCCCTTCACCACTCATCTCCATCTTCTAGTATTTGGTTATATCGGGTGGTATTACACCATCGGCCGGCGTAAAGGCTTTGAGCATTTCATGAATTGACTAAAAATTTCAGACACTTCGTGTGAAAAAGCATTAACCGAAAACTGGTACACTATCAGCCTACATTTGATGAAGTGCCTAGACTTTTCATGAAGTGTTGAGTTACTCAAATGTCTACGACATATATATAGCATTTTTGGATTAAATTTCGAATTAAACGAAACTAATTTTGAATTGAATGAAACCATTTCCGATTTAAATGAAACTGTTTTCGAATTAAATGAAACCATTTTCAGATTAAAAGAAACCATTTTCACATTGATTGAAACTATTTTGAGCTTAAATGAAACTATTTTCAAATTAAATGAAACCTCGGAGAATAAAATATGAATTTAATGTGTTTGTACAAGCTGGCTTTTTATTTTTGCCAGATGAAATAAAAAGCCTTTCAGCTTGGTTTTTTTAAACTTTTTTTTAATAAAAAGTTAAGTTTTCAAAAGCTTTACAGGAATCTTTTGGTATATTCCACTAAATTCCACGATCATCATTTATCACAGCTTTTTTTGTTTAAATTTTCAAAATACCAGTTATTTTCGGTCCCTGAAATTAAATGTAACTTTTTTTGTTGGTTTTTCGTTTGTCACAATCTGTGAATCTTTATTTTCTCTAAGAATGCTGGCTTCAAACGGTCGATAGAGACTCTGAGTGATTTATTAATTATTTTTTATTATCTATAAATATATATACATATTATATATTATTATATTATTATCTATATATATATATACATATATCTACGTATTTAGAACGCTACACACCTCATACCTCGATTGTCGATTAAGTATTACCTTTAAAAACAAAACCTCAGCAAGATCAGTACAATACTTAAATTTACAATCCTACTGCAACACAGCCTGAAACGACTATTTACAAAACGCAAATGAGAGCGATAACACTCAACATTTAGAGCCCTCTTAATAAAAAATGGGTGGTTTGATAAATTTTGAAGGAGACCAACGGAAGAAATTTTCAAAATCCAACCACGTTTTTGTACTTGCACTATAACCTACCTGTTATATTGCAAGCCTTTTTGCAATTAATTCGGTGAATTCAAAAAAAAGGCTCGACAACTTTCGAGATACCATTTATTTCCCTATTACAATACAAGGGTTTTTCGTGACAGTCAGTGAAAGAAGCAAAAGACTATTATAAACAAAATGGGGATACGGTTCCTACCAGCTACAACATCAACAACTGTGAAAAACAAAAATCCTGTTCTGACAACAATCAAATAAAAAACATAATGCAACTTCGGCTTACAGTCAGGTCTATTCTAGTACTGTTGACTCTATATAAAAAAAATATTTTCATCCAATAATGAAACTAAAAGTTATAAATTTAATTCTGAACTTAACACTACCTACGTAAAGTTAGCACAGCGACTTCGACTGATTTAACTCGGAAATATCTCATAATTTGTCGTGACAAACATAAATTTGTGGTGTCCTTTTCTCTAAAGGAAACTGGATGTGGTGCTAAGTTGACGTCAAGTTAGCACCATATCCAGTTACCTTTAGAAACAAGAAGGACACGACAAACTTATTCTTTTCACGACAAATTTAAGATGTAAAATTTTCCAATCCGATAAGGTTTGGCCGAGTTCTAATGATTTGCGGTGTTAACTTGACGTCAATGTAGCACAACATCCACTTACCGTTAGAAAAAAGTACACGTCAAACTTATTGTTTTTACGACAAATTAACAACAAATTATGAGAGTTCCGAGTTGATTCGGGCGAAGTTGCGGTACTAACTTTACGTACTTCTTTTATCAACTCTGGTCGCGGTGTCCACATGGTCGCAGTGGCCAAGTCACCAATATTCTTAAGCTAATCCAACCTGTATTCAACTCCTTGGCAATATTAACCCCCACTGTGTCCTTTTTTCTGCTATATTTATAATGTTTTAAATTCATATCATATGAAATTGGATATTCCTTTATATGATTTTAATTCATTTTTCACCCGCTTGATTTTGCACTAATCCATTTTGATCTCACAGCTCTTGATAGATGACTAAAATTGTGCATGCTGCGATACACATTTGATTCGTTGGTCAAACGCTTTGTATCGCTGTGTGATTTATCGCGTTGGTGTGAGCGTTTATATTGAAAACTATGTGTAGCGATCATTTGCTGTCGCTTCGTTATCACTGCGGCGGTGTCATTAGGCCTTAACCGTTTACCCTTACAAATAAATATGAAAAGATATATAATAGGCTTTTTAACAATGGCTTTGCGGCCATTCACTCGTTTCTTAATTAATGGATAAACATATTGAACGGTAACTCAATTATGAATGTACTAATGTTTCATCTTTGCCGCAATAGTCTTTTGATATATGTACATTTGAAGGATAAATACTACACATCTCTTCTAAGGCCTTTTAAAATTATTATGTAGCATTTACGATTAGCACAACTCTTCATATGTGTAGTCTTTTTCCTGAGGTTATTGTTAATTCCTTCAGGGTGACTTACAATTGATTGACTCATGTAAGTGTGGCCTGTTTCGCCCGTCTAGATTTACTACTTCAAAATTTTTTTTTCATGTCATTTTAATTTTGTCTGTTTGCGAAAGTCAATTCTTCTGCATTTTCATTCTCAATTCCAACATATCATAAGTAAACAAAGTATTCTTAAGGTAAGTAGCAGAATCTCTATTTCCTGCATCTGAACCATATTGCAGCCTTTCAAAGAGGCATCAAGCAGGAGAAGTATGTAATGGATAGAATAAACAAGTAAAAAAGCTAGAATTGGTCTAAGACCTAGATGAATGTCCGTATGAAATTTGGTTTTACGCGGTGTGTCAGATACGATATAGGATTTCATATTCTGAAGATGTTTTTGGTATATTTTAAATTCCTAGGACTGCTCGTTCTCACAGTATCCGTAAAAAACCTAAATTTTTATATGGCAACACTAAGAAGAGTCTTGTAGTCCATGAAAATAAATATGGTAGAGCAATGCCATACTTTTTCGCGGAATTAAAACGCATTAAGAGCTTTTTTTTAACATTTGTTACCGGATAATTTTTTTTTTAAATGACAATATTCAAGTAAACATTCACGAGAATCACAATGCCATACCATTACGACGGTTCCAAATAGCCGCCATACCGCTGCAAAGACGTAGATTTTTTTAATTATGCAAATTGTTGAACAAGTCTAAGCATCATATATGTTATTCTCTGGTGGCTATTATCCACTTAAGTACATGCCTAACTGCTGATTCTGCAACAGAGAGATAAATGTATAGAACACGTGCTAATTTTCATTGTCAGCAGCTTTTCATCTACTTAAGGGGTTAGGGGTAGTTAGAGACATGAAAAAATGAGAAATTTCAATAATTTTTTTTTTGCTAGTTATCATTATTTTATAAAAGTAATAATATGGTATCATTACATCATGTTTTGACTTGACTTTAGGAAAATTTGAAAAAAAAATTTAATACTTTCAAACGTTATGGCTTGTGTTCACACACTTTCAAAAGAAGTGCCTTGCGGAAAAGAATAACTAAATAAAAGAAAGGACACAGAAGAGTGTTCCGATTGTTTTCCATTTAAATGTACACGGCGAGAAAAAGAAAGAAGGAAGAGAAAAAAATAAAAAAAAACCAAACACTCTTTGAACATTTTACGAATAAGAAAAAAAATGTGAATGCGAAGATTGCATGCAACGAAATGGAATGGCAAATGATTTATTTTCGTAAATAAGAGAGAATGAGCGGAGTTTTCTGATTTTACGCTCATAAAATGCTCCCGCTCTTTTATGAAAACACGAATTTCAGGAATTGTCGCAATGTTGTTCGCAGAATTCCAATGTACATTATTATGAATAGTTTGAAATAGTTTTGAAGGTATTCAAAAAGATTTTATCATTCGGGTCCTACGTTTTCTCAATTTTTGTTTTTAACTCGTTGTCTCAGTCGCACTACAATAATGCATAGCCAACTTCTTTTCCCCCATTCATGCAAAAGACAAAAGTATATGAGATTACCTCTTTCGGTCTAAAAAACACGGAAAATTTCTAATTTGTTCGCCTCTGTCTCTACTTATCCTTATTTATACTTTGCTTGCGGTGACCATCACAAATTCTTGGAGATTCATTCTGAAATCATTCGAACAAAAAAAAAATAGTTTTTTTAATACATAATCTAGTGCCTGATCGATTTTTTTTTAATTAACAAAATGGCGGAATCAGGAAAATTTTCTCGAGTTTTCTGTGAAAAAACCAATAGTTAATTGTTTATAAAAAATCAAAATTAAAAAAAAAATCCTTCGATCAGGCACTAGTTTTTTATGTTTTAAAAAAGCTGTAAAAATTTCATCAAAATCTACTGAGCGGTTTTCGAGTTACAGTGGTACCAGTTCAAAAACCATAGTTTTGAGAAAAACGCATTTAAAGTTTTACAGTCAATTTATGTAGAGACAACTATCGACTGCTCAGTGCAACTACCACAGGTATACTGACGATAAGCAAATATTTTTCAGCATTTAACTACCTCAAAATTTTAAATATATATTGCAGCTGCCGCTAGCTAGTTGCTCTCGACCGTTCTAGAGCGCCCGAGAGCCCTTTGCTAATTGTGGAATAACTCGAAAAATATTTGTGGGATTCTCTTCAAATTTTCAGAGAATATTTTTAAGATATTATACTTTAAGAAAATGAAAAAAAAAATCGAATTTTTGAAAATTCTGACTACCCCTAACTCCTTAAAATAATTAATGAAGTGAGTGATAAACATGCACTTTAAAATGTAACCTCTTCAATATTCGGTCTTTGAAAGGGTTCTAACGACCCGCTCTAATATTGGTTATAAGTCACATCTATACATTTGGCGAAGTCTAAACTATTATAAAGAACTATAACAAAAAAGAAAAGTTTTCTAGGCTCTTTTTTGTTTTTATTTTATTTTATATCGATGAGTCAAATGGTTCGACGCAGCTTGTAGACAATAAATTATTAAATTTCATATTATTTTACTTTTTTTTTTCTAGCTTATGGCACCCCTTCACAACAACCTCAATGGCCAGTGAATACTGCAGATCCACGTCAGCAAGCACAATGGATGAATTGGTGGCAGGTAAATATCAAGAAAAATACTCAATTTCGTTTTTTTTTAAATATCTTTCCACCATTAATTAATGTTCTGTAAAATATTCTGTTATTTTCTATTTCCAGCAACAAGGAAATATGGCTAACAATCAACAGTATTGGACACAATATGCCCAACAGGCTTATCCTCAACAAGGAACAGGGCAGCATGTAGCGCATGCAGACCCAATGAGTGGTATTGCAGGTACACCAGCACAGAGATCTATGGGTACCGGGTCGAGAAGTGATGCAAAGAAGCCATAAATTCTTAAATTCCCCTCAATTCGTTTACCATACGATTGTATAGCAAAAAACCACTTAATCAGCAATCGTCTATAAGTTTTGAAATAATTATTTACTATACCACAAAGAAAAATGAATGTAGCTGACAATGTTTTTTAGCTGTACCTAATTACTTTATAAAAATAATTAGGCAAATTCTTAATTCCATTGGGATGCCGCTCTATTCGAATTTCAATTATTAACTTTCGCATTGGTATTTGAAGTGATTTGTATTTCGATGGAATTATAAAGGGCCTGTTTTAGACTTTATATGTTTTGTTTAGTTCACAAGTTTTTTTTTATCTTTCGTTACATGTAACGTAAATAAATAGTGTTTAGAAAAAAATACAAATGAAAGAATTAGTTGACAAATTATTTTGTATTTATTTTATTTTTTGTTTTTAATGGGGAAGTGGGTTTTGTTGAATATTTTCTTATTTATCTCTCTGAGTCATTTTGGTGAAAAGGATAACAATGTTATAGAAGTAAAGAAAGACAGAATTGTAAAGATTAAATTATATGCTCTAGAAATTTAGAAATTCTAACTAACCTAATACATTATTTACTAGATTTATTTACAAGGCATCATTACAAATTGTATAAGTATAAATGCGGCTTCATGGAAGCGTTTTAAATAATTGCCACAAACAAAATGAAATCACCTAGAAGCTTCAACATTTTTTTTTAGGTATTTACCATTACTTACTTTCTTATTTACTGCTTATATCTGCAGAGGAAGCTGAACAAATTTTAAGCTAATTCATATAAAATCTAGTATTAGTTGATTGAAAATCCAGAAACAAACTACACAGATATTACAGCATCAAAAAAAGCAACAGCAACAAACAGCAGTAGCCGCACCAATTAAGTGGGGAAAGAAAACCTATTAGTCGTAAAATGTTGTGAATATCTTTATCCTTTAAAAAAATTCTTCAATGAAAGTTCAATTTTAGATTAATATTTTATAATATAATGGCAAGTGAATAAAGCATGGGTGTGTACACATACAAACACACACACACATACACAAACAACACACTTATTATAATCGCATACGAATCACTTTATCCATTTATCTTAATCTATTCTATTAATTTTCTAATATTTCTTTAGATTAATAATGTTTTTGTCTTAAGTGGTCATTCTCATTTTAGAATGAGAATTCATTTGATAAATTGTTTGTGAGTTTGTGACAAAGAAGAGTAAATAAAATAAAGGAAATTATTCAATTCTCTTGTGATTTTTCCAAATTTTTGTTGTTTATACTTTTGCCTTATTCCCAATAAGATATTTACTAGGGGACGATAAAACTATTTAGTTTTTCAAATTTGATTAGTGGAAAGACTTAAAGCGGCGTTCAAAATTCAACGGCAAAGAGAAAGTGAAATATGGACGGTATCCTTTTTACGAAATCTGAATTTGTGTGTACATCTCTCTCTTACTCGTTTAGTAACGGCTAACGTGAAAGTAGAAACTGTCAACTTTGGCATTATCATTCTCGAAAAAGTTCTCTTCACTTTATTTTCGAAAAAGCTCGACATAAAATTTTGTGTCATATTGTTCTATAAATTTAGGGAAAGCTATAATTTCTTCATATTGTTTGAGCGAAATGTTATGGCAACCTATTTAGAACACTGTCAGCATTGTGTAAATTTAATTTTATGGATTCAAATAGAATCGGCCAAAAAACTTTCGCCCGAAAAATTTGGCCCATAAAGCATAAAACTTGCGTTTTTCTTAAAAATCTGAAATTAATATACTATTTTATTAGTAAAATTATTAGTTTACCCTATTTCCCATGAATTTATTAATCATTGGAGTAAAAATCTTGTTTTAAAGTAGAATAAATTGAGTTTTTCGGTTCTTGTTTTTGATGAGACGGCCTTAGGAACAGTCCGAAAATTACGTTCCCTAATACCGGCTCCCGATATTTTTAAGAAAAACTACATTTTTGGTATTTTCTTCACTTCAAAATGAAATACTGAAGTAAAAAATACATTATTTAGGTAAACTACACGATTTCGCCATTACCTCAATCTCATTTCCAAAAAGTTCACGGAGTACACATTTACCAACTGCAATCTATGCTCACAATGAATTGCTTATGTAAAATCGTCATACATATAAGAGAAATGATTTTTTGTTATACAATTTAAAAAGAAATAATATTCTATTCAATTTTTGTTGTGCGGGTATTTGCTTTCAAAATCATTTACAGACAGTTTTGTCAGGGGTGGCCGAATTTTTGAGCGCGTACTCTATATCAGGTGTAATTTTCGGCCCATAATTGACAAAGATAACCTAATAAGAAGATAAGCAGCCGAACAAAATTGGAAATTTTTCTTGTTTTCTAGAAAGAAACGAGTAATGCCATACTTTCGTCTTTTGCATGAATGGGGGAAAAGAACTGGCTATGTACTATTGTAGTGCAATTGAGACAAGGAGCTAAAAACAAAAATCGAGAGAACGTAGGATTACCCGAACGATAAAATCTTATTGAATCGTTCACAATCCTATAAAACTATTCATAAAACGGTTCTTCGGGTCACACTACCTCAATTTTTTAAGGAAAAGATAAATTTCGCTTTGGCAAAGGAGCTGAAACGAGATGTAAAGTTCCTCTCAAATAAAATTCTGTGTTCCCGAAAATAGAGAATCCAGCATGAGTTTCTTCCACTTAATCTCTTCAGAGCAAAACGAATGTAAACAGAAGCAGTGCTGTTCAAGTATCATCGGATAACAGCAACAGCGTGCGACCAAACTCTGTCAATATTTCAGAAAAATCTGTTTTCACAAAAAGTTGCAACATTTTATGAGAGTAAAATCGGAAAATTGCGACCCTTCTCATTTATTTACGAAAATGAATCATTTGCCATTCTGTTTCGTTGCACGCAATTTGCGCTTTCATATTTTATATCTTCATTCAAAAAGATTTAAAGATACACCTGTAATCATATTTGGTTTAATTCTAGTTGCCAACGTCTGAAAGTGATCTCAAACTAAAAAACAAGAGGGTTTTTAATAAAAGCTGAATTGAATTGTCTAACATTACAGAGAAAGATTAGATGAGCATCTTCATCATTATTGTCCACACTGCGTTGGCCTGTTTACTGCACCCCGTTAGAACTCGACGATGTGCAACAACAGTTCATAGATAAAGCCCTTGTGTATGTATATAACTATATAGTGGTGTGAAACGCAATTTAGACTTAGTACCTTGTTGTGTTGTAGAGGCGCTACTACTGCAGAGCAGACGTAACCAACGGGTAAGCCAGCAATGCCTTGCTCCAATATAAAATCAGCGATGTCTGGACCTGATGTAGGTAAATCCGCAATTTTTTCGTAGAAATTTACATGTAAATTTTTTCCTTAGAGTTGTTAAGCATTGGAGGCCGACAATAGCACACATTGTATGATTGCATCTGAAAATAACTCCAGTCGGCCACCAGAGTGAATAAAAATTCTCCTGAAATATTTTCTGTAAATTTCTAAGAAATGAATGCTATTTGATCATTTACGAGTCTATGCTCATAAAAATAGTTAGTGCCCAAGCAACTGTTGTCGGCCTCAAATAACATTTCTAATGAAAAAATGTCCAGTAAATTTCTAAGCTAAAATTGTGACCTTCCCTACATCAGGTCCAGCTATCGTGGATTTTACATTCTTTCGAAGCGATGTCTATATTTCCCAGCCTTTGTATGTTTTTACTAGATGTGAAAAACTCACAAAAAATCGGTCGAATTAAAACGAGCTTATGGCCTTCTAATATAAAGCTCTATACAGTCTCTCTCTCTCTTGCTGTATTAAGCCACAAAAATTCTTCGCAATGATAGCTTTCTTTTGTTGAATAAAAAGTTAAAGGGCTTTCAAAAAGTGATCCGGGTTCATATGGAAATTTTAATATCTAGTTGTAAGTTTCTCAGGTTTGGCTATGCTCTTACGGCTTATCCCTTGAACCCCTTATCCATACTTTAGTTGTACAGCTTTGCTTTTAGCGAAGCGTGAGCAAAACTGTTCAAAATGGTACAAGTGACAGGTGACATTATAACAAGGAAGCATTTTCGCAACCAATATAGTTCTATACCATAAATAAAGGCTAAAGAGATGACAAGATTAACTTTACTTTGCGAACCAATATTTGAAAGCTCAATCTGAAAGTTTGGATGCAATCGTCAAAGCTTTCCTTACAGCGCTCGCATCTTGTGTATTGAATTTTGAGCCCACTGTACCAGCAGGCATCACATCAAGTCAAGGGCCTTGACATGATGTACTGAATAGAGTAAATGCAACACTACAAAAGTTTACCATGGTAGATATATTAATACGCATTTGAATGTGTTAATTTATGAAGCTCTTTTGATACAAAATATTATTGCTTCACGCCCACTGACATATAATAAGAATGGACTGAGCGTTCTTGCTTCAAATATGGCACAAATATTGAACAGGCTGTGAAAACCCTTTATTTCGTACAATTGCACACCGATTCATAATTTATTATTATTTGTCGATTGGAAACACTAAAGATGTTATAAAATAGTATTGCATTAAATTAAAATTATTTAGAAAGTTAAACCTGTTTTAATTAACCCAAAAACTCATTTGTAATATTACTGAAAAATGTGCTCCTCTGCAGATTTGTTGTCGAATTTCCTTGAGCTTGTAAGAGATAGACGTATAAAAACAATATATTTGTCTGAATTTTTATGTCAATTCCAATGCATTCCAATTAATGCAGCCGTACTGTTTCCAAAATTGATTACAGTTCAGTGTACATTTTGAGCTTGAAAGAGACAAATAGATTTTAGCAGAAATTTGTGCCATTTTTGACTATAGGAATTAGATAGGATGGCTCAGTCCATTCTTATTGTATGTCAGTGTTCACGCCGAAGGAAAATTTTGCGATGATATACAACTGATATGGAGGTATTAGCTGCGTTTTTTCTTCTGTACTGGTTCATTGGAAATTTAAATTAATTTCATTCTATAAAACGTCTGTAGGTACCCATGATTTTTTTTATTGGGGAAAATTATCAAATTGCATTTCAATTTTCACAAAATGCCAAAATAGATCTAAAATATTTGGTTCTAATACTAAAGTTGTAATTCTTCAAAAACTGGCAATTTGATGATTTTTATTCATTTATAAATCCGTGCATCTCCTTTTATGGGGATCAGGAAAAAAACACGCAGCATTGTAATCGTAATTAGTACTGCAAATTATGCAAGCAAATTTCTTAGACGGCGATTGTTTTTTTCACAGTTGTATATGGTACAGTGTTTTTATCTTACACACGTAAATATAATGGATGAATAATTCTAACAGCTCGAAATGGGAACATTTTCGAAAATATAAATTAATTAATTATTTTTTCCCCTACGTCGATGCTCTTCATATTGTGATCGTGTGATATTCAAATTGTCGGTACTATGAGCGGAGTGAGAGCGACCTAGAAATCAATTTATTATGCTTTTTAGTTTGCTATTTTTGATTGATAAAGCTCAAAATTTGAATTCAATTATATTTTATAAATCCCCATCGATTTACGTTACAAAAATATTTTAACAAATTTTTTAATTTTATAAACTAATGATATTTATACCTTGGATAAAGTCTCATATGGTATGCTAAGCTTGTTACGCTCTCTGTAAATCGTTCTATAAAATGTTTGTGTGTTGCTTTTGGAGCTACCGTTACTGCTTATTACTTATTTCATTCCGGAACGTCGAGCATGCCGAATGCGCATAATACCGTGCCATTGGGCCTAACACGAAAGGAAAAGAAATACCATCGAGAGCCTGAGAGGCGAATTTGTTGACTGTTCCAATTGCTTATGGCATACATCTTGATACTCAACCAAGGTAATGGAGGACTAGTTAATGATAGACCTTTCGCTGGGCTACAACGCAGGACTCCCGTCTTAACATTGCAAAAGCTTTAGGATTTTGAATTATTTCCATATGGTATCGAATGTAGTACTTGGATTTAATTTTTTTTATTGTATAAGTTCTAGTTTTGAATTACGCTCACATTGTATAAGCTCGAGATCTTTTAAATTGCATAAGTTCTAGTTTTGAATTACGCTCATATTGTATGAGCTCGAGATCTTTTTGAATTGCATAAGTTCTAGTTTTTGAATACGTCCATATTGTATAAGTTCAAGCTTGCTGAATTATTTCCTTATTGCATAATTTACATTTTTCTTTTGGTTTTAATGTGATTAACGGGGTTTCAATGATCGTATAAATGACTGCGCTCGTTCATCCACGCTTAAGACAATATACAATATAGCAACTAACCCTCCCCCAACTCGCTCCTGGGCTACCTCTCCCGACCGAGTAAGCTTTGAGGTCCAGGCCCTGCTATTCTAAAAAAAAAAATATAATAAAAATAAATAAACGAACTATAATTCTACTAAGTTAAAGAGGTGGGAGTTTTACAAAAAAGAAAATTAAACAAACATTGAAATCATAATAAAATATACTCACAATTTTTTTAAATATGAGGAGTAAAATAGTGGAACTGGAAATTTTTTTATTAAAGTGTAAAAAAAAAAATTTAAAAGGAAATTAAACGAACATAAACAAAAACAAATGAAATAAGCTAAGTGAACAGTGAAAATGAATAGACTTTTATAAAAATCTAGAAAGCCAGGTCATGTATGGCAGCACATCGTGTCGGAGTTCACATCTTCACTGAGTTCTAATAACAAGCATGGCAAACCTAATAAAAGAACAACGAAGGAATGTTCTAAAAAGAGGAACCGAGGAAAAAGAACAAAAAAAAAAACTTGGCTGGTCTGGTCGTAGGTGAAGCTGTATAACGCAATTTTTGCTTCTTCTGGTTTTGAGCGTCACAAGGTACAGTAGCCGATCAGCGTGGTACTCTGACTTGAAAGGGGAAAATTCCATCAAAATTAATACCCAGAAAACGGGGAAGGAAAAGAAAATATTTATCAACGTTAAAATTCACGAAAATAAAAGAAAGTTTGTCACAAGACTAAGAAAAGCGATTATAAAGGGGAAAAAGGAAAATTAAAGCAAGGAAGAAATACATCTGGAAAAGGAAAAGGGATTAAAGGAAAAAATCAAGGTGTACTAGAAAGCAGGTACCTGGGTTGTCGACGGTGTTATGAATATTAAAAAAAAAGAAAAAAACAAAAAAATCAAAGGATTGGGCTGGTTTAGACGGTGTAGTTTTTGCGTCGCGTGATCGGTTATTCTCTTTTGTTCAAGAAGGGAAAAACTTGCTGTGCGTTAACACGGTATAGTTTTTGCACGGCGCGCACGAAAACAAGAGCAGTTCTTTAATCGCTTATTTCGTCGTCTTTGACATTCTTCTCTGGGTGGCGTTCACGTTAACTGAAAATTATTTGGACTGCTAATATTTTTTAGTAAATATCTTGCGCATTTTGAAAGGTATGTTTATTAACATATAATTATTTTATTTTATTATTAGCATTCAAAACTCTAATTATAAATATATTATTTATTACTGTCCACGCAATATTTGTATATTATTGCGTATGTGGTGCACCGTAATTGCGCTATTGCGTTTTTGCAGCTCACTGCAAATTATTTCAAGGGATTTCTCTCTCTTGTCTCTTTTTATATAGTCATTGTGTTTAGTGTTATATACAAGTTTTCAAAGTTTTGATAACACAACAACAGTTTTTCCACTAATTGGCGGTCCCACCTTACGCTCATTATATTCTTTTTACACAATACTTTTAAAAAAAAATCTCAATTTAAAAACAAGAAAATCAAAAAATATTTTCACTGTAATTGTTTTAAGCTTTCACAAATTAAAATCCCGAATTTAAATCACGCAACAATCACACATCAATGGTCCACACTTCAATAAATGAGCATCCCGGATTAACAATTGCAATAATATTTTTCAACGACATCTTTGAATGATCAGCTGATGTTAAAATAATTTCCTGAACTCCCCCAAATGCAAAAACATGCGAAAGAGGAACTGCTGAAAATAACAATTTTTCTGAACTCCCCCGTATGAATAGAAAACAAGTGAAAGAGGAATTGATAAAAACTTCATGATCGTGCGCGGTGCTCGCTCGATGGCTCATCGCTGTTCTGTGCGCGCCCTCCCCCATCTCCGCTCATCCCGCTCTCCTACCATTTTCGTGCGCGGCGCGCAAAAACTACATCGTCTAAACCACCTCATTAAGTCGAGCGAGGCAGTTCCAGGAGGAGGAAGTTAAGTACATAGTTTTGTTTTATTATTTTATTTTTGGTTGTGCAATCAATTCGAGGCTGGGCAACGATGATTTCCGCAGTAATAGATATAATTGTCGTGGTATTTCTTTTTGAGAAAATTGTGCAATCGGGAAATAATATAGAATAATACCGGTATTCAATCCTTTGTTTGTACTACTTGAAATTTGTGTTATTAGGGAATAATATAGAATATTCAATCTCTTATTTAGAATTGTGTGTGTTATCTGCAAAAATAATAAGCATATCATTAAATCGGTTTCTATCGTTTCTTTTGATTGGTTTCGTGATCTATCCAGCAAGCTGGGAAAGATCACGTGGCGCCCAAATCCTTCCACTTTTCAAGTTGAACCCCCTTCTCCTGAGCTAGCAGATACCTGGCGGGAAGGTATCACAAATTTTTGGCGCCCAACGTGGGGCCATCGTGAAAACAGCATAATCGTGTGAATATAGTTCAGAATATTTAGTGGAATTTGCGAAATTGTGAGGAAAAGTTTTTGTCAGCCGACTTTGTTATCAGGTGGTACGGCGTGGCGTTTGATATTAATATAAGTGCCTAGGAGGATCTGACTGAAAGGTTGGAGTTTTGTTTAGTTTCGTGTGTTCATCGATTCCAGGATAGTATATAAAATAAACCGTAGCGTAAACTATTAAAATCTGCAGAAGAAACAAAACAATTTGATGTAAAATTGCCGCAAACGCACGAGTAAGGTTGTACCCTCTTAGCCAGGCACACTAGATCATATGGTCGTTGACAGTCCGCTCAAGGTTAATGACTTTGTGCAATTTTTGAAGTTCAAGAAATAGTAAAATCGGGTTAATAGTATATAGCATAAAATAATTTGATATTTGTAGTTGGAAATCGTCTTCGCTCAGCCGCTACATTTGCGTAACATATTTTCCTCCTTGAGTAAGCAAAAGTTTAATGACAGAACAAATTTAGATTAAGAGTCGTGCGAAGATAATTTATTGTCGGGTGACAATTGATGGAGAGATTATTGGTATGCTTGTTTGGTGTTCCGTTATTATGCATTTATTTTAAGGAAATTTTAATCTTTTTTTTTGTGCGCTCAAATTCCAACCCCAATATGGAGCCAAGAATATAATGATATTGATTTGAATTTTTTTTTGTGAAGATTTATGGCTTGTGTCTCCCTTAAGGGAAGGAAACGTAAATTTTTTTTTGTTATTGCAAGTACTGCTTCCTAGCCTGGCACAGGCAGGAGTTCTAGTAGCGCTCTGATACGCGAGCTTGTTTTAACTTCTTTTGTTTTTGTAGAAGTTGAATAATATGCAATGATTTAATTACATAATCTATATGTACATTATATTATTAATTTATTTAGTTGCTAAAGATTTATATACATACTTATACACGTATTCCACCTTCAATTATAAAGTAATATACGCCGTGAATCGCGTTTGGTGTTCTCCAATATCTGGAAGTTGTTAATAGTAGTCTACAAGGCAGTCCTGATCGTAAACAATTCGAGTGCTGCTGCTTAGCGTATAGCAAAAAGGAATCGATTGTTTTCTTTTATTCGAAACTGACTCATCTTAATCTATCGAGGGTCTGCCGTTAGGAAAAGGTCGATCCGCAATACCAAAAAAAATCCATAATAAGAATTGGGTAGCTAAGATTATCGCTTTGTTTCATTTGCCTTCTTTTAAGAACTTATATTAAAAATTTGTATGGAAAGCCTTACTTAAAGCTGACATAAAAGGGGAATAGAAGGGGAAAAGGTTATTCCAGCACCAATTGTCATTTATGGTGCATACACGCTTCCAAATTTACCGGGATTTATAATCGACACACATTTTCCAAATTTATAACGTATTGCGCTTTCTTTCGAAGTATTTTAATTATTAAGTACAGAGTTGGCCTGAATATGAACCTATTATCCTTTGTGCATGCTCGCGGTAGCGCACGAATAGCGAACGTCTTCAAGACACAGGAGCAATAGATGATAGCTACGCTTAAAAGTGTATAGTAAAGTCATCAGTTTTATTAGCGTTGGCTCAGTCACCTTTAGCCTTAGTTACTACGTGATTTCTTAATCCGTAGTATTAATTGCATTTGGTTCACTCCATTGAATTTAGATATCGTACCATGGAAGTGAATAGACTAAATCAGGATGAGCTCACGTACGAGCTCACTATTCGAGGTCTTCCAGTAGGCAGAGTTGATGACATGAGGGTAAGTTTACGTTCCTCTCTAAAAGCTGAAAGGTTAGGACAAAAATTATTTGTTAAACCATATCCCTATACATTTCAAGAGGACATAGACGCCCTTCAAAAAAAATCTGAAGAGATTAAAACTATTGTGGAATCGTTCGAAGGCGAGGTGGGCTCCGCAGAGTACAAAAAAGCGATGACCAAGTGGGAGTGGTCCTTATCTAGATTGGGTAGGTGTCAGCCAGAAGGAGATAGTCAGAAAAAAGAAAAGGGACGTATTAAGGAGGCATTAGTCCTGGCGTTGGGTGCCCTCCAAGACAAGGTGGGTGGTGGTGAGTCTGAGGATTACGATTCCGAAGAAGTAGATGATTCTTCGAATCAAACAACGATTATAGCAACCTCGCGTTCAAGGGTTCCTTTATATAAATGGGGGATACAGTTCTCTGGAGAGCGGGATCAGTCCTTGAACTCTTTTCTAGAACGCGTCACTGAATTATGTGAGGCCCGGGGAGTCAGTAGAGCTCAGCTATTTCGTTCGGCGTTAGATTTATTTACTGGTAAAGCCTTAGTATGGTATGGGGTGAATAAAGGCAAGTTAAAATCATGGACTGATTTGGTGCAGGAGCTTAAAAGGGAATATCTACCTAATGACTACGATGACAGGCTGCTAGAAGAGATAAAGCGTAGGACACAGGGCAAAGATGAATCAATTGGCACCTATATAGCTGTATTAAACAATTTATTTGCTAGAGTTAGTACGCCCTTGACTGAACCTCAGCAACTTAGAATTTTAAAACGAAATGTCAGTCCTTTCTACCAATCCCAATTAGGATTAACGGATATTAAGACAGTAGAAGAGCTTGTAGAATTAGGCCGAAGGCTCGAGGCGGTTCGAACCTCCGTGGAATCTTTTGTACCCCCCCCCCCCCCCCCCCCCCACAGTCGAAGACATGGTCATTTATTGGAGCCAGATCTGGCATATGTCTATACCAACACACCTACGGCAGCCGTAGTTAATTCTTCCAATAATTCTAAATCAGCAGGTGGGCGCCCGATATGCTTCAAATGCGGCCGCGAGGGTCACATTGCGAGGTTTTGTAGAGTCCCTAGTCGATATCACGATCCGAGAAGAACGCACATTCCTGGTTGTGAGCGATGTCAACAGCGATCGATAACAGATATCAATAGTAGCAATAGTAGAGTTAATACTAGACGAGAGGTACGAGAGGGAGGGAACGGTAGACAGGGAAACGCGACGGGGGCCCAACAATAAGCGGTAAGTTGAGCTCCGATTCGACCAAAAAAGCCGCAATTCACAATAACAACGATAACGGACAACGAAGGAAATGCATTCACAACCCTGCTGGATTAAGTTTTCGCCAAGGCGAAGAACGATGTGCGTCCTTTCTTGAAAGTACGTGCGTTTGACGTGGAGTTTGTAGGACTTTTAGATTCGGGGGCTTCTCGCACCATAATTGGTGGACCAGGCTGGAACTTGCTAGCAAGAATGGGTCTCAATACCAGGAAAACGGAGCTCCATAATGTGACATTAGCTGATGGGAATAGTGTGGAAATTTCAGGTAAACTTGAAATACCTATTGAACTCGAAGGCCGAGTGAAGACTTGCGAGGCATTAGTGGTGAGGGAAATACAACATCAACTTATTTTAGGTGCAGACTTTTGGAAAATGATGGAGATTCAACTTGTCTAACAATTCGTGGACATTTTCGGAAATAAGCTTGGGGCATGAAATCGCGTCTCTAGAAAATAGATCGAATTTAACACCAGAGCAACAAGATGAGCTTGACCAAATAGTACAGAGGGCAAAGGAGAAAATGGGAAAAGGATTGGGGAGAACATCGGAAGTGGAACATGTTATCCAGACGAACTCGCCTCCCATCAAGCAACGATACTATCCTGTATCACCCAGCATGCAACAAGTAATAAATGAGGAGCTCGACCAGATGTTAAGAGATGGGATAGTGGAACAATCGAACAGTGCGTGGTCTTCGCCAGTGGTTATGGTGCGCAAGAAAGACGGCACCTATCGCTTTTGTATAGACTACCGACAGCTAAACAAAGTGACTATAAAAGACGCGTATCCACTACCTTATGTATCGGCAACACTAGACAAGCTGAGGGCTGCCAGATATATGTCCTTCCTGGACAATAAATCAGCATTCTGGCAAGTCCCGATGGATAAAAATTCTAAGCAGTATACCGCTTTCATTGTACCGAACAGGGGTCTCTTTCAGTTCTGTAGGATGCCGTTCGGGCTTACCAATTCGCCTGCCACTTGGCAGAGACTCGTAGATAAGGCCTTATCTGGAGGATTAGAAAGCCACGTATTCGTTTATCTAGACGACGTAATTATTGTCACACAAACCTTTGAAATGCATAAGCGAGTATTGAGCGAAGTTTTGGAACGATTATATAAAGCAGGTCTCATTATTCATTACGAGAAGTGCGAGTTTTGTAGAAAAGAATTGCGATATCTGGGATATCTAGTAGGTGAGAATGGTTTACAAGTAGACCCGGAGAAAGTTAAGTGTATACTTGACTTACCTCATCCTAAAACAGTTTCCGAGATTCGTAGATTCGTGGGTATGGTCGCATGGTACCGTCGCTTCGTTCCGAACTTCTCTACAGTGATCGCCCCTATAACCAACCTCTTAAAGAAAAATAAAAAATTCCAATGGTCTGACGATTGCGAGCATGCTTTTAGGGCAACAAAAGACCGGTTAGTAAGCGCACCGATTTTAACATGCCCAGATTTTAGTCTGCCTTTCGTTGTACATACCGATGCATCTGGTTATGGAATAGGTGCTGTTCTGACTCAAGTGATTAACGGCACAGAAAAGGTTGTAGCGTACCTACGTAGGTCCCTGAACAAAAGCGAGCGAAATTACTCGACTACGGAGCGCGAGTGTTTAGCAGTCCTTTGGGCTCGAAGGCAGGAAAGTTACGGTAATCACTGACCACGCTTCACTTGTTTGGCTGCATAATTTAAAAGACCCTACGGGGAGGCTAGCAAGGTGGGCGATGCGCATGCAGCAGCATGACTTTGTGATTGTTCATAGAAAGGGGAAGGAGCATCTTTTACCAGACAAGTTGTCAAGGGCAGTACCACTAGTGGACTGCGTAGCCGAAAAGGATGCCGTAAGTGACACCAGTGATAGGTGGTACGAGAGAATGAAGTCAAATGTTGCCAGGAGTTCCGATCAGTACCCCGATTGGAAAGTGGTCGATGGAAAATTATTCAAGCATTGTTCCCCAAGATACCCAGCGATAGCTTTTGACGCCGACAAATGGAAGCAAGTTATCCCGAAGTCTGAAAGGAAGGCTATTTTGTACAAGGCTCACGACGAACCAATTTCAGGGCATTGTGGTACCCAAAAGACTTATGCTCGTATTTGTCAGAGCTATTATTGGCCGGAAATGAAGGCTGACGTGGCCATATATATCCGGAAGTGTCATACCTGTCAAACAACAAAACCAGTACTTAAGAAACCAGCGGGTTTAATGGCCATTCGCAAAATCGTGGGCAAACCTTGGGAGACCATCAGCGTTGACCTAATCGGTCCATAACCTCGCTCGCGTCGTGGCTATCAATATATCCTTACCGTCGTGGATCAATTCAACAAATTCCCTTTGCTGTTTCCTCTTCGCTCTGCTACCGCCAATTTGATCAACCATGGACGTCGTGAAAGGGCGTCTGCATTTCCATGGATACGACCTCTTCGGTGTTGTATTTCAAATTCATAAGCCTGGAGTCGCTCTATCTATCTTGCCACTTGTCCCGCAGGATTCTTAAGCTGCAGAAGTCATTTAAGCGCTGCATGGTCGGTGCGAAGGATGAATTTCGGTCAGTAGAGATATTTATGAAAATGCTTTGTTGAACTTACAATGGCAAGTAGCTCCTTTCTTGTAGCACAATAATTTTTCTATGACTTTGAAAGTGCTTTGCTATAGTAAGCTACTGGAACTTCTTGACCATTCTCCTCCTGAGAAAGCACTGCACCAATACCTTCATTGCTGGCATCCGTGTCTAATAAAAATGTTTTTCCCAGCTTTGGATAGTGAAGTACTGGAGCCCCACAGAGCTGTTGCTTCAAATTTTGAAATATGAACGGCTTTCTCTTTTCGGTAAGTTGATGTAGGCTTCTTGCTATATCTGCAAAACCTTTCACGAATCGCCTGTAGTAGGCAGCTGAACCAAGAAAACTCCGTAATTGATGTTTGTCCTTTGGAACTGGCCAATTTTTGACGGCTTCTATCTTCTCTGGATCGGTTCTTACTCCTTGTGATGAAACTATGTGCCATAAATATTTAACTTCATTTTTGAATAGAGCACATTTACTCGCACTGAGCTTCAATTTTGCATCTTTGAGTCTTTTAAGTACCTCCCGTAAGTTATTTTTATGTTTCTTGAATGCCCTTCCGATTACTTTTATGTCATCCAAATAGACAAGACATGTTTTCCAGGTTAAACCACGTAGAACACATTCCATTAGTCGTTCGAATGTGGCTGGAGCATTACATAACCGAAATGGCATTACTTTGAATTGCCATAAGCCACTGCCAACTAAGAAAGCCGTTTTCTCTCGGTCCTCGGGATGTATTTCCACTTGCCAGAAACCACTGTTCAAATCCAGCGTGGAAAACCATTGCGCTCCGGAAAGGGTATCCAATGTGTCATCAATCCTTGGTAATGGATAGCTATCTTTTCTCATCACGTTATTTAGTTGGCGGTAGTCTACACAGAATCGGGTGCTGCCATCCTTTTTCCTAACCAAAACAACCGGCGATGTCCAAGGGCTGTTAGATTCCTCTATGATGCCTTGCTTCTTCATGTAGTTCATCATGTCTGCAACTTCTGGTTGTTTGGCTAATGGCAATCTTCGTGGTGTCTGTCGAATGGGTCTGGAATCTTCTGTATCGATCCGATGCTGGACAAGATTTGTTTTACCATAGTCATCATCATTCATTGCAAATAATTCCGAAAATTTGTCGATCACCTCTTTGGCATCGTTGTGTTGTTGTTCACTTACGGCATTGGACGAAAGAAGTTTCTGAACCTGTTGGGTAGTAGCTGGTATAGTTTTTGTCTCCTTGAGATTACGAGTTCACAATTTCCAATTATAGCACCTTCTTTTAGTCGTACCTCACTTTCGGATGTGTTAAGCACTCTGACTGGTATTAATGTTGCTCCTTCTGCCTTCACTAAAGTCTTGCCAAAAATTATGCTAGATGTAACTTTTATGGGGTAAGGCTCCACCAGATAGAGTCGGCAGGTCCCGATGTCATCAGTAAGCTTTGTCCATATTAGTGTCTCGGAGCATGGCGGAAGAGTAATATTTTCGCCGACCATCGTCCTTACTTTCGCAGGATAATCTACTCCTTCTCCTAGTCTCATAGGAATTTCTATATTTCCATATTTGAGAATCCGCTCTCCGACATCCAGATTTATTTTGTAAGTGGTCATGAAGTCTATTCCAAGAATGCATTCATCCATTATGTCTGAAACCAGGAAAGTGTAAGGAAATAGTAGTTCGCCTAGTTAAACATCTAAGGTTATTTCTCCAAACACCTGTGCTGCTGCTCCAGTTGCTGTTCTTAGTAGATATATGGTGGTGTTGTGAAGCCATTTGTTCTTAACAAGATCTGCTCTAATATTGATCTCGAAGCTCCAGTATCGATAGTGACTGCGCAGTCATTTTTTCCTACACTTCCATTTATAACAAGACTGCTATTATTTCTCTGCAACTGGCCTACTTGAATGATGACTTCGGGGCTGTCGATTCCACCAACCAACTTCTGCCCCACAAAGTTGGTTTTTACTAGTTTGCCGACTGCGCAACAGGATAGGCGATGCGGCTAGTCGCTGCTTCATATCTAGTCTCTACACGAATAGCTTGTTCCCTGGCTCGACATCTTTGGCATTCTTCTTTCCCCTCTTCTTCTGGTGATTCCACTCGTCGACGTTTTCTGCAGTCTCTTTGAAGGTGCCCTGGTATATTACAATTCCAGCATCGAAGGACACCGCGTGAAGGCGGGCTCTGTGATGATTGCACTCTGTTACAAGTACATTCTTTCACTGAAATTTCTCTCACTCGTACTGCACTCCGTGAAGCTTGTCTGGCGGATTCATACGCTAATGCATAGGCTAGTGCTTCTGCTGTTGATTTCTTTCCTGCTAGCCTTAATGATTGTTGTAAATTTTGATCTGTAATAGCGTTCACGCTGGAGTATGAAAGATGCGCTAATCTTTCTACATCTGCCTGCAGTTGTTTTAGTGATTCGCCATGTTTTTGAATCCTGTTGCGCAACTGTAGGCGATATACTTGCTGCATGTGCTCATCTCCGTAACGTAATTCTATCGCCTGTACTAATGAAGAGTAATTACGTTGATTTTCAATCGGTACAGTTTGTAAGAGTTCTGACGCAGGACCCCGAAGTGCTAACACCAGAGCTATAGCTTTGTCTTCATCATTCCATCCATTTATCTCTGAAGCTGCCTCGAATTGTCTCTTGAAGATATGCCACGAATTTTGTCCATCAAATATGGGAGGTTTCATTCTACCTGCACCAGATATTTCAGTTGCTACGCTTAGAGGCTGACGATGTTTTATTCTTTCCAGATCTGATTTAAAACTGTCAAGCTGCTCGGTGACTTTTTGTTGAGCTTCCACCCCTTCCTGCTCGGTTCCTTCAAATTTCAAATTTTGTTCGTCTTATGAGTTTTTCAGGAAAGTCTTCTGTTCCTCCAAACGAGTTTCTAGACAATTCTCCAGAGAGATCTTTTGTTTGTCCAAACGGGTTTCACGTAGTGTTCTTCGATGTTGGGATTGTAATAAATTGGGACACCTTCAAAGCGACTGCAGCAAACGCCGTCGAAAGGAATCAACAGAACAGAAAGGGAGAGAACAATGTCCAAGTTGGCGAGCTAGAGAGCGAACTATTCTTAGGGAGACTAGAATCCAACCTTATGGCGTTGAGAGCCAACACAGGAAAGGACGTATCCATGGAAATGCAGAAGCCTTGGTACAACGTCAATCGGAGCCTGAATGTAAGCATTACGGCTGGGAGAAAGGAAATGAGAAAACAGCTACTATACAGTTGGTAACTGTGGAGCCATCAACAGGTTGGGACATCGAGAGTTTGCGAATAGCGCAACGAGAAGATCCGGACATATCCCCTATTCTTGCTTGGAAAACAGACATAGAAAAACCAGAATGGAAGGATATTTCGAGGATGAGTGAAAAGCTGAAAAGCTACTGGGCTCAATGGTATTCTTTTCATGTTGAATGCGGTATATTAAAACGCAAGTGGGAAGCACCTAACGGTAAATCGTTCAGAATGCAAATAGTCGTACCGGCATCAAAGGTCAACGATGTTCTAGGTAAAATGCATCGTGGAGCATCTGGAGAACATTTGGGAGTGAATAAAACAATTTCTAAAATACTTGAAAAGTTTTATTGGCTACATATGCGGGAGGATGTAGAGAAGTGGTGTCGCAGATGCACTGTGTGTGCTTCTTACAAAGGGCCGCCACGTAGCAGCAGAAAGGAAATGTATAAGTGTAATGTCAGAGCCACATTGAATTAGAGTTGAGTTGATTAATTGCGGAATTGTGAATTTTATATGATTAGAGTGAAATAAAGAACTTATATATTAATTATTTAATATTGTGTTTTAAATAACGAACCAAAGGCCACGCTCGTAACAATATCTAATTTTTGCGAGTTTCAATTTCAATTTCGAGTTTCGTTTTCCTTTATTATTTAAAGAGTGTTAGTTTCGTAAGCGCAATGCTGATATTACACCTTCAGGCCTTCGCCCTGCAATTTCCCATCGAAAGCCCTTTATGTATGAATTTGTTTACTTGCCATTTAGGATAAAACTCCGGCATGGGCTGTTACTAGCTGACTCACTTAGTGTAAGTTTACTTTCGCGTGAGTGTTTTGCATCCTTTGATTAGAATTTTTGGTGTCGTGTATTTTGTCAGCGTAGATGTACGTATATCAGCGCGGATTTTTGTCACAGGCCTTCATAAATTGATTTCAATGTAGGAAAGAATTGATTTATTTCTTAGAATTGAAATCGACTATATTTCTTCAGAATTCGTTTGCATTATTGGTGGCTGTAGACGGTCCGAACAAATTCTGGTTGTGAGGGGCGGTGTGTGGGTGGGTTAAGTTGGCTAAGCATTTAAAATTACACACTTTGCGAAATTTGTTGGCATGGGTACAAATAGCAGATTTAGGGAAATAACGCCTGCGGCTATCACTAATCGCCACAACCAAATTAGGTAGATTTTGCATTTTTTGGTTTCCGCATTTAAAAAAATTACAAATTTTAACAAACAAAAAATGGACTCGAAAGATATTAGCTATGTTCTTTTGTGTCCACAGTACAGGTCAGAACAAAAGATTAAAAAAGAACGCGTCACTCATTTTCATAGAAACGATTTAAATGAAGCGAACAGTACAAAAAGTTCTTCAATCGACAGAACAATTTGTGCTCTCCAGTATTTGGGAGTTCTAGAACGGTACAAAAACGAACACAGCTATTGTATCGCACATTAGAACTGTTTTAAATATAAGGTACTTATTGAGGTAACAATTTAATTGAAATTGCATTAAAATTGCAAGTAGGAAAAATGTACGGCATACCAGTAGAACGATTAGTAGGAAATGCAAATCGATGAGAAAAGGCGAGTGCAGAGTGAAATTTACTCTCATAAATTCAGTTCGTGGAATGCAAAGAACGACAGTGCGTATGTACTTAAGTACAGTCAAAGAACGAATAATTGCAAGAACTCTCAGCGGTTTCGGCTTCTCTGCTTGCCTAGTGAAATTTGAAAACAAATATGATTCAAACTAAGAGAAAAAATATGTGCAAGGTATTGAAAACATTAATTTATTTATCTCCCCAAGCACCATTCACAACTAAAAAGTCCAGCAAGACGGCAGACAGAATTTGTTCGGACCGTCTACAGCCACCAATAATGCAAATGAATTCTGACGAAATATAGTCGATTTCAATTCTAAGAAATAAATCAATTCTTTCCTACATTGAAATCAATTTATAAAGGCCTGAGACAAAACCCTCGAGAATACTTCACAGGCCACGAAACAGACCCCCTCCCTACCCCATGCGAGGCTCAACGTAGTCCTACATTCTAAAATATTTGCCATGTTCTTATGTAAAACTGACAAAAGTTTGATTTGAATAGCTCAGCAGCTCTAAACTACTATTCATATAGAAAAATGGTGTTCTGATAATCATAAGCTTGCTTTCTTATCTTCCCAACCGAAATGAAATTTTTATACCTTTCCTAACAAAATTATTTAAAAAAAATTATCATAATCAAATGACTACGATTCCTCAAACAAAAATTCTCAGCTGAGTAATCATTGTAATCTCGCTGTGCCGTCAGCTGATGATATCGAATGTAGCTGCCTACAGATTCGGACTACGGCTGCACATACACACATGCAATTATCACTCAGGTGAGAGGTATTGAACGTAAAATGGTAAGGTTACTTTGTAATCAAAACTATTTTATTATTTTGTTAAGTAAGGTATATAGGAAGTGTAGCCTTTGGGAAGGTAAGGAACCAAGCTTTAAATTAATACAAGACTATTTTCCATTATGGATATTAGTTTAGGCTCTATGGCATATATAAAGCCAATGTTTAGCACTTTTCCATAAGTATCAATATAGAACATTTTAGAAAACGGACTAAGCACGCCCACATATAAATTTCTGTTTCGGCTCGGGAATGATCAAAACCAAAACCCTCGAGAATACTTCCCAAGCCATGAAACAGAAATCTATATGTGTGCGTGCTTAGTCCGTTTTCTAAAACGCTCTATATTGATATATCCGGCTGCATGCATATACACACATGCAATTATTACTCAGCTGTGAGTTATTGAGCGTAAAATGGTTAGGTTGCTTTGTAATCAAAACTATTTTCAGATTTTGTTAAGTAAGGTATATAGTAAGTGTAGCCTTTGGAAAGGTAAAGAACCAAGCTGTAAATTACTATACAACTATTTTCCTCTATGGATAGTAGTTTAGGCTCTATAGCAAATATGAAGTCAATATTTGGCACTTTTCCATAAGTATAAATATAGAACATTTTAGAAAACGGAATCACAACGCATATAGATTTCTGTTTCATGGCTTGGGAAGTTCTCGAGGATTTTGCCTGAGACAAAAATCCGCGCTGATATAGGTAACAAGCCCAAGCAACCAAATCAATCCAACTTCCACGCAGCCGAGACCGTCCAGACACAACTTATTCCAATCGTCTTCAGCCACAATAATGCACACAAATTCTGAAGAAATATGGTCGATTTGAATTCTATGAAAGAAATGAATTTTTGCCTATATTAAAACAAATTTTTGGTTCGTACCCATGATATATTTAGCCGAGATCAGTGAGTTATTGAGGTTTGCTATAAGCTCTTCCATACATAACTTTCTTAGTACTACCGTCGATAACTGGGTATATTTTGTTTGTGCTACGACCATAATAGGACAGGATCGTCTAGTCTACCTGTGGTCCAGACGACACTGCAAAATGGTCGACTGAGCTAGCTGGTCTCAAACATAGGCCTCATCGCTGCGGGCGCCAAATGTGTGGCTGGACCCACGATCCTGGGATTAATTCAGTCACCAGTTAAAGGTTTCGACGACATTTTACAAGTAGGGTACCATGTGGAAGGGGCTCTGACGCATTATCCGGCTAGAGGATGTAAAAAGTGAGTCTACTAACAAAAGGTATACCGGACGCTAGGCTCGGAAGGTCTTAAGCGACACATTGGTATCCTGTAACTACCAGTTAAGCTGGCTGGATACCTTCTTAGGACTACAGGATCATGCTTGGTTCTATGTATGTATTACTTGACTACCACAGATTAAGTTAAATATTGAAGAGAAGACAGGAAAGAAAAATTCTCTTATCGAGACTAATCCAGACGTGATGAGAGGAAAATTATCTACTCATAATAGGTAGAGATATGTTAACTGGTTGAACTACAACAGGTATATCACAAACCATTGACGAGGCAATAGGAGGGTTATGCGATAACCTATATTTTGAAAGCGAAGCTTGCCTAATGCCTTTTTAGGGCTACCGGGATTGCAAGATATACCTCAGGTAAGTATAACAGATCTGTTAGTTAAATTAGTCACGATCAGGGGTTGTTATCTTTCGCGTGGTACACTCCTATTGACTTCCCCTGCAGATCCTCAAGCTCATTAAGGGAGTTTCCTTTCTTTGCTTTGATACGACACTTTAAAATTTCTCGTCCTAACTGTCTGGTGGAAATTAGTGTGTGCAAAATTTCCTCTGTATACCTCCTGACCAATTCTAAAACTGACAGGTTTCACTCTAAGATTATAAGCTTTTGAACCCTGTTCGAATACGTAGTTCAAATTCTGCTGCGCTCTCGCACGGATCAATCGTAGTTTGTCTTCAGCATCCACTCTTAAAGGTTCATTCATGAGCTCGCAAGATCAATCATCTGTTGACCGAACAATACTCTGACGGGTGAGAAACCCGTTGCTTGCTGGACAGAGCTCCTAAGGGAGGTAGCGATATGGCTCAGCTTCTCATCCCGCTTAGTGCGTTCTTTTCGAATATAAGCTCTAATTCCCAACAATAGAGAGCGGTTCACCCGTTCTGATGCGTTGGCTTGCGGTGAATAAACTGCTGTTCGCAAGTGCTTAACGCCATACTTTTCCAAGAGTTTGACAAGCTGAACCGAGCAAAACTGAACTCCATTGTCGGACACTATCGCCTCCGGAGCTCCGAACGTGTGAAACATTTCTGGCTCATTGAATTGACACACATTAAGAGTAGATGCTTTCTACATCCGTCTGAGAATTGGGAATTTTCAGAAGTGGTCAAGAACTATCAGGATACAGACAATTCCGCTTGTTGATCTGGGATATGGACCTAAGTCTATGTACACCTTTTGCCACGGGGTTTCTGTCTCAGACTGAACTCCCATTGGTAGTCTAAGAATGGTATTAGGGACTTTAGTTTCCTTACACATGTCACAGGCGCCTACGTAGCTTCTGATATGGACTGTCATTATAGGCCAGTACAGATGTCGTCTCAAACGTTCCAGGGTTTTCCCTATTCCTCCATGCGACGCTAGTGGCGGATCATGTGCTTTTGAAATGACGTAGGAGATAAGCTCTCGCGGAATCCAAAGCTTCTTCTTCTTGAATCGGATCGCCTGTTCTCGGAACAGTGCGAATATACACGAAGTCATCCCTGACGAAGAGATCTGGTAATTTACCAGAAGTTAATTTAACATTTTGCCTCAGCTCCTCATATTCAAACGAGTTGAAATATGGAGAACTAGAGCATCCGTGACAGCGCATCAGGAGCGATATTCAGGCTTCCTTTACGGTGCTCGATAGTGAAGTCGAAGTAAGCCCTGAAGCTTCAGACTCCACCGAGCAAGTCGACCGCTGAGGTCCTTTTGGGACATCAGCCATTTCAAGATCGCATGATCAGTCACGATCTTAAATGGCGTAAGCTCTATGAAGGGCGGGAGCTTCTGCACACTTAAAAATGCTGCTAAGCATTCCTGCTCTATGATGGTATAATTTCGCTGTGCTGAATTCAACTTTTTCGAGACGTAGGCTATTGGCTTCTCGCGGCCATCGTCATCTAGTTGTAATAGCACTCCCCCAATACCTTGCTGACTTCCATCACAATTGTTAACGCACGGAGCAGAGGTAAGTTCCTGCTTCAACAATTCCAGAGACTTGTGGGCTTCAGATGTCCATTGGAACTGACTGCGATTTTTTAAGGTGTCTGTATTGGAGGCAGTTAGATCAGCAGAGTTCAGAATGGATCGTCGATACCATCCCGCCATACCTAGTAGGCGTCGAGCCTGGCGAAAAGTTTAGGTGACGGATAGTCAACTATGGCTGAAATCTTATCAGGGTCAGTTCTTATTCCTCCTTTTCCGACAATAAAACCCAAGTACTTTGTTTCTGTAATGCAGAACTTACTCTTCTCAACGTTGATAGTGAGGCCAGCTTTCCTCAAACAATCTGCTACACGAGATAGTAGGATGATATGAGAGTCAAAGTCTTGTGACAAAACTAACAAATCGTCTAAATAGACGAGAACATTATGACGAAGATCGAACGGGATGACTTTATCTATAAGGCGGCTCATAGTTTGAGGAGCATTACACAGGCCGAAAGGCACTACGGTGTATTGATAGAGAGGATGACCAGGTACAGTGAGGATCTGGGGATCTGCCAAAAAGCGTCTTTCAAGTCCAGGCTTTTAATGTAATTTGCCGGAGGAAGTCAACTCAGAACAGATATAGTGCTTGTGTGAGCCCAGGAACCACGCAAAACCGCACGTTTTGGGTCTTACCACGAAAGTGACGTCCAAGTCCACATGAACATGGACATTCGTCATGGCACCTCCTCCATTCGATGTCTGCTTCAGCCAGCTTCTTTAGAGCTTCCAGTCCCAGGATACTAACAATGGCACCACTTTCAAGTAACCCAGTCACAGTTCGCCCTAGAAACTTAACTTCGCCATATGGTCGAATGTCCTCTGGCATCAACAGTGAAATGTAGGCCAGTTTCTTTCATTCAGTCTTGATTCGTCGACAATATTCAAGCCAACGAACAGTATGTAGATCGTTTCTTTTTCTTATTAAGGTCCAAATCGGGATACATAATTCCTACTAATTCAACTACTGAGGAGAAGATGGGGTCTCGTACTGCGTTGTAGCTCTGCAGACGCGTATGGTAGATCGTTAGTGGATATAAAACAGGCTCACGTTCACTCGTCATAACAGAGTTTGGTGGCCGTTTTAATATCGAAATAGCAGGAGACTGGACCTCCTATTCAGCAACATCACTACTAATTCAACTACTGAGGAGAAGATGGGGTCTCGTACTGCGTTGTAGCTCTGCAGACGCGTATGGTAGATCGTTAGTGGATATAAAACAGGCTCACGTTCACTCGTCATAACAGAGTTTGGTGGCCGTTTTAATATCGAAATAGCAGGAGACTGGACCTCCTGTTCAGCAACATCACCAGCAGAAGAAACGTTTGTCTTCAAAGGGACGTCAAAAATTAAAGAATCTTCTAAGGAAGTGTATAGTAAAAGTGTCTGGGGCTCCCTAACCATGGAAACGGGAGATTGAATATCTGCATAAAAGTCAATCAAGTTCTCTGTTTCTATTAAAGAACTATCATCAGCATTGAGACTGTCAGGTGGAGTGTTAATATCACTAGAGTCACTGAGTGAGTCGATGAGATCTGAGCGGACCATCTTCCTTGTTTATTTATTTTAATCAGTATCTATGCATGGGTCTGCAGTTCTGCACTGTGTTGTAATGGTTTTCATATATTACGAAAGCCAATGTAAGCTACGCCATTTTGGGGCGCCCCGCAAAGTTTGATCAAACTTTAAACTCTGCGGTGCGTTGTTATATCCTAAATGAAATCTAAGGGTTATACTAAGTTTGTCATTCCATTTGTAACGCACAAAAATAATGCTAGTAGAGAAAAATGAATTGGACAGCCACGCATAAAATTAAAAGTTATTTTGATTTTTGCATGTCCGTTTGTCCGTGCGTCCGTCCGCACGTACTTTAAAAAAAAGTAAAATTAAGTTCGAAAATTAGACAAATCGGGCAACTCCTTCGGGGGGTTGCCAAACAAAAATTTCGTTTTCCACTATATATTTGGGCACTGCCTGAGAACGCGACATCATCCGCGTTTTTAGATTGAAGTTCTGTCATTCGCTCTGACGCCTTCCTTCTTATTTCTTCAATTGGTTCTACTATCGTATCTTCATCCAGCTCTGCTTGGAGAGCTAAAGCCAATTTGTTCCCAATTATATTTCTGGGCTTATAAGCAAACAGAAGTTCATGTGGACTTCTACCCGTAACACGACACGGCAGGTTGTTCATTCCCCATTGGATAACAGTAATGTGCGTATCCCAGTCCTTACCACTAATGTCGGCTGTCATGGTGGATAATGCTGAGTTTATCGTGCCCAAGCATATCTGTATATTGGCTCTCGGAGTTCAAACTGCTACTGCGATGTGGACAATACTGTTTTCCGCATAAAAAGTTATTGCTTCGAGGTAAACGCATATCCGCGATCACTAATAATTAGTGTTTGCATTCCAAAAATCTGCGATATATCTGCCATAGTTTTGATTACACTTTTCGTACTGGTATTTCTAGTTGGTCGTAGAATAATATACTTCGTAAAGGCGTCGACTACATCAATTAAATAATAATTTTGTTGTTTGCTGCGGGGAAATGGCCTAACGTGATCCACGTGTACAGTGTGAAATAGAACACAGACTTTCTCAATGGGATGTATGTGAAACTTTGATTCGTCTTTTCCTCTTTTGTTGTGCAAACACTTGATGCAACTATTTATATAATTCTGTACAGTTTTTCTCATTCGCGGGAGCCAGTAGTTTTGCTTCAGGTATATAATTGTTCTTTCCGATCCTCCATGTCCGAAATTGTCATGTACTGCTTTTATAACGCGACAACGTAATCCTCTTGGGACGTAGAATCTCGGTGGGTCTTCAGTTCGTCGATAGACACGCTCACCGCGTGAATTGGATTGCGAAGTTCTCTTTGTCTTTAGTTGGAATAATATTTCCTTCGAGAATATTCCGAATTTCAAGAAGTTCAGGGTCCTTTGTTTGGAGAGTCGAGATCCAATCATCCTGATGCATTCCTATGGCCATCATTCCTTGGCCAACTACTTCACACTCCTTTGGTTCCTATATTGGTTATCGACTAATAGCGTCCGTGTGTGCCATTTGACGTCCAGCTTTATAGACAAGATCAAAATTATATTCTTGGATATTTAGCCTCCACCTGGCTAGTTTTGGTATAAGATCTCTTTTGGTATGACTGAGTTTCAGAGAATTACATTCCGTCACAATGGTAAACTTCTTATTAACTAAATAATATTTAAACCGCTCGAGTCCTTCAACAACCGCCAGAGCTTCTAACTCATAGCTATGCCATTTTGATTCTTGTTCAGAGCAAGCGCGGCTGAAATACGCTACGGAGTTCTTACTGTTGTTCGTTCCAACTTTTAACAATACGGCTGCTAATCCAATAGTACAAGCGTCTGTGTGCAGCTCATGACTGGCTGCAGGATCATTCAAAACAAGTACTGGTTTTGAGCATACGATCTTCTTAAGTTTGTCGAAAGCATTCTTTTCGTCGTTCGTCCATTCAAATCTCGCATCTTTCCGTAACAATCTGTTTAATGGCGACGTTATTCGAGCATAGTCCGGAAAAAATCGCCGGAAATAGCAGGAAAGTCCTAAAAACTGTCTAACTTCCTTAAGCGTATTTGGAGTCGGAAAGTCTGTAGCAACTTTAAATTTATCATGTCCTGGACTAATGCCATCTTTTGAAATCACATGACCAAGATAGTTTACAGCTGATGTAAAAAATGTACATTTTTTAAAATTTACTGTCAAGCCTGCCTGAAGTAGTATTTGCTAAAGATTTTCTATTAGTTGAAAATGTGATTCGAAGTCTACAGATGATAGTAGAATGTCATCAATATATATATTGGAATCCTTTATCTTCATCTGGCTTGATATAGTTGACATCAAACGCATGAATACCGCTAGCGCATTTGGTAGTCCACAAGCGACTCTTTTGAACTGGTACTGGCCTTCAGGAGTAACGAAGGAGGAAATATGTCTTGAATACTCAGGAATGGATACTTGATGGTATGCATTTATCACATCCATTGTGTTAAAAACTGTTTAAACTGTTCAGCTGTTACTCAATATTGGGGGTTGGAAAGTTCTCGCGCTGTGTGATAGCATTTATTTTTCGGTAATCGATGCACATTCTCAGTCTTCTTTACAAGATATACCTGACTCGAATACTCTGAAGTGGAGGGTCGATAATATTTTTTTCCAGGAAATTATCAATAATACGTTGAAGCTCCTCTCGCTGACCATAAGGCACGCGGTATGGTTTGTATCGAACGATTTCCAATGATTTTAGTGGATCCTAACTCATTACTATTCAATGCTATTGCCCCATGATATTGATTTAACAGATCTCTATAAGACTTTGTTCCTGTTCTTTTGATAAATTTTGTGCAACGTTAAGGTCAGCATATTTTACCTCCTCCCGATGAACCGTCACTATTTTCATTTCATTCGTTTTCTTTATTTTTAATGATGGAAGTCCGCCTCTGTAGCCATCGGCACTGTATGCCGAACTTTTAGAGTTCCGTTTGCTTACACACTACCACGCCTTCAGCATCCCAAGAGTTTTGGCCAACTATCATGGGTGTACCCTGTGAAGAGTCTGGCACAACCATGACCTTAACTGTATGCTCCACTTCACCAACCGTAAGAAGTTTCTGGAATTGCGCAATTGCCCTGAAATTTCCACCAGCAAAACCTAATAGTGAAGTGTTGGATTCCTCGAAGAGTTCTCTAAAGTGATGTACATCTTGTAATCGGATAGTGCTAAGAGAACTGCCTAAATTCAGAAAAGCAAGCAATGGAATTCCGTACAATTTAACAATTTGTTGGTATTCGTTCGCCATTTGGTTCACATTAATCCATCCGGATTTTTTTCTCTTCTATGCTCCGACTAGAACCTGGTTTATTGTGGGCTTGTGCTAAGTGACGCAGGGGACATTGATTCGCTTTATGTCCATCCTTATGGCATTTATAGCATATCAGGGGTAACATTCGTTTTGCCGTCGCTTCAACTTTATCCGGTTGATGATAAGTGTTCCGGTAATTTGGTTTGGATAAGCTCTATTTGTACTGTCCGTTAATAGAACGTACACGCAAATTTGATTAAGTGACTGAAATGAATACACTGGTAAATTTGGATCAAGATCAGTGGTCTATTTCCTAACAACAAGTCAACACTGTTCACTTTCTTTGACTCTCAAGAAACTACTTTACTTAGTTTTTAGATTCTTCCACTATTTAGATCAGATTATGTATAAAAAGGTTTCAGGTCAACGATTCAAAAGTATGGGAAAAACACACTCACAGGATTGTTAATAATAGATATATAAATAGATATTCAATATATATAATTAATATAGAGCAAAAGTTAGAATAATTTAACTTCAAAACACTGGCACATGTGCTTAACTTAAATATCTCGAGTAATTGTATTAAGACAGAATTATATAAATTGTTGGGTCAGAGATCAACATACACTAGAAAACACACTTATTGACACCGATTTATAATGTAGGACTTTCAGAAATAGATATGTCGAGACAAAACTCTGTATATCAGTTTGGGTCTGAGATTTTTGTATTACACTAACACTTATTAGCACCAAGTTATAATATAAGATCGTCAAAAAATGTAATAAAAATATATGTTTAAAATAGATATGCACATGAAATGTATAATATTTATATGTGTATATAAGTCAAAATATAGTCAAATAGATATATGAATAAGTATTAAAATGTTACAAGTGACTGGTACTCACCGATCTAAAACTTGACACTTGAGGAATTGGCTGTAAGCTAATGTTAAGCCCTTTGTTCTTGGTTAGAACAATTCTTTATTTCCGTCGAGACCAGAAATAAAGTGTTAATGTTAGTAAGATACTATCTCAGTCGAGACCCGAGATAATATTCTTTAAGTCAGTCGAGACCCGGCTTAAAGTGTTATCTTATCTTCAGTCGAGACCCGAAATAAGATGCGTTTATTTCCGTCGAGACCAGAAATGATTCTTAGTAAAAGATTATCTCAGTCGAGACCCGAGATAATATTCTTTAAGTCAGTCGCGACCCGGCTTAAAGTGTTATCTTATCTTCAGTCGAGACCCGAAATAAGATGCGTTTATTTCCGTCGAGACCAGAAATGATTGTTAGTAATAGATTATCTTAGTCGAGACCCGAGATAATATTCTTTAAGTCAGTCGAGACCCGGCTTAAAGTGTTATCTTATCTTCAGTCGAGACCCGAAATAAGATGCGTTTATTTCCGTCGAGACCAGAAATGATTGTTAGTAAAAGATTATCTCAGTCGAGACCCGAGAAAATATTCTTTAAGTCAGGAGACCCGGCTTAAAGTGGTATCTTATCTTCAGTCGAGACCCGAAATAAGATGCGTTTATTTCCGTCGAGACCAGAAATGATTATTAGTAAATATCTTATCTTCAGTCGAGACCCGAAATAAGATGCGTTTATTTCCGTCGAGACCAGAAATGATTGTTAATTGTTAGAAGTGAAATATCAGTCGATACCCGATATGAATGTTAGTCCCTAAGCCAACTTACCCCAAGCGATGCCAAGCACAAAAAAAAGATCGAGATCAGTCAGCTTGTCGTTTATATAGCCCTTGCTTGCACACGACACCACTGATAGAGTAGCAGCGGCGCATGATTACAAGAATTGGCAATGCAGCTGTGCTCTTACGGTACTAGCGATAAAATTTGCCTAGCAACGAACAAAAATGCATAGTAACAAGAAATTTAGTGTTTCACATGCTGCTGTGTTAAATTAATTATATTTGCTAAAAATATTCTCTCTATCACGTTGCGAATAAATTCCCGTTGGATGGTACTTGTAATGATGATAATGATAGAGTTGCAAATTGATCGGCTTGATCTGATTGTATTTGTGCCATGCATTGTATGTTACATGACAACACATGCTTTTGATAGATGTTGTACCTATTTTTATGAAAATTGTAATTAGATTGAATTTATTTTCTTTTCAGATCTCAATTTTAGCATGATATTTTTGTAATATGTTCCCTTTACAGGAATTGTTTTTTGATAGTAATTTTAATTTAATTTGCTCAATGAGGTTATATTTTTATGTTGTATTTGTGCAATATGCTATGAAGATGATAAATATGTTGGATTGTGTTTCTGTGTTTTGATTGAGAGTGATTAAATTAGATTTAATTTTATAAAAACTTTCATGCTTTGTTTTCAGGATATTTTCTTTTCAGAAGTTACCTGTTAAAAAATATATATTCGAAGCAATTTGGTTCGAACACTATTTAATTCCACGAAACTCATTCTTTTTTTTGTGGCCGCTCCTAATTTTCATCGTAGGCATCTTTTCTCAAATTAGTTGCCTTAGAATTTTCACTACAATGCCGTAGTGTGTAATTTTTTATTTGTTTCAAGAGATCTGGAAATTTTTCACACTTTGCAGCCACTAATATATTTACAAGCTCTCGTTCAACTAAACCCGATATTATATAGTTAATCGTGCTTGATTCGCTCAAATTACCTCTTCTGGGAATAGCTACCATCTCGTAAAAATATTTCTCTACTTCTTCTCCCTTTCCCCCGCGACAAGACATTAATTCAGCATTCATACTGAATTCATCCAAGAAGGGAGGAAATGCCACTAGAATTTTAGTGTTGAACTCTTCCCACGTTCCAAAAGTCTGAGCTTCTCGCCATAATTTGGCAGCGCCTTGCAATCGTGCCACCGCATACAGCATTAATGCTTTGTCATCCCATACATATACATCCGTCAAGTACTCGACTACTTTAAACCACTGGAGCACCAACAATTTCCCTGTCCTATTCCACCAGAAAATTCCGGTATAATGCTGCTAGCTTCATGGAAACTCATACGAGGTGGCCACGCATGCGATTGTGTTGAGTCATGTCCCCTCACTACCAGCTCAACTGCGGTGGACGTAGTGATATGCAGCAACTCCTTCTCCTGACGTAAAGCTTCGTTTTCTCTTTTTAGGAGATCGAAGATCGATATCTCTTAGTAAGAGAATATTTTCACGTTTCGGCGTGGCAATAGGCGTCATAATATCGCTCATAACTGCTTGTGTATTGCCAATTCCGCGATCTTTTTGCCTTGGATTTCGTTGTTTCATTTTAGTAATTATGACTTTTAACCAAAGTAGTGCAAAAAATGAAATAAATTTTCTAGCCTAACTTTTTCCTTCTTCCTTTGAAAAATTATCCTTTTACCTGCCTTCCAGTTTTTCGGATCACTTTTATTTTTTTCTTAAATTGCACCAGTAAAATTACGCAGTAAAAATAAATTCATGAATCACTCAATTTGCGTCGCAATGCACCAATCACTAAAGTATGTACTTCGTTTATTTTGTTAACTTCTTCGCGTCGAAATTTGTCGCGTGAACATAAAATTATCCCACTTGTGACAATATAGTACCAAGATGCCAATATTATTACTTGAAAAAATAAAATAAAATGCTAACTAGTTCGAGTGCCCTGTTGCTGGTCCAGGTGAATCAGTAACTCTGCCCTTTTCATTACACTGGAACTAGCAGGATACCATGAGATAGCAGCATATTAGTAACCGCACACATGCAAAGCAGAACACCGGGCTTTCGCGCTGTCCTTATTCATATATCATTCATTCTGCATTCTGCTAGCTTACTGTTTTTCTCACTACAACTATTGTTAGTATTGCCAAACTACTTTTTCATACTTCAACACTACTCTAGGTGATAATCTAAAGGCTTCAGATGTTTTGAAAGAAGTCCTGGAAGAAGACTTTTGGGATATTATAGTAGAAGAGATAAATAGATATGCCAGGCAAATAATTGAAAAAGATGGTTCGGTAAAAAAAAGAAACCAAAGGTGGATACCTGTGAGCTCTGATGAAATAAAAGTAAATATTGCAGTATGCATCTTGATGTCCCAAATGAAGAAAGCAAAGCTACATATGCATTGGTCAAAGAAACACATTATAAGTACTTCTGTTTTTGCAAACACTATGTCATGTGATAGATTCTTTGATATTTCAAGTTTCTTACATCTTACAGTTAACGAAAAAGAAAATAAAAACAATAAAATGCGGAAGATCAGAAATATTGTGGATTATCTTAATAATAAATTTTGTTGTCTTTATACTCCGAATAGTAAAGTATCTCTTGATGAATCACTGATTGAATTATGTTCAATTAATTGCGTGACTACAATCACCTCATACCTATGGACCACCATGGAGGAAACACCCTGTGAGGTTCTTCAAGTTATATTGAGGTCGAGGTTGGAAAAGTTAGCACTGTGTTTCACACTACTTTTTCCATTTCACACGATGCTATAATAATTTTTTTTTCATGTAAATACAGTGTTTTATGTCCTGTATGAAATTACAACAAAACTATTGCAAAGTGGTTTCTGAATGCAATACAGTTCGAAGAGAAATTATTGAGTGGTCAAATATTCCTGCCGCTGAAACTGAAACTTCCATCGGAATTTATAAAATATTTACTAAAAATGTAGTAACCGCTACAGGTGTCTTATAATTTAATATAACGGTAGGGTTCGGTTGAAATATGACATCTCAAAAATTAATGTCTTTAGTTAGAGACAGTTAAAGGTTTATACAGCTACAATAAAAAGTTGTTTAAAAAATAGAGAATTTTTGTGTAGCATTCAAATATTTATTGAAATGAATTCAAAATGTATCAGATAAAAATATAGAATAAATACTTTATATAACTGGTCTTATCAGAAAAATGCCAATTTTTCATAACTCAACCAAAGACCACCCATATTATCTCTCTTTACAATCTGTCTTAATAAACCACATAAACTTTATATCTAATCTTTCCACCGATTACGACTCTACGACAGAAGTTCTTATTTCTCTTTTAATTTTTAATGTATTCACTTCATTTTTTTAGTTATTTGTTTTAAATATTTATATCTTATTCTGCTATGGCCTAAGATAAGTAAATTGCATGGAATTAAGAGATTTTAAATACATAATTGATTTTAGTGTCTAAATAAATGACTGAGGCGTCCTCTAAAGTACTACGTACTACATTTAAAGAAGAAAAATTTAAAATCTTAAATTAATTTCTGTCAGGCAAGTAAAGCAAAACAATTAAGAAACTGTTAAAGTACAAAAGACATCAAACGAGTAACAAGCTTCTACATTGAAAATTTATGCGGTGGAAACATTTGTTTGCTCCTTTCGACTTTTCATTTTCAGCACACGGATAAAAACCACTTCAGGGAACAAGACATCCGCCCTCTAGCTCCACGTATTGTAAGAACAGTAGAAATTGTTTTTTTTTGCTAGGGTGCTATGCGAAATTGTCAGAGCTTCACAATGAAGTGGTACCATCTGAAAGTGACATAATTAAAAGCGTTTTATGTAGAAATTTTTCATATCTACCGAGACATAGGTTGGTACTTCGGGACAGAGATTTATTATAAAAAAAACACAGTCTGGGTTATCAATTTGGCTATGCATGCAAAATGTGATTCTGATTTATTTATATGTATACTTTTTCTGACCATTCATTGATTCTTATTCAGGTAAATATGTATGCTATATGTATGTAACTGCCGAATTTCGTTTTTTATGAATAATGCTCCAAATCAGTAATGGATAGGTGGTTACTCGCAGCTTTGATTGACTGGTGAAACTACAGCTTTGTTTATGAAGCGAATTATTACAAAAAGCAAGAATAATTGCGTAAATGTCAATAACCACAATGAACATGAAATATATTTATACGCAAAATAAGCGAATGCACTTTGGTAAAAATTAGCTAGTTGATTGCACTTCATTGATGATTTTATAAAATTGTGCGGTTTGGTTTTCCTCTGTCGCTATTACGCGGTTTATTTAGCTGGTATTAATTCATACAAAATTAACATAATCGAGATTCATACAAGTCGTGTGATATTTGGTATAAATCTATTGAAAATAAATTATCATTTGTGTAAGCTATTAGCACTATAAAACCCACCCGGGGACTGAAACCTTAACTCGGTGGGTGGATATATTCGTTCTGTTCCCTTGAGCGTTGTCGTCGGGGTTGTATGAATGCAGCAATTCCGTTGAAGTCAGTAAAGAAAGTCAAGGAGAAGAATGAGGCCAATAAGCGGTTTGCAACACAGTACCTACCTGAACCAGAGAACAACGATTATAACAAGAAGAAAATGAAAGATCTTTCCCGCATGAAAACGGGATTCCCCGTTAAAAGAAACAGATGTATACTTTAAAAAGCAAATAAAATGAAAAAAAAACCTGTATCTACAATAGGAAAGAGAAACACGTTTTTCAGTAAAATTTTCCTGTAAAACAAAAAGAGAGAAGAAGTTATTGTGCATTCCATGCTCAAAGCATTTGTATAATTGATCATCATAACTGCTTAGAAGGAACAAATTAAGCTATTTATGCATCAAAAATCGTTGGGAGGAACCAATCAGAAGTCTTTTAGTTGTGTGGAACAAATCAGAATGACCTTGATGTAAACAAACAAATTGGGCTGCTGCAGTGGAAAGAGGAAAGCACTTTTGATTAAAAAACACATGTAACATGACACATAATCAGAATGAACTGAGCATTCTTGCTTCAAAAATGGCACAAATTTTAAACAACCCCGGCCGCAGCATGCGATAGCGCCTCATATATGTAGATGTTTCTCGTCCATCCGCTATTATTTCGATTTTGTCAACTTAACCACATTTGTCTCCTGGTCCTGAGTTATAAGCAACTTTAATCGTGTTGGCCAAGACCCGATATTAATGTCACAGCTCTCCATGCCTTGAATTCCTGCAGCACAAGACGCCGCTAGAAGTCCTAAGGGAGCCTCTCGACAATTATCAAATCAGTGGAAGAGACGTTCATCAACTCCGATCAAGGGATGGAAGTTAATATACAGTGGTAATAATTCACGTCTCTCCGTTTAAAATTTCATCTTCCGCGTAGAAGCGTTAAGGAACACTACGCTGTATGGCGATTCCGATCTCTTGGTTAGGCAAATACATACTTGTTCAAGTATAGAGCGACCAACTGGTATTGGTCATTGCTGAGGATCAATCCAACTTCTACTTGGCAGCAAATCCGTACTACCTTATTTGCTGAATGGGGCGACCCTAAAGTCGACATTCGAGTGTGTCGCGAGATGTTGAACAGGCGACAGGAAGTCGGAGAAAATTTTAACTTGTACCACCAAGCAATGGTTGAACTAAGAAATAAGCTGCAGAGTCGCATCGGAAATTATTAGACCTGATTAAATCTAATCTATTACCAGCGATGCAATGCCAAGTCTGCTTATAATCAACGAACGCAAAAATCCAATTGCTGGCGTTGGTACTGCAGATTCAAGCCACTCATAACCGAATCGTCTGGTCAAACAGTTCTAGTCTAAACAATAGAGCCCTTCTAATACCGTTTTCGAATTCGATGAGAAACTCACGTTATCAGCTCCATGAACTGAATGGCATCAGCCTTGAGCTAACCCGATAATCGTGCCTTGTCCAAGTCTCATGAGTTAGGGTACGTGCATAACGAGGTGAGGCGAGGCTATATTAAGAGTTGAAAAAATAAAATGATTGTTCGCTGTACTATGAGAGTGTTCATAGAAACGCTGTGGCAACCGCGATGTGGCGAGACCCCTCGAGGTATCTCGCTCAAGAATGAAATATTTCAATTTTTCGCGAGGCGCAGCGTGTTAGTTTTGACAGCTGGCATATTCTTAAAGGGTTTTTCTTTGATATAATTGAACGGTTCTTTATACTCATTCTCATATACTGGAAGAATCTATGAAGATCAATATGTAAATCTTCATATATGTGGATAATGAAATTCCCCAAATTCTAATCGCTTGATATTGTGACCCCATACACAAGAAAACTGCAGAATGGGGTGGACAAACAGAAAAGGATTAATTTTATATCCTTAGAATGGAAATCTTGGCAGTTTTTTTGACTTTATATTTAAATCTTTCCTTAATAAAATCGGAGGTTTCTATACTCGTTCTCATATAACGCCTTGTTGTAAACACTACATTTCGAGATGTATCTTCACCTCGCCTAGCTCAAGTGACTAGCCTCGCCTCGCTTTTCCTCGCCACGATTTTCCTAGCCTCACCTCGTTGTGTACGTACCCTTACATACACGCGAGTTACGTTCTACCCCTTTTAAGTTAGTAAAAAATAAAAAAAATACAATAAAATAATATTTCAATAAAAGACTCGATTGGTTAGAAAACTCTTACTTTATTCATTAGAAAGCACTTTACAGTCCAACTAAGAATGCCTGCATTTAATTTCATACCTCGGTTATAAGATCTTCTTTTGCTGAGGTTGCGTCTAGTGATAATTTTGTTATTTCCTCTGTGTGGAAAAATAAGAATTGAAAAATATAATGATAAGCATTTGTAATTTTGTCTTTGAGAAATGAATTTGTGATATGAAAAATTATGCTATAGAATTTATGTACAAAGGTTTAAATTATTTGTTTAAAAAGATATTTACTCTGGATACATAACTCACGCCCAGGCTCAGCCTAACTCTGTTTGGTGCAATTGTGATCAAAAAGGTCACTTCTACATTGACTGTCATAGAACTCCAACAGGCTACTTCTGCTATGAATGCGGCCAGAAGAACGTGATAAAACCTAACTGTCGAAGTTGCGCAGCGAAAAACATGAGACCACGACCCGTCCGCAACAGTACTCAAAATGAGACTACTAACAGTCTGAAAGTCGAAATAGTAGATCTCAATGACACATAACCTATATTAGATACCTCGAATACCTCTTCTGAGAACGCTAACACTAGCTGCGACAATTTGTTAGACGCCCCATCGGACCTGTCTTTAATCTCTGATGTCCCACAAATACTAATTTTGACAAAACCTTCTTGCATCTGGGACAGTCTCCCACCTACCAGGTATTGAGATGGCCAGCAACCTCTGTTATGCCGGCCACTGACGCCGTATCACCAAAGTCTAGACAACTATCGTGCCGTGAGAGATCGCATTTTGTCGCCAGCAGTGGAAACCCCGGAAGAGACGATTCCAAATGTTTACTCTTTCCCAGCCAGAAAAAAATTTACTGCTCGGCGCCGCGAACATAGCAAGCGTGTTAAAGCCGAGAGAAATAAGTTGGTCGGGCGAACCGTGTCAGGATTATTAAAGAGTAATGCCACTGTCAATATATTAGGCAAAGGATCTCTTGAGGAGTTGTCGCAAGCGGAGGTCCGATGAAGGTACAGGACTCCAAGCTAATAGTGCTATGTTTATGTGGACTTGGATGTCACTTTCCGTAGTGAGATCAAGAATGTGCATTTTAACGTATTTTTGGGGCTCACTCACACGCTGTACTTAGGAATCGATCTCTGGCTTCTATTTAGCTTGACTCCAGATATCCTAAGTGCAGTTGCAGAGGGGAAACCAGGTCTCTCTGCCTCAGACACTAACAGTGACTTCTTTTCTAAGCAAGAATCTAAACAGTTTTATATCCATCCTTTGCCTCACTAGGCTTGGACAAAACGCCTTTAATTACCCACAAGATTCCACAAATTCGACACTGGTAATGCTACTTCGATAAAACAACGGTTTTATCTTATTTTACTAGCAGTACAAAGTTTAATAGAGACCCAAGTAGAGCGGATGTTATCAGTAGGTGTGATAGAGGAGAGCCAGAGTCCATGAACCCCTCCAGTAGTGCTAGAGAGGAAGCCAGGAAAGATTCGGCTTTATCTTGTTGACACCAGGTAGTTGAATACAGTCACGAAGAAAGATGCCTATCCGTTACCACTAGAGATGGATGGAATTCTGGGCATACTCCCTTTGGAAAAATGCATTTTCAGCCTGGACCTGAAAGCGCATTTTGGCAGATCCCACTAGATCAAGAGCCTCGAGAGAAGACCGCTTTTGCAGTGCCGGAGAATGTGGTATGAAGGCGGACCCTGACAAGGTTGCAGCATTAGTTGATTTGCCGACACCTTAAGCAGTTTGACGCTTAATACCAAACTATGCTGACATGACTGCTTCAGTAACTGACACGTTGAAAATTCCTATTCAGTTTAAGTGGACCACCGAGGCCCAAACGTCTCTAGAACAACTGAAGCAAAACCTTACGTCTGCTCCGTTACTGGTGGATCCGGACTTCACCAAGCCATTCGTCATTCAATGTGATGCCAGTCAACCCTTGTTGACTTCCTTAATTGGTGGGGGCTGATGTAACTGGAGGGCGATAGCCACGAAAGAACCATTGCTTACGTCTCAAAGAAGTTAAACTCAGCACAACCTAATTACATCGTCACTGAACAAGAATACTTGGCTGCAGTACTAAGTGTCCAGAAAATCCGACCTTTTATAGAACTAGTGCCGTTCAAAATAGTGACGGATCACACTATCTTGAGCTGGCTGATGTCCCAAGAGGACCTCAGCGGTAGACTCGCCCGGTGGAGTCTGAAGCTTCAAAGCTTTGACTTCACCATCGAACATTGGAAGGGAAGCCTCAATGAAGTTCCCGATGCATTGTCACGGATATGCTGTAATAGTTTAACAGCTAAGGTCCAGAGGTCAAGCTTAGATCTCCATACTTTCATTGGTTGAAGTATGAAGAGCTGAGGCAAAGAGTTAAACCAAGCTCAAGAAATTTATCAGATTTATGTGCCAGAGATCGGTTCGTTTACATCCGAACTGCAAAAGTGATTATTATCTCTTTTAGATAACTCTAAGAATTTGCTACAATTTGGGCATATTTTAAGGGTTACAATTAACAATTACGTTTTCAAAATGATAGTTACAACAGGCTTACCCCTAAACGATCTGTTGCAAGTACTGCAAGTTTTCACACTTGGTACAAAAGTGTAGGGCGGTGATTTGTAACAGTATTCACAATGCTTCGTACATTATAAAATTTATTATCATATAAACAATCACACACACAAATATTTTTTGTAGAAAAATCCAGTTGGCGATTCAGCAACATAAAAATGTTTTTCTCTCTCTGAAAAGTACAACAAATTGTTTTTGTTAATATCAAATTGTGGCGGGCCTTGGAACATTATGTTCTCTTTTAACGAATTAAACACAACAATTGGAAACATCTTCAAATATTATTGAATTTTGAATAAGTCTTGCACAGGGCATCCTTTTATCTCATTTACTTTCACCGGGGCATTTTTGCATAATATCTTTGATAGTTTGGATAAATTTTCTTCCAAAATCAAATTAGTGCATGGGTCGCCATTACATAGCAGTTCGACTTTGGAAGACATTCAAAGGCTTTTTTAAGAACTTTTATTTTTAACTATTCTAAATTAAATCATAAATACAAGAAGAAAAACAACCGCCTCGTCCGGGGTTCGACACCGGGACTCTCCGCTTGCCGGGCGACTGCTCTTACCACTGAGCTAACGAGGCAGATGATTTTTGCTCTTGCAGTTATCAATTTATAATTAGCCTACTATACTAAGCCACGTTTTGCTTTCAGCTGGCATTAACCAGTAACGATGAAAGCGCACAAATAAATTTAATAAAATGGAATTTTATTCCATTTTTCCCTGACGGGAATTGAACCAACACTTGTTAGAATTTTTAAGAACTTTTATTTTTAACGATTCTAAATTAAATCATATATACAAGTTCTTAAAAAATCTTATATTTTCTATCTTTACCGATTCTAACAAGTGTGGGTTCGATTCCCGTCAGGGGAAAAAAATTCAAAGGCTGTTTTGCTAACATTTTTTATGCTTCGTTTATTTTTAATATACTCTTGTTCGTTGCTAATGTCAGACTATTTTCCACCATGTGGGAAACTTATTATGTGTGCTTCTACTTGCAAAACCTTGTCAGAAAAAATCAAGGAATTTGACTGATTAACTTCTAATATTAGATTAACAAGTAGCTTCCTATTTAAGTTAGTTTTTTCTCTTAAACTGACCCAAATTTTCTTAATCTCTGAACATTTCGGTATTGAAATTGAAAGCCTTCACTACTGCTTGAGATTGTTTCCGCTAACATATCATCAAAGGCATTATCCAACCCGTCAATTAAATTATAAATTTCTTGATGAAGTGAATATTTTAGTTGAAATGTCAACTTAATTCCATCCATTTTAAACTTTTGAAAGTGTTTACAATCTTTTGAAATTATTTTAATAAATTTACCTCCCCCTGTTTGTACTACCTCATTTAAATTTACCTCCTAGTCGTGCACACGCATCATCCGGCTGTACTATTTCACTTATTTTCACAAGTGAGTCAGATGCATTATTGTTATTAGAAACTGCCACTTGCGCAAGGTATTTCTTCCAAAATATAGAGAACTTCTATAATTAGTGGATTTTCAAAACAATCCTTTTTTAAAATCGCGTATTTAAAAATAGTTTTGTGAATTTTTATTATACTATCTTTACTTATAATCATACTAGTGTAATTATCTATCACTTTTTGTTAAACCTGAAAACAAAAAATTATCATTCCCTAAAACTAAGTTTAAAATATCTGATAACTCATCCATAACCCGTTCCGGTCTCTTCATTTCTTCCTCTTTTGAAATTCTTGATCCTTCACTAAACACCTGTACCGATTAATTTACTTTCCACTTTAACTTTAGAAAAACTACGCCGATACGTGAAAAACTTAAGATTTTATAAATTCGCTACCTTGTAGGGTTTTACTTACAGCACCCACTAGCTAACATAAGTTTTCTTCACAGGTACATATGCAGGGTGATTCTGATCAAGATACCTTCCGGCATACCACGCGATTCCTTGAGGTAAGATGATCAAAAAATTGTTCCACATAACCCCCCCTAGAAACCTTCCTTTAGGAGTTGTGGCCAGTTGAAGATTTCGCCAATATTCGTGAGAATAAATGAGTATAACTTTTGAACCACGCTATAGATTTTGGTTAATGTTGGCTTATTACATAGGCAAGAATAGTAGCTGTCGAAAAGTGAGTAGTTACGCTATGCGGATCCTGGCTCACTTTTTCCATACAAAAAGTGCAAGGTAGATTCCAACTATTTTGGTGGCTCTGGACTGTGTTCTGGGTCACTGAGGGGGACTCCGTCTAGTGGCCTACGTCACAGGCCCTGCCTGGGGAATTCCTTTCGCACCGTCTGGCTGACCAGGAGACTTTTTTGAGAGTTCTGGATCACTAAGGGTTCTGGGTAGGGAGGAGGGGGGCTGAGGCCGCTTTTGTACTGAAAATTTGACATCTTGTGAAGGGGTGGGAAGCTTTATTAGTGGAGGTTGCTGGTTAAGTTTGATCTGGTCTTGGAGGCTACAATTTGACCTTTGACCTTTCCTGTGTCTGGGTACTGGAGGTTGGCTGAGAGATTTAGTGGCAATATCTGATATTATGACTAGGATTGCCTGGGATGTGTTATACTGAGCTACGTTACCCGTACTAAGACTTAGGTAGAATGTGTTAAGTAATGATGTGAAATACCCTATGCGAATTTATACCGAAGGCTGTATACTTGTCAGCTTGAGTTTGATGTTAGTTATTTACTCTAGTATAAGTGCCTAAGGTATGTTGGGCTGGGCCACTCGGTGGCTGAGGAAACGTTATCTAAGGCAAGGGTGGATGTGTGCAGCTGCGTATTTATATCGATAAGAAATGTTGTGAAATTCCCTAAGTGAATTTGTGTAATTAATATTAGTAATAATTCAAGTTAACCCTACAATATGCCAAGAGATTCTAGAAGGTGCCAGCGTGCAGGGTATTGGTAGTGTTGAGGGACAAAATTTTCATCAGAAATCCTCTACGGGCTATGGTTCGAGATATGAGCGATCTTACCTTCTCAGGTGTAATTAATATTAATAGCTGAAAAACAAAAACAACAACAACTACAATCGAAGTTGTGGATTAAAGATTTGATGATATTAATCTGTAGGTGTCTTTTATAAACATTGCGCCACTTGATGATATATCTAAAAGTAGATCAGGCAAAACTGATTGGGGCGAATGTAGGCAGATATGTTCACTTAGATAAGTAATGGAAATTAGAAAATGCCAAATTTTTGCTCTTCAGGTGGAATGCTTCTAATTTGATTCCTTGCATAAACAAATTCGCACAGTCCAGTAAAGTAAACAAATTCGAATAATGTAAACAAATTCGCACAGCAGCCGAGTAAAGTAAACAAATTGAGCTATTTATGTAAGATTCCCAATTTCTTTAGCTGAAAACAACAACAACTGATATTAATCTGTAGGATATGATGTCTTGGATGAGTAGTGGAAGTTATAATTAAAAATTTCTTCTGCTGAACAAAAACAACAACAACTACAACGTAAGTTGTGCATTAAAAATCTTTTATAAACAAGAGTGATCATGCTATGATATTCGATATCTAAAAATAGATCACGGCTGCTTGAGATGGTAAGAAATATGAAGTAATGAAGTAATGGAGATTAAAGCCTTATCAGGAAACTTTCAATGTAGGTGTGTGTGTATTGAAAAGTCTTAGGTTTTTATTGTCAATAAAATTTCTTTTTGGGCGGGTTAAATGTAAAGCTTTGGTGAGCTATGATATCAATGTAGGATGATACTAATAGAGTATGATATGTTGACTTAGATGAGTAGTGAAGTTTGTATGGGTACAGTAAGAGACTTTTCACCAAATTTTTGGTGATAAGGGATAATGGCATGACCTTGTTAGCCTAGCCTGAAAGTGGTCTGAGCAGCCACATCTGAAAAAATCACATATTATGATTAAGAAAGCTTCATGATATAGATAAAAAGTGATACCTGTGGATTACATAAGGAAAGTAGGTTCACTTAATCTGCAAACAACAAATTTGCTTGAAAGCGACACCCGATGTGAGCAATAATCATTCTTGCTTCAATTATCACTCTTAAGCAACGTGTACCGGAGAAAATATATTAAGTATAGTCTAAAATATGCATTGTAAATAAAAATGGTATTATGGTTATAATGCCAGTTATTGAAATAATTTGCTTTAATTACATTATAGCTTAAGTCTAAAGTCTTTTTTCTTTAGTTCAGGAAAGCCAAGATTTCAAACATGTAGACTGATCCTTATAATGAATATTCCTTATGCCTTTAGACCAACATGGCTTTAGAAGGTTCCTTGTGCACCATTTTCACAAATAACATCTCTCCATCTTTACTTTTGGCGATCTTTGTTGGAATATCTTGATTTTTCGAGCCTCGTTTTTGGATGAAAAACTTTCTTCTTTATTTCTAGAAAGCATCGATTTCATAGATGTAGACTGAGCCTTATATGAATATTCTTTACGACTTTCACCCGTAGGCTTTAGAAGGTTTGTAGTATCCTTAGAAATCATGTTGAAATTATTACGTAATTAGCTTGCTAACAGCGGTCTGTTTGGGTAAAGAGCAAAACATCAACTGAAATATAAGTTATGATACTATTATTTATATGTATTTGACACGCGGTCTTGGAGGCAGCAATTTGTCGGAATGGCGGAGGTGCCGATGTATGTCACCCTTAAACTTCCGCAGATTGTATGCCGGGGGAAAAACAGAAGATGGTAAGCTGTTCCACATTCGCACTGTTCGGGATAAAAAAGCATCACGGAATTTTACTGTACGGCCGAAAGTAATTTGAAGGGTTAAGGGATGTGTGCGGTTTGCAGCGCGAGTATTGCGTGCAGGAATCATTCTACAAGGGATTAGACTAGAGATTTCATCAGAACATTGACCATGCATATAGCGATAAAGGAGCGAAAGGCATCCAACATTGCGGCGGTGCTCGAGTGAGTCGATATGACAAGTTATTGCCAAATCGGCAATGAGCTTGAAGGCTCTCTTTTGGACAATATCCAATGAAGCTAAGGCTGTGCGACCAGCCCCGGCCCATATATGGGAGTTGTATTCCATTCTAGGTCTAATGTAGGACTTGTAGAGGAGCGCTAGATTTGACGGGCTGAAATATTTCTTACACCTTTTCAGAAATGCAAGACATTTCGATGCTCCTTTGGCAACAGAGAAGATGTGATCTGTCCAGTTTAACTTACTAGAAATATTAATGCCAAGAATGCTTAGTGACGGTGAATCAGAAATTAATGTTCCATCAAAAGAAACGGGTGTGGTTAAGTTATGATCTTGTTTTAATGAGATGAGACAGCTTTGGGTCTTAGATGCATTGAATTCGACGCGATTCGCTTTGCCCCAAGCGAAGATATTGTTAAGATCGTTATTCAATGATATAGTCATGCAATCTCTTTTAACACATGCGGCGTTCACCCTAGAGTCCGCAAGAGTGTCAAAGGAGTAAGCGAAATCAAGAGTACTGTCATCTGCGAAACTATGGATGGGATTGAAAGTAAGGGAAAGCAGATCATTAATGAAAATTAAAAAGAGAGTTGGAGAGATAACAGAGCCTTGAGGTACACCGGCATTTATGGGATGCGGTTCAGATGTAACGCCATCTAATCTAATACAACACGTATTTGGCGACTAGATAGGAAACTTTCAATCCATAATAGAAGAGGAGGAGAGAGACCAAGTATACGTAAAAAACTTAAATTTTTATATGGAAACACCAAGAAGGGGTTGCTCGAATTAGTCCATTTTTGATTTTTTTTCCTATTGCTATAAAAACACCATGTACCAAATTTCAGCTCTCTATCCCCATCTATCCCCATTTTTCGATTCCTTCACCAATTCCAAAAACCACTTTCAAAAGCAACAAATACCACTAATACAGCTTGCCATCACGCAGCAAGCTGTAAAATAAAGACATCGCGTAACTAATAGTTTTTTATCTTTTTCGGACAGATAAAATGTTAGAGTAAAATAAAGTCATAATTGAATTCAATGCCAAAATTAAAGCCTGTAGGAAAATGTTAAACAAATATCCCGGGATATCGGTTCTGTTAAAATCGTAATAGTTGATATTAGTTTCGTTAATCAAGTAAGATCTTTGGACTTTCAGCTCTCTATATTGTTGCGTTCTCAGGTAGTGTCCGAATATATAGTGGAAAACGAAATTTTTCTATGGCAACCCTATTGCCGATTTGTCTCATTTTCTAACTTAATTTTACATTTTTGTTTTTATTCCGTGCACAAAATTTCAGCAGTCTTAGTGAACGCGTTCTCGAGTTCTCGTGCTCACAGACGGACAGATGGACGGACGGACATGCAAAAATCAAAATAACATTTAATATTATACGTGGGTGCCCAATACATTTTGCTCTACCATCATTATTTCGAGGTGCAACCAACGGAATGACAAACTTAGTATGCCCTTTAGATTTCACCTAGGGTATAAAACATGACATTTCGTTCGTTATTCATAGTTCTACTGACCTCCATATACTACACATTCAAATGTAAGTAAGCTAAGGCTAAGTTGTAAAAATCATCAGTAGCAAGTCTTAAGTAACCTTAAACAAAGTGCTTATTATAACTTCGAAACTTAATTTTTTCACTACAGGCAAGTTCAGCAGCAGAATATTAACACTCATCGGACAGGAACCATCCTTTAATTAGCAGCTCCAAGATATGTAGATAGACAAGGAGCTTGAAATAAATTATTTTAACCTGCTAAAACAGCAATATCTTAACGATGATTCGTATATCTATCTCCCAAACCAATTTTTGAACAAGGTCAAAACGCAGCGCCAAGTAAATGAACTAAACAGCATTGAAAACTATTTTCTTGTAATCACTAAAAGGGACCAGGAAAAGAAATTATCACAATTTTCATTTATACAAAAATAAGTGTCAATATAGCATGAGAAATTTGAGCATACTATCTCACCAGTAGCATAAAGCCGGTCCCACACAATGTGTGCATTTGTCAAATATTTGGGAATGCGTCTCGTTTACACATACCTCGTCAAATGAGACGCATTGAAAAATATTTGCAAATGCACACATTGTGTGGGCCCGGCTTAAGACCCAGCATTTATTCCAGAATATTTCATTAACGAGCAGCAGCCTCATCACATACTTTACACCGGTCACAAAGATGAGTGCATCTTGGCTTTAGCCACAATATTTTTCTTCAAAACAAAAAGTAGTGCGATCGCCGGGTATAAACAAAGTTTCAACCACGTCTAAGCCAAAAACAAGCTCGAAGCAAAACAGACACATGCAAAAATTTACTAGCACCCAAGCAGATTTTTGTTAGCACACAACTTCTGAAAGGAAAACATACTGAAAACAAAGCATGAACATTTTTAGTCAAATTAAATTTATTCTAATCACTCTTAATCAAAAAACAGGTACACAACCAAATAATGCTATGTATTTGTCGTCTACATATTGCGCAAATACAATACAAAAGTATAGCCTCATCGAGCAAATCAAGTTAAAATTATTATCATTTGCTTGAATCGTTAGATTTGTGCTAAAAATAATTCCTGAAAAGGGAACATATTACAAAAATACCATGCTAAAATTGAGTTCTAAGAAGAAAATAAATTCAATCTAATTACAATTTTCCCAATAATAGGTACGACATCTAACAAAACCATTACTTGTCACGTAGCATACAATGCATGGCACAAATACAATCAGATCAAGCAGATCAATTTGCAACTCTATCATTATCATCGGGGACAAGGTGAGGCATCACGCCACACAGGGGGGAATTTTCCCAAGACCGTCCGTACGTGATGAAGAGTCACATCCTGCCCGAAGTGTTCCTGCACGGGCAGCTGGTAGGCATCCCCTGGGGTGCTGCTGGTTGCCTGACTGAATACGGCGGATCTAGAGAGGAAAACTCGATAAAACCCGCAATCCCAGGTGTAAACAATCGTGCCTATGGATGAATGGCGCTGCGTGAGTGTGTCTTATAACGATGGACTCCGGATACTAGGCGACCTCCGGTTTCAACCCTAGCCTTATCTCGGCATGCCGGCTCTGCTGAGATGGCCCAACCTTTCCGAGCATACTCGTGGGAACCAAATTCATAATTCCATAAAATCTGAGGGAGGTGCACCTCTAAATGTACAAAAAACCCAATCCGGGGTTCTTAGCGACCCCTATAACATCCAGGACATTACAAGTCCTTCATCTGATGGTGATGTGATGGATACACTCCCCCTAGACGAGGAGGACCTTCTTAGGTCTCCAGAACATAGCCAACAGGACATCGGGAACACTGAAGTTCCGATTTGCAAAGAGCGCAAGCCAAAGCTCTCTGGCGCGGCCAAAAAAAGGTTTAAATGGCTTTTAAAACACGGTCACACAGAAGCAGAGGCTAGAAGGATTGCTGAACTTCAGATAGATCAGCGGAATGAGGAGAGTCTAAAAAAACGGACTCGCTCTGACAACTCTTCTCCTAAAGTGGAGCAACCTAGTGCTAAACGCAGCAAGGCAGCAACGGAGAACCCTTCAAAGAAGCACGCCTCCCTGCCTTCGCGTAAGCAGCCTTCCTATAAGGAGGTTGCAGAGCGCGTTCGGGTTGGAGCGTTCTTCCCGTCCGTTATCCTGAGGTGGCACTCAACGCGGATCAATTGAAGTCCGTACAGGGTGCTATTTATTTATTTATTTATTTATTTATTATTCGATTAACAAGGTAGATTACAGAGCGAACTCCTATTAAAAATACTACCTTAAAGTTAAACAAGCAAGTGAAAAGTATTTAAAAGCAAAAGTACAAAGAAGAGAAGAAAACTAAAAATACAAAAGCATAAGAAACTAATTGTATAAAACTATACTTACAACCTAGAACTACATAACTAAAATTCAAGAGAATAGTTACAAAGTGCAATACATTAGAAAAAAAAATCAAAAATTCAAAACTACAAAGATTACAGTTAGTCAAAGTAACAACTTACAATATAGTGTAATTACAGGACTCTATCAGTCTTATTAATTAATTAGGAGTGGCCAGGGAAGGCACACAGGGAAAAAACAAAGAGGAATGCTTAATACACAAAATGAGACTGAAAACCCGGCTGAACAGAAACAAGAGGGCAAAGCAATATGTGAAAAAGGAAGGGGACAAGCCGATATTAAATAATGTCCGATCTCAAGCAGGATCAACCTTTTAAATGATAGGGGACCAGTATTGAAAATGTCTATGTTGGTAAATCTAGAGTTATATGTCTTTTGCGCTCTGAAAATGGGCGATTTTTCTTTTATGTTAGTTCTGCAGGCAGGTAATTTGAAAAGGGGATTATGCCTAGAACTACGGGGCGGTATATGGAAATCTATGAGGGAAAGCAAAGAAGGGCAGGATAACTGATTATTAAGGATTTTATATAAAAACAATGTATCCAAAAATGTTCTTCGGCTTTCAAGTGTAGACAGATTGAGTATGCTTAGCCTCTCGGTATATTCCACGGATGTGTTGTCTAATTTGAATAGTGTAATTCTGGTGAATCTACGCTGAACAGCCTCGATTTGCGATTTATATGAGGAATAGAATGGATTCCATACTTGACACGCATATTCAAGAATACTTCGTACTAAGGAGTTAAAAAGAGTAGTATATGAAAGCGCACACTTAAAGGACTGCCAAGTACGGAAAATGAAACCCATTAATCGAAAAGCTTTGGACGTAATGAAGTTGATGTGTGATGCGAAGAAGAGCTTACGATCAAATGTGACTCCCAGATCATTTAATTCATCAACACGGGACAGAGACGTATTATAAATTCTGTAGTCAAAGGAGATAAAATCCCTTCTACGATAAAAAGATATACACTTACATTTACTAACGTTAATTTCAATGCAGTTCTCTTGACACCATTTTTCTAATTGAAGAATATCCTTTTGAAGAAGGACGCAGTCGGTAATGTTGTTAATAACCCTATAAATTTTGGCATCATCTGCATATAATAGGCAGGCAGATGAGAAGAGGGAAGGTAAGTCATTAATGTAAATAAGAAATATTAATGGTCAAAGTATGGTGCCCTGAGGCACACCGGAATGTTGGAATAATGGGGACTGCTGACCATTAAAGACTACGATATTTTCTCTCTTGGTTAAATAGGAAGAGAACCAAGATACGGTGTCCGGATGGAAGCCCAAGCTAGCCATTTTGGAAATACATAGCTTGTGGTTTATTTTATCAAATGCCTTGCTAAAGTCCGTATGAATAGAGTCTAGCTGCTTGTTGTCGTCAAGAGCCGAGGCAATTGAGTCCGTAAACAGAGCTAGGTTTGAAACTGTGGATCGACCAGGTAGAAATCCATGTTGGTGTTCCGAAATGTATGGTTCGGTTAGTGGGAGGAGTTGGTTGTATATCGCTTTTTTCAAATATAAGTGCAAGGGCATTGGAAATAGAGATAGGACGATAGTTAGTAATCAGTTTTGGGTCACCTGATTTGAAGATGGGCATAACGAAACACTTTTTGAGGCTTGCAGGGTAAATTTTGCTGTTTATGGAAAGATTGAGTAATTTGCAGAGAGGCTCTGCAAGGCTGAGTGCGCATTTATTGAAGACGATGTTAGGAATGGCATCAGGACCTGCATTTTTATTACAATCCAGATCGTTTAAAATTAAAATAACATGCTCCGGAGATATGGGGTCTAGTTTGATATTAATCGAGTGGTTCTGTTGAGAGCTAGAAGAGATATTAGGCTCCTTATCGTCGTAAATAGATTTGAAATATATTGAGAACATTTCACTTATAGATTTGGGAGATGTAGAAGTGTTACCATTATATGCTGATTCTTTTGGGTTAATATTAGATCGCTTTAAATTTTTACTAAACGCCCAGAAAGACCTGAGATTACCTTTAAGGGAGTTTTCTGTGCTTTCAACATATTTCTGGTAACATTGTTTTAAGAGTGACTTTGACATTTTTCTAAGATAAGAGAAGGTCTTATAAATTTCAGGATGTGGATTGATTTTATGCAGGCGTCTGTATCTGTCCTTTTCTTGGAGCACTCTTATGAGCTGATGGGTATACCATTTTGGAAAGCGATTATGTTTGCTAACTGCAGGTATATACAGATTAATACCTTGGTATAACGCATCATAGAATCGTTCCAAGGATAGGTCAAGATCAGGTGAGAGAATAGACGACAGATTGCTGTTGCTTAAAAGTAATTGAGGCTATCATAATCACCACGTTGGTAGTTTCTTACCTTCGTAAACAGATCTCGGGCAGTCTTCAGTTGTGTCAATATTAATCTTGTGTCGAGAGGTGGGTGGTGGGGATCAATGTTGGAGAGTGGGCACATAGATGAAGATATTTCGATATTGTAGGAAGCAATATTAGTCCATACCAGATCTAAGAGTCTACTATTAGGATTAAATTGATTATTGTATTGGTTCAAGCAACATAGTTCCATATTATTAAGGAGAGACTGAGAAGCAGGACTGTAGGCCTCAGACGGGCGCGTATAATTGTCCGTCTCATCAAGAGTCCATCGAAGGTATGGGAAGTTAAAATCACCTAAGAAAAGAACTCTAGAGTTTAAAGGTAGCTGCAAAATTTTATCACTTATGCTGGAAAATAAAGAGTTATATGCATCGTATGAAGTTTGGGGAGGTAAGTAAATACAGCATATATAGAGAGTAAAATTCCTTTCTTTTATGACCACCCAGATCACTTCGTGTTCAGATTCCATTGTCTGCACTCGAAAAGAGTTGTAGTTATGACAGTTATAAGACATCCGCCACCATCCTTGTTACCCGTGTAATCCAAATTTCTGTCCCTTCTATAAATTAAATACCTGTCATCAAGAATTTCACTGCTGTAGACATATGACTGTAAAAATGTTTCAGTAAAACATATAATATCGTAATTATTTGAAATCGCGGCTAAGCGGACATTTTCAGTTTTCGAACGTAGTCACCTAACATTCTGGTAGTAGATATTCAAAGACATTAGTAAATAGATTGAGGTTGGTCAGTGTTTAGAAGGTTGCGCTTGATTCGATCTAGACATGATTCATTTTTTACAATATGAGGCTTAGAGTTGTGTTCCTTTTTCAAATAAATTTTGGAGTTCTTAACCCAAATATACTTAAATCCATTTTCATTCTTGAACTGCTTTGCTATATAAAGTAGTGCCTTCTTTTCTTTTGATAAAAATTCGTTTATAAAGATAGTATTTGTTTCTGTGTAGCCAAGAGAATCAGCTGTAAGTTTCCCGCAAACCTTATACGCTACCAATGTACGATCCCTGACCAACTGCGAAACATACTTTACAATTATAGGGTTATCATTTGATTTGCTCTTTTAGCAATAGGCTTTCAAGATATCACCATCATCATAAGGCAACTTCAGTGATGTATGAAGCTTTCGAACTATATCAAGGGGTTGTTCATTAGGATGTTTTGGAACATTTTTTACCTCCAGAAACTGCGTTAGGGATCTCTCTTCAAGGGTTTGCAGACGATCTTTTAAAGAGGAGGTTTCATCGTTCAGTCGAGACTTATCAGACTCAAGAGCTTTAATTCTCCTTTTGTGGTCTTCCACCGTAGAGGCCAGTTTTTTAATTTCGTCGAAACCGTGTAGTAAGATGTCAACTGATTTGTTAAATTCGAGCTGCTTTGCCTTGATATTGTCAATCTCTTTAGACATATTATGGACAACCGCCAGAATGTTGGATTCCTCGTTAACGTCAGTGCCACAAATACTGGAGTTATTTATATTGACACAGCCTGAGCACCAAAAGGCAACTGTCCCACTGATAATGCTATTGGTAACCCCCACGGATAACTTACAGCAGGCTGCATGGTAAAAATTATGGCAATCGACGCATTTGAAGCCAGGGTTGTGTTTGTTAAGGTATAAAGAGCAAGAAGCACATTTAGGCGCCATAGTGAATAGAAAAGGTAGCAATTCTTGAAATTCACGAAAGTAAGTAACGAGCATCCAATGTATACGCAAGTTTGTGTAGTATGTAGTAAAGCGCTAGTTGAGTTCAAGCTAGAACCAGTTTAGACCTTTTGTGGATGTGGTTAATTTATTTGGTTGACGTCTAGTTAAGTGCACTTGATAGAGCCCCTATTTATGTCCAGACTAATTCGAGATTTGGCAGGTGTACAGGAAAAACTACGATTGATGTCTCTGATTATTTACAATAATTACGTTGAGTTTATGTAGAGTTTCGTGATTGTATCTAGTATAAATGTTATGTTTATACAATGTACCGATAATTAATCCAAGATGGAATCACTGGTAGGAGATGAAAATAGTTCTTTTATCTGTAAATACCTGTCCGCAATGTCCCTTGCTGGTAAATATATAGCAATCATATCCCGCTGACAAGTCCCGAAGCAAAGACGATAAATGACGGAGTCCCAAACTCAGGAGATCGGATCAAACCAGAATATCCTTAATAAAAGTGTGATATGCTGTAGTCCAGCACTAACTGCGAGAATTAGGCCAAAGAAGGCTGAGCTAAAGTTGAAGATTACTTGAAAGGCCAATTGACAATGACCGTCTGCAGGTTCCGAGAAAATTGTAGTACTAATATATTTGGGCAAAGTTGCAAGCGAAATCCCCAATGCACTGCAAAGTAGACTTCAACAAAGAGCGTTTTCTGATGTTTTACACAATTTATATACGCAAAAATTAAAGAAATTTCTACTCAATTAAGATTGCAAAATTTTGACAACTCAAAGCTTACTCTTCTTCTTCTTGAGAGAAATCGCGGCAAGAAAGCAAAACCCCCTAAAACCAAGATTCCTGGCCTCCACATTTAGACCAGGGTGGCTGGTTCTTAACTGCGCCAATCAAGACACGGTGACGTGGTTGAAAGGTGTAGTTGCGGAGCTCAAGCCCTGGGAAGGAGCCAATCTTATGATGGTCGAGGAAAGTGAAATTGCTCGCCCACAAGTCCTTGTGGGATACTTTCCAAACAGCGCTGAGGACCCTACGGATCTGATTCGCGATTACAACGAGGGTCAGAACTCGGGTTAAACGTGTCTGAATGGATAGTGTTGCGCAGAGTACAAAAACCCTCAGTCACAGAGCTGACTCTCTCCGTGGACCATGTGTCAATGGAAGAGTTAAAGAAGGCTCAATTCGCAATTGGGTTTAAGTTGGGGTCTGTCCAACTAAGACCCAAGGGTGGAACAGTAAAGGCTATGTCGGAGGCTGGGGATTACCCAAGTCAGATTAAAACTCTGGCTGACGGTCCTCAGCCTTCGACATCAGGAGTCAGCAGGCCTAAGCCTCTGGTTAAGGCAAAGGCGGGCCCTGGTAAAGCAGCAGGAACTGCAGAGCCCAAGTCGGGGACTTCCGAAAAGAAGTCTATAAAAACTAAGAATAAGCCCCCTCCTGTCCGTGCCAAGCCGGGCAAAAGCAAAGGTCCTAAGGGATCCACCACCAAGGCTGACAGCGGCCATAAAAAGCCATCTTAGTCATGGCCAATGATCACCTAAGTTGCCGTCAGATAAAACTCCATCATGCTAAAGCGGCATCAGACGTGCTTAGCAGGAGATTTATCTCGGAGAAACTTAGTCTGGCGCTCATTCAGGAGCCGTGGGTACATCAAGGCCAGATCAAAGGACTTCCCACAAAATCATGTAAGTTAATATATAGTTCATCTCGCGGGACGTGGTTACAGCAGTTGTCGAGGTACCAACTTCAGGGGGTAGCCACGAGGTAGTAGTTACCTCAGCCTACTTTCCAGGAGAAGCGGATTCATTACCTCCGCCAGAGCTAAAACGGCTCATCAACCAACGTAAACGCAGAGGAAGGCATTTCATCATTGGATGCGATGCAAATCCACATCATACGCTATGGGGCAGCACGGATACCAATGCCAGGGGTGAGTACCTCTACGATTTTATATTGTCTAACAACTTAGAGATACTAAATCGAGGTAATAAGCCAACCTTTATGAACATCATTAGACAAGAGGTCTTGGACCTAACACTTGCCAGTATGTTCATAAGTACAAAAATAAGCAGGTGACATGCATCGAACGAGATTTCCATGTCAGATCACAGACACATCAGGTTCGATATAGATGCCACACTCAACACATGTCAGGAGTACCGAATCCCTAAATTAACTAACTGGGAACTCTATCGGCAACACCTCAAGGCTATACTTGACTCTCCCGGCGGTAGCATTAGCACGACTGAGGAGCTCGACTCAGCCACTACGCAGCTTCAAACGGCTGTAATGACTTCATTCGAACACAGTTGCCCTATGAAACTAAAGACTTGCAATCGGCAGGTATCATGGTGGAATAGGGAACTGAGTTTGAAATGAAAAGAAGTCAGGAAACTATTCAACAGAGCTAAGCTCTCTGGCATCTGGGGGGAATATGAAAAGGCTCTAACGGAATATAACACGGAACTAAGGAGATCCAAAAGAAGAACCTGGCGGACCTTCTGCGATGGCATAGATCAATTGCCCGCAGCTATCAGGCTCCATAAGGTACTTTCGAAGGATCACACGAATGGTATAGGAACACTTCAAAAGGAAGATGTGAGGAAACAGTCAGGCTCTTACTAGAAACTCATTTTCCTGACTCTCTCACTCTCGATCAAGGAATAATAGCTCCAGACCCGATTGAGGTGGACAAGCACGGAGTCGCTAACAGGAGCAAAAGCCTTGCGGGAAGAACCTTCACTCCTAACAAGGTTAGATGGGCCATTGGCACATTTAAGCCCTTTAAATCTGCTGGAGAAGACGGCATCTTTCCCGCCTTACTACAACAAGGTGTTGAAGAAATACTCTTTCCACTGCAAAACATTTTTCGAGCCAGTTACGCTCTAGGGTACGTTCCCCAATGTTGGAGAGACGTCAGGGTGGTATTTATACCTAAAGCACGAAAAGGAGCTAGTTCTCTAGCTAAATCGTTCCGACCCATCAGCCTCTCTTCATTCTTGCTTAAGTCCATGGAAAAAATCCTAGACCTACAGATTCGAAGTGAAATTCTAATTAAAACACCACTTAATTCTAAGCAGTTCGCTTATCAAGCTGGCAAGTCTACTGAGACTGCCATTCACACACTAGTCAAAGACCTCGAAAAAGCGCTCGAAGCAAAAGAGGTGGCTTTATGTGCATTTGCGGACATAGAAGGAGCCTTCGATAATACCTCCTTCGATGCAATTAAATCAGAGGATAAAGGCTTTGAGCCCTCCACGGTAAACTGGATAGACTCCATGCTTAGAAGCAGGAGGATAACCACATCTCTAGGGAACTGCTCAGTCCCGACCACCGCAGCAAAAGGCTGCTCACAAGGACGAGTTCTATCTCCACTCTTATGGTCGATCGTGATTGATGATCTGCTAGAGAAGTTGACCAGTTCGGGTTTTAATGTTCAAGGCTACGCGGATGACCCAGTAGTTACAATGCCGGGCAAGCATGATCAATTCATATCTGACCTCATGCAAATAGCCCTCTCCAAAGTCCGCACGTGGTGTTTAAACAAAGGCCTTAGCATAAACCCCAACAAAACGGTAATTGTTCCGTTCACAAGAAGATCGAAGCTTTCACTAACGGCTCCTCTTCTTGATAATACGGAATTGATATTTTCAGACGAAGTCAAATATCTGGGGATAACCCTAGATAAGAAACTTACCTGGAATTCGCATCTGTCCAGAGTGACGGATAGAGCGATGCGATCTTTGTACACGTGTCGACCCTTCATTGGCAGAAAATGGGGTCTGAAGCCAAAAATGATGTACTGGACGTACACCACGGTTGTTAGACCCATGGTCACATATGCGGCCCTCGCATGTGGCCAAAAACTAATAAAAAGACGGCTGAGGCTCTGCTTCAAAAACCCCAGCGGCTTGCCTCTCTAGGAATAACTGGTGCCATGAGAACCTGTCCTACAGCAGCCTTGGAAGCCTTATTAAACCTTGCACCCCTGCATTTCCAGTGCTATAAGAGTACACACGGAGAAACAGTTAAAGCCAGGGATCTGGTTGGTCATTTAAGTATCTTAAAACAGATATGCTTCGAGCAAGTGACGACAATATCTGATATAATCACACCCAGAGTGGATTTTGTAACACCATTCCAAGTGGTTCTTGGAGACCGACAACAATGGCGCTCCACTAAGCCGTCCTTCCAACAAGGATCGATGGTGTGGTATACAGACGGCTCAAAAACAAACAGTGGGGTCGGATTGGGTGTATACGGCCCCAGATGCCATATATCAAAGCCTCTAGGCTCTACCCCTACCGTATTCCAAGCCGAGGTATTGGCCGTAGAAGAATGCGCCAATACCTGCATTAAAAGAGCCATAAATGGATCAACCATTAATATCCTCTCGGCCAGTCAAGCTGCCCTCAAGGCCTTAAAGTCCTACACTGTCAAGTCAGGCATAGTCTGGGAATGTCTACAAACCCTCAAAAATCTATCAAGGAGAAACAAAGTTATCCTCATGTGGGTACCTGGACATGAGGGCCACAAAGGCAATGAAATTGCAGATGGCCTAGCCAATTTTGTGGCACTTCAAAGTGTTACCTTAAAGCTACCCTAAATAACTGGGAGAATAAACAAAAATCCCTGTATTGGGAAAGGCTACAAGGACTTCGTCAGGCAAAAAAGTTTATCGACACCTCTGGCGGAAAAACTAAACAACTCCTACTCCTTAGAAGAACAGAGCTCAAAATGATCACTGAGCTCTTCTCAGGCCATTGCCCCTTGAGGTATCCCCAAAACAAGCTGGTTTTGGCTGAGACTTCATCCTGCCGCTTCTGTCAGTATGCTCACGAAACCTCGGAGCACTTGCTCTGCAACTGCGAAGCATTGGCCAGGTGGAGATCACTCCACCTTGAACATGCTTTTCCTCCACCAAGTTACGTATGGAACCTCAAGCCCAGAATGGTTCTAGACTTTATTAGCAGTCTAAACCTATAAATGGAGCAAATTTAACGGGGACTCACAATAGATCTTTCAGGTCGCAGTGATTGCGAGGCTAACGCCTATACACCCCTTCACAAATCTAATCTTAATCATTATCATCATACAGAGAACAAAATCTCTTCGTGTCTGAGATTGGCTAGCATCACAATCCCAACATTTTCAGGTTCTTATGATTCCTGGAGACCTTTTCACGATATGCTCAATTCCCTGGTGCATTCAAATTCTGCGTTATCTCCGGTGCAGAAATTGCATTATTAGAAATCAAGTGTATCTGGAGAAGCAGAGCACTTACTGCGTCAATTTCCTATGACACACTCGAGTTAGGACAGCGCATGCAAGATATTGCTTGAAAGGTCTGATAATAAATGAGTCTTGGTAAATGCCCAATTGAAAGCACTCTTTAATCTACATAGAGCAGCACACGAATCAGCCAAGGCTATCACAACCTTGCTAGATAAGTTTTCCGAATGTATCTTTGAACATGAGGCATTGCAAGTTTCCACTAAGCAATGGGATGCAATGCCTATTTATATGGTGGTACAATGTTTACCAGCAGAAACGCGCCGTACATGGGAACAAGATGTCAATACTGCTGAAGGATTTCCCACTTTCGAATCCTTAAAAATATTTTTACAATCTAGAATTAGAATAAAATTTTAGAAGCCATAGTCGATTCCAAACCGTTCCTAGCCAATAAAAATCCCGAGAGCATCTACCCATTTTACTTCATATACCCAAGCATGTACCTTGTGCAAAGAGCAGCACCGTCTATTCAAATGTCCGAAATTCATAAAACTTGATGTAGACAATAAATTCAAAATTGTCACATCAAATTAATTGTGTAATAACTGCCTATCAAAAGGCCACAACACGAAAACTTGTACAAGTAAGTTTTCATGGCAGCTATGTGGAAGGAGGCATAATTCTTTACTTCACAGGAATAATGCCATTCCAAAAGGTTCGGACCAATCCAAGCCAAGAGAGCAGCATTCAGAAGCTCAACCTTGCAACTCACCTTCCACATCCAACAAATCTCTTCATTCGCTTTACGCAAAAAATCATCATACAAAACAAGCACTGCTTGCAACAGCATTGCTAAACGTTCCTACAAAAAAGGGAAACAGATTAGTATTAAGAGCATTGATAGATTCAGGCTCTCAAGTTTTATTTGTAACCCAAGCCGGCGTACGTAAGCTGCAATCATCCACTACAAACGTGAAAATTCAAATCACTGGCCTGGGAAAAACTGAAACTACAAATGTTCAAAAACAAACTGTATTGAACATTTATCCTTATTCAACCACAACTAAGGCAGCCACGGTCACTGCCTTACAGTGGATACAATTACGGACATTTTACCTCCTTCAACCATTTCAAACAAAGAATGGAGTCATATACATGAGCTACCACTTGCCGATCCGTTTTTCTTTAAACCAGGAAAAATTGACCTGCTTTTAGGAGCAGATGTGTATAGCGAAATTCTCTTAGAAGGTTTACGGAAAGGTCCTCCAGGAACACCAACTGTCCAAAACAGTACCCTTGGATGGATACTTTTCGGAAAGCTAAAAAATACATCCACATTCTTAACAGCATCTGCGTTGACAGCAAAGGCTCATTATGACGACGACACTTCACTGGATAAACTTTTACGTCAGTTTTGGGAAACTGAAGTTAATCCAGGAAGAAAGCTATCTAAAGCAGATCAAGAATGTGAAGAGTTTTATAAAAAAACTCATATTCGCCCTTCAGCACAGAAATTGCTCGCCTAGGCGACTCTCGAGGTATGGCATTACGCAGGCTCTACAGCCCAGAACGGTAGTTAGAACGATATCCTGAACTCTATCAGGAATACAAAGCTTGTATTAATGAAGACAAGACACTAGATTACATGACAGTGGCTAATAAGATAGTAAGCAATGAACAAAGCTGCTATCTTGCTCACCATGCTGCTATCAAAGATAGCACCACCACAAAGGTTCGCGTCGTCTTTGATGCTTCGACTAAAACGACTAATGGAAAAAGTCTAAGCGAATAGCTGCATACGGGTCCAGTACTGCAGTCTGAACTCTTCTCAATCATCCTCAGATGGCGAAAGTACCAGTTCGCTATGTCGCTGATATAGAGAAAATGTACAGGATGATAAAAGTACAACCTCCAGATCAAACCTACCAAATAATAGGTTCGAGGAATAATCAAAATGAACCTATTAAAGATTATAAATTAACCACTGTAAGCTTTGGCACCATGCCAACCCCCTATCTCGCAATAAAAACGCTCAACCAACTAGCCATTGATGAAGCTGACAAATTCCCCGAAGCTGCGAAGATAGTGTCTCCTGACTTCTATGTTGATGACCTTCTAACGACCCAAATGGCAAATTTCAATTTGAAACCCTAAAATCGGAGATGTAGTCATAATTAAAGAACCAAATCTGGTATCGAGCCGTTGGTTATTAGGACGAATAATTGAAGTTCATCCAGGTGCTGATAACTACTGTGTAGTCAGCATGAAAACCGCCAAGGGAATTCTAAAAAGAACAACATCAAAAATATGTATCTTACCGATACAAGAAAGTTAACTTGACTATTTCAAATATACAATTCAACGCATCAATAAAAAAAAAAAACCAACGCAAATTCTACATGTATTAAATTCGCTAATAGAAAAATTCATGCTACAACCTCTAATTTATATAAAGAACTGTCAAGTGCAATTCTACATCAGCACCAGAAATCAGCTGTTTTTCAGTGGTGACCTGGTGAACGAATGAAGTGGTCGTAAGAAGTGTAGATACAAAAATGTTGACAGTTTGCACGGGAGAAATATCTTATAAAACGGTGGCATTGCATATTTGATATTTATTAATTTAAAACATAAAAATGGATAAAAGTAAACTCGAAAGTGTTATGAACGAATCAAATTCAGATGAAGAAGACTTTTTAAGAACAAAGGATACTTCAATAGATTTAAGGATACTTCAATACATTTTCGACAGGATGTATCGCCGGCACATGCATCGTTATAAAAGCGCCAAATGATCAGAAGCATGAGTATATTAATGGAAAGGGCGATTATACCATCCATCTTCAAGGTATCTGTGTCGAGAGGAGAAAATTTATGTTTTTATCGGTTATCAAGGATCGGTTCACGATGCCAGAGTTTTCAAGAACTCCTTCGTTTACAAGGACTTGAGAAAATTATGTCATTGTAATCATAATTTATTTAGCATTATGTTCGCTTACTACATAGAAAATATTTCAGGTCAATTCATCTTGGGTGACTCAGCATATCTGTGCTCAGAAAATGTCTTAACACCATTTAGGGATAATGGACACTGTTAATGCCGAAGAATAGATTTGCAAGCAATCAAATTACTTATATGTATAGAATCATAAAATTAAATTAAAATCAAAAGAAAATCAATTATCATCAAAATTGTCACAGGTAAAGTGTAAAGAACTCAAGTTCATTACCGCAATTCTTGAGAATCATATTACATGCATTGCTCGAGAAAGCGACGCTTGAAAAGAGTTCAGCGCGCTTTATGCTGAATTGCATTTTTGCCTTAATTTTAATGTAACAAGTGAGCAAGAATTAATTTGCACATATATTGATTTGCATGTTAATCATATTTTTATTATAAATTTGAGATTCTACTTAGAATAAAGTCAGTTATAATTTTCGAATGAAAAAGGTCGTTTTGGTTTCGTTTATCGTCTACGTTCAGAGCATAGTTTGCCCTTAAGCACTTCACATTTAACATTGTGTACTTGTTTTGTACTTGGACACACATCTCCAACCGTGCACTTGTTTTGTACTTGGGCACACACTACTTATAATTGCATTGGTTCTGTACCAAGGTAAGAAAAGCGGCCAATAAAGGAATTTGTCGCTCTATAAACATTTTGGTGACCCCGACGTGATCTCTCACGCAGAAGAGTATCATACCAACATTCAATCAATCATTTTTTTCAAGCATGGAGGCACTTCTAAGCAAGCAGGCAGAGATAGGAGAAGCCATTCAAAACGGCTATAGAAATCTTAAGAAAGATTCGTAGATTCGGAGATTCGGAAAACCGAACCGGCGTACTACAACAAACGCTTAAACAAACTGCAAGTTCAGTGGGAGGAATTTCAACTAAATCATGAGAAATTATCTTCCTCTGAGATCAACAAAGATAATGAATACTTCACAAAAAAGTATTACCAGAATCTAACACCGGTATATGAGGCCTTTAAACAGATGCTAAAGGAAGGACTAGCGACTGTTTCAGAAGACATCAGAAAGGATTCAGGCTCATCAGCAGCAATTAGTGAAGAAACTCCCGTAACCACCCAGCAGTCAAACAAACCCGAATTTAAGGTGTACGATGACTTACCAGATAATAATCCTGATGAAGCAATCAAACTAGTTAGAAAACAACAGCGAATGATGAGCAGTTTAACAAGGCATCTTCAAGAAATTGCCAACAAAGAAGGCAAAATGTTGAAAATCTATTGCAACCTTAAAATACAATGAATTCAGAGGTCATGGATCGATATAACTACAAATGACGAGATTATTTGGGAGACTACAAGCAATCCGCCACTAGACTACACACAGGAACTGTACAATGAACTTGCTGACTCGGTCCAAGAGATCTTAATAAACCTACACGAAAGGTTAGAAGTGTCAAGCACAGTCAACAATCCTGAGAAGAGCATTCATCCAAACTTAAAACTTCCCCAAATAACGCTACTTACATTTGATGGAACTTACGTCAGATGGTCACATTTTCATGATCTATTCGTACAGCTGATCCATACACAAGAAATCAGCGACGCACAGAAAATGTTCTATCTGATAGTCAATCTAAGCGGTGAGGCAAAATCATTAATCCAACATCTTCCGGTGACCGACGCTAACTATTCCGCAGCTTGGGAAATCCTGACTACACGCTACAACAACAAAAGATCATTGCCCACAACAAACTATTGGATCAGGCAATAACACAGCATCATTCCGCATCATCAATTAAGACTCTGCATGACACCACCAAGGAATGTCTTCATGGGCTTAAAAATATTGGCATATCTATTGATACCTGGGACCCACTTCTGGTACATTACTTGATAAAGAAACTCGACAAGATAACTCACTCTCTTTACGAGTCATCGCTGAGTTCTCCACGATAACTACCGACCATTCAAGGACTCATGGCATTCTTAGAGAGGATATTTCAGGCATTAGAAGCATTGGGGAGAGAAAAACACTCAGCGTTCCTCGAATACTCAGGCAATAAATCAAGTTATAAATATTCAAGGCCAACGCTTACATCAAAGATAAGAGCACAAGGCTGCATCATTTGCAAGAAGAATCATCCTCTGTACTTTTGCAAGGAATTTTTAGCACTATCACCTCTCGATAGGTTGAACTCAGTCAAGAGAAACAAACTGTGTATAAACTGCCTGAAGAATGATCATTCAGCTGACAAATGTACAGCCAGAAATTTCTGTAAATGTGCCAAGAAACATAACACATTGGTACATGTCGACAGCCCAGAATATAGTACCAAGAATCAGGTCAACTCGTCAAGGGTTAAATCACGAGCTATCAACCTTAACAGTGGATTGCAGCAAACCGAACACAAAGGCGCGTCGCCATCTCAAGCAGATTTCAATACTGGTACCCACCGAGATCCAACTACTTTGACAGCAGCGCAATCATCAAATTTCAATAAAACCAGTGTAATACTAGGTACAGTCATAGTTGAGATAAGCAGCAACGGCGGTAATGTTAGTCAATGTCGGGCCATTCTCGACTCTGGCTCTCAGTTAAGTTTCATAACTGAGAATCTCGTAAGAAAACTAAAATTAAATCGAAGCTCTGAAACAATGTGCATTCAGGGCATAGGAGAAAGTAAGCTAAAGGCTCAGCATAGAGTAAACTTGCAACTGAAGTCAAAGATGAATAATTACTCGACACGAATAGAAGCGTTCATACTATCCAAGATAACGTCTCATCAACCAGACCAATTGATAAACGCTAAGCCATGGCAGATTCCAGAGAATATACATCTAGCTGATCCAGAATTCAACCGCCCTGGTCCTATTGATCTACTCCTCGGTGCAGACATCTATTATGACATACTGTCAGTCGGTCAAATAAAATTAGGCAAAAATATGCCAACACTTCAAAACACACTTTTCGGATGGGTAGTAGCTGGACGTTTTATTGGAGAAAGATCTCCATATGCTTCTTGTGGAATCTGCACCGAGATTTTGAAAATTGGAAGAGATTGAATCATCTGATGAAAGTGAAAATTTCACTACAGCAGAACAAAAATGTGTTAACCATTTCTATCAACACATTACAAGAAACAATGAAGGAAGATTCATAGTCAAGCTACCGTTTTTAAACGATCCCAAGGCATTGGGGAACTCAGAGAACATCGCTCGCAACAGGCTCCTTTCTCTAGAAAGAAAATTCAGCAGGCACCCAGAAATAAAAGAACAATATGTGCAGTTCATGCGTGAATATGAAGCTTTAGGGCATATGAAGGAAGTAAACCCAACTGAGATCGGTAGTCCACATTACTTCCTCCCACATCACTGTGTTACTAAATTGGATAGCAGCACTACAAAACTTCGTGTAGTATTTGATGGCTCAGCTCAAACATCATCCAACGTGTCCCTAAACCAAGTGCTCTGCAAGGGACCAACAATTCAAGATGAGCTATTTTCCATCCTCATTCGATTCAGATTTCCGAAGTTTGTATTCACAGCAGACATCGAGAAGATGTATAGACAAGTCCTGCTAGCTGAAGAGGATCAAAAATATCAACTAATCTTGTGGAGGGAAAACCAAGCTCAGCCACTCAAACACTACAACCTCAGTACGGTCACGTATGGACTAACAACAGCACCATTTCTGGCAACGAAATGCTTAGAGCATCTAGCTAACGAAATGACCCTAACTCATCCTCTAGGATCTCAAGTGTTAAAAAGAGATTTCTATGTTGATGATGTCATGACTGGATCCAACCAGCTAATTGAAGCTATCGAGATCCAACAACAATTAAAGCATATCCTTCAATCAGCTGGTTTCAATCTACGCAAATGGTGTTCCAATCACCCCAAGTTGCTTGAAAATGTGCTTCAAGAAGACATCGAGCTAGAACTAGATCCCAACGACACCCTGGAAGGATTCATAAAAACATTGGGACTGACTTGGCTACCCAAATCCGACATGTTTTCTATCAAAACATCATGGAAAGGAACGAAGAAAGTCACGAAAAGAACTATACTATCCGATATCGCACACATCTTTGATCCTCTTGGATTCATGAGTCCTGTCATTATAACTGCAAAACTGTTTATCAAGAAAATCTGGACCTTGAAACTTGACTGGGAGGCAGCATTACCCATGGAAATGCATACTAGCTGGTTTAAATTTCGGGAAGGATTGAAAGCACTCAATGATATAAAATTCCACGACACATTGCATCAGGCAAAACTATCAAGATACTTCAAATTCATGCATTCTCAGATGCCTCGGAAGCAGCTTACGGAGCAGCAATATATATCAGAGCAATACATCAAGATGATACCACAACTGTGAGACTGCTGTGCGGAAAATCAAAGGTTGCCCCAAATAAGACAACAACTCTTCCTCGCTTAGAGCTCTGCGCCGCAAGGCTATCAGCACAGTTAGTGCAACGTGTATCTTCAAATTTAAGGCAACCCAACATAAGATGTTATTTTTGGACAGATTCTGAAATCGTGCTGGCCTGGATCAATTCAGAATCATTATCATATCACACTTTCGTTGCCAACCGTGTTGCGACTATTCAACGGTTATCGAATGCAGATCAGTGGCGCCATGTCCCTTCTAAGGCAAATCCAGCAGGCATAGTTTCGAGAGGAATTCCTGCAGACAGATTAGCTCAGTGTAACCTCTGGTTTTACGGTCCTATGTTTCTACATGGCACGGAAACAATCTGGCTTGAAAGCTGGTGCAAACAGCCTACAGATTTAGAGAAAAGGAAACCTAAAGTAGCTCTAACTACGTCTGCACTACAACTGTCATGGATTCTGGACATAAAGCACAACAACTCATTTAAACGGTTGCAGAGAATAGTCGCATACGTTGTGAAATTTACACGATTAATGAAACGGCGTGAAGGGACTAAGGCTAGTATCTTGACTACTGAAGAATTAAATGAAGCCTTATTGTTAATTTTATCCCAAATCCAGCAAGATGGCTTCAAGAGAGACTTACATCAGTTGCAGACAACTAAGTGTGTTGATGTCACTAGCTCTTTAAGTAGTCTTGCACCCTTTCTTGATGAAAGAGATATCATTAGAGTTGGCGGTAGATTAGAAAACGCATATATATCGTATGAAGCAAAACATCCTGCACTTTTACCATATGAGCATCAATTAACGAAGCTCCTGATGACAGACATTCATCTCAGCAATCTCCACATTGGACCTCAGGCGCTGCTCGCAACAACAAGGCAAAGGTTTTGGCCCATAAAGGGAAAGACAATTGCCAGATAAATAGTGCAACAGTGTACTCGCTGCATCAAGGCCAAGCCAAAGCTGATGACCCAGTTCATGGGAAATCTGCCACCAACAAGAGTACAACCTGCAAGACCCTTCATAAACTCAGGGGTTGACTTTTGCGGACCAATTTATACGCATTATAAAATAAGAGGAAAACATCCTCAAAAGTCATACATAGCAGTATTCTGCTGTTTTGCAACCAAGACACTACATCTCGAAATAGTCAGCGACCTCTCTACTGAAAGTTTCCTTGGTTCCCTCAAACGATTTATTGCTAGACGCGGACACTGTCAAGATTTGAGCTGTGATAACGCAACAAATTTTGTTGGTGCAAACAACCAATTGAAGGAACTGCAGGATGCGATATACAACGAAAGAGGCCAAAGGAAGATCATCGAATTATGCCAATCAAAGGGAATTAACTTCAAGTTCATACCTCCACGTGCCCCTCATTTTGGTGGATTTTTTTTTTTTTTATATTATTAAGCCAAGCTCAGGGGATACCCTATGATGCAAAGCACAGCATGGCAGGAAGGAGATAGGGAAAGGATTAGGGGATGTGAGGAGAGTGGCGGAGGTGCCGATGTGTGTCTTAAACTTCCGCAGATTGTATGCCGGAGGAAAAACAGAAGATGGTAAGCTGTTCCACATTCGCACTGTTCGGGATAAAAAAGCATCTCGGAATTTTACTGTACGGCCGAAAGTAATTTGAAGGGTTAAAGGATGTGCGCGGTTTGCAGCGCGAGTATTGCGTGCAGGAATCATTCTACAAGGGATTAGACTAGATATTTCATCAGAACATTGACCATGCATATAGCGATAAAGGAGCGAAAGGCATCCAACATTGCGGCGGTGCTCGAGTGAGTCGATATGACAAGTAATTGCCAAATCTCCAATGAGCTTGAAGGCTCTCTTTTGGACAATATCCAATGAAGCTAAGGCTGTGCGACCAGCCCCGGCCCATATATGGGAGTTGTATTCCATTCTAGGTCTAATGTAGGACTTGTAGAGGAGCGCTAGATTTGACGGGCTGAAATATTTCTTACACCTTTTCAGAAATGCAAGACATTTCGATGCTTCTTTGGCAACAGAGAAGATGTGATCTGTCCAGTTTAACTTACTGGAAATATTAATGCCAAGAATGCTTAGTGACGGTGAATCAGAAATTAATGCTCCATCAAAAGAAACGGGTGTGGTTAAGTTATGATCTTGTTTTAATGAGATGAGACAGCTTTGAGTCTTAGATGCATTGAATTCGACGCGATTCGCTTTGCCCCAAGCGAGGATACTGTTAAGATCGTTATTCAATGATCTAGTCATGCGATCTCGTTTAACACATGCGGCATTCCCCCTGGATTCCGCAAGAGTGTCAAAGGAGTAAGCGAAATCAAGAGTACTGTCATCTGCGAAACTATGGATGGGATTGAAAGTAAGGGAAAGCAGATTGTGGGAGGCAGCAGTGAAGTCAGCCAAATCCTTGCTAAAAAAATCCGTAGCGTCTGCCTCCTTGACATATGAAGAACTATCAACAGTCACAGCCGAAATCGAAGCAATCTTAAACTCAAGGCTAATTACGCCATTATCATCAGATCCAAATGATCTTGCGGCTCTAACTCCAGGCCATTTCCTAATTGGTGAGCCACTTACAGCAATTGTCGACCCCCAGTCAAGTCCTCAACCCATCACCCTTATAAAGCGGTGGAAACTGGTAGCTCACATTAGACAAGAGTTTTGGTGTCGCTGGTCAAACGAATATTTAAGCGAGCTGCAACATAGGCACAAGTGGAAACAACAGGGAAGGAATGCTCACCCAGGGATGATGGTTTTAATCAAGGAAGACAATTTACCTCCTTTAAAATGGCAACTTGGAAGAATAACAAATGCAATAAAGGGCGACGATGGTTTAGTACGTGTTGCTGACGTTAAAACGGTCTCAGGCATTTTCAGAAGACCGGTTCATAAATTAGCTCCGCTACCCATGAACATCGACGAGGAGAGATCGATTACGCACAGCAACAACATAACTGAGGACCAGGAGACTTCTGAATCCGAGCCAAAACCTAAACGGACAAGGATCTCCTCACGTCCAGGCTTAAGCCTGATGCTTCTTACATGCTTAATCATGCCAGTGGTCGGAACGCCTTTGATCGAACTCACTCCCTTTGATTCACAACCTCGCATACAGTTTGAGAGCTTAGGGTCTGTTCATCTCACCTCCAACGAATGGAACCTAGTTGTTTATTACGACTTAGAAAATTATCGGAAGGAATTTACAGCTATTAATAGGAGCATTTACCAACTAGAGAAGATATGCAATTTACTGACTGACAAGTCTTGGTGTAATAGTATACTGAAACAATTGATGCGACTCAAGGTACAACTCTCTAATGGCAACGAGCTTTTACTCCCTACAAACCAATTGAAGCGAGGGAAACGAGCTCCACTAAATATCGTGGGAAATGTTGCTAGTGCATTATTCGGTGTTCTCGATTCCGACTATGCAGAAAAACTATCATCAACTATTAACAACATAAAGGGAAATGAAGCTCATCTGCTTGAGTTGATCAAAAATCAAACCACCATAGTAGACTCCACTATAAATGTATTAAAACATGACGAGGAGGCATTTTACAATCCACTTAGAGAAGTTAAAAAGCAATTCAATGAAATAGTGGATGAAATCAACAACTTCACTGACGTCTTGCAACAACAGAATTTGGCACAACTATTTTCAACATTAGCAATTGAAGCAACATTAATATCACTAAACTATCAACGCACACAAGAGTCAATCTTAGAGGTTCTGATAGACACCCATCATGAAAAATTCAACCCACAACTACTAACTCCAAGTCAATTAAATAAAGAGTTGATGATAATCAAGGATCACTTGCCATCCAACCTCCGCATACCCTCCAAACAAAATAACATCTTGCACCTCTATAATCTAATGAAAGTGGAGGGTCGCGCAACAACCAAATATGTAATTTTTCGAATAAGATTACCGCTATTTGCCTTCGAGGAGTTCGAATTATTCCACATCATTCCGGTCCCAGTACTGGTCAACAATACATTTATGGCCATTAGACCATCAGCTGAGTTCTTAGTTATAAATCTTCACAGAGACCAATATTATCCACTTAACGAGCAAGAATTCAGAACATGTATGACCATAGATGAAACTGACCACATCTGTAAGCAAAGACATCCACTTTATCGAAGAGGAGCAAACATCAGCACGTGTGAGTTCAATCTTATAACTCGCTCACCTCTTGCAGAAAGTTGCGAGATTACAAATGCAGAGAAATTACCCAAGTGGATTCAACTATATAATCCCAATCAGTGGATATACTCTGTAAGAAAACCCTCCACTATAAATGCCGTTTGTGGAACTACTATGGTTCGGAAATCAGTAGAAGGAGCCGGGATTTTGAAAATGCAAAGAGATTGCGAAATAAAACAAGAATTCCTAACAGTATGAGCTCATAATGTTTATCCACAGTCCGCGAGATTATCATTCACACCAACAGATAACCTCACGGACTTTGTGAAGCCGGAACACTTTCCACTGATACATCACCTCAAATCGCAAGCTATCGACCATGCGAAGAAATTCCAAGAGTTACAGAGAAGTCTCCAAGAAATCAGGAATGAAGAGATATTATCAAACCAGATACATTCAAATGACATCCACCAATTCACGGTAGGCTACTCTTCTCTTGCAGTAGGATTAGTCGTAACAGCCCTTCTAATCTACACCAAATGGAAAAGGGGTGCAAGATCTAACTCAAGCATACCAGTCCCGATGCCACGGACATTGCAGACCTCACAATTTGTGATCAATGTTGAAGATGAAGCCAGTTGAGCACCGTTCAACGCGGGGGAGGATGTTAATGCCGAAGAATAGATTTGCAAGAAATCAAATTACTTATATGTATAGAATCATAAAATTAAATTAAAATCAAAAGAAAGTCAATTATCATCAAAATTGTCACAGGTAAAGTGTAAAGAACTCTAGTTCATTACCGCAATTCTTGAGAATCATATTACATGCATTGCTCGAGAAAGCGACGCTTGAAAAGAGTTCAGCGCGCTTTATGCTGAATTGCATTTTTGCCTTAATATTAATGTAACAAGTGAGCAAGAATTAATTTGCACAGATATTGATTTGCATGTTAATCATATTTTTATTATAAATTTGAGATTCTACTTAGAATAAAGTCAGTTATAATTTTCGAATGAAAAAGGTCGTTTTGGTTTCGTTTATCGTCTACGTTCAGAGCATAGTTTGCCCTTAAGCACTTCACATTTAACATTGTGTACTTGTTTTGTACTTGGACACACATCTCCAACCGTGCACTTGTTTTGTACTTGGGCACACACTATTTATAATTGCATTGGTTCTGTACCAGAGTTGTTAAAGAATGCAGCCTTTTTTGGTTTTAATTCAAAGGAATGAAGAATGCATCTTTAGCATTCTTTCATTCCTCTTCAGTATTAGGAATTAGGAAATACAAATCCACATTCCTCAAAAAATATTGATGAATGCATTCTTTTCCTTTTAGAAAAAGAATGCATTACTTTGAGCTGCATTACTCTGGAAAGCATTGCATTCATTGAAGTCTGTGTGAATTCACTTGCATTCACTTGCATTCAGCATTCACTTGAATTCAGTGAAATTATCCCATGAAATTATTTTGTGATTAAGAATGAAAGAACAAATAAAGCACTTTTAAGCATTTTTTTTAAAAGAATTTCAAATCAAATCAAAAAGTATTTATTTCAGAGACCGAAAATAATGTTTATTTTTCATTTGTTATGTGAAAAAATCATTTAGGGAGGAAAAGCAGATGAATTAAATTATGCGAACAAAATACATCTACTTTCATTATGTGGTAGAATTCGTCAAATTAATTAATATTTGAAATTCTTTGTTTAGGAATCTTAAATACCTACTACCTATGTTTAAAAATATAAATAAAATAATTTATATATTTGCATTAAAAATATTTTACCTGTGTTTAAAGAAAAAAATAAAGTATTGCGTCGATAAAAAAAACATATTGCTTTAGCGCAGTTATCACTTCTTAAATACTAAGTTTGAAAAAACCAAATTAAATAGAATCATATAAATACCTTATTCCCTAATACATTTTTGTAATAAATTATTTTTTTCTATTATTGCAACAGTTCTTTTATTAAATCTCTCTAATTTTTTTCTTCCAGCTGCATTTTCCGTTCATCCATTTCCATTGTTTTATTAAAAAGGTCTTCTTTCTGCTTCCTTAGCTCCTATATCTCAGATAATATACTCCTATTTTTATTGAGAGTTTGGGGAAGGGTAGCTGTTGGAGATCTTAAGCTTGCCGCACAATTAGTATTCGATGGATATGGTGGGTCTGCAATATCGTCATTATCCACCCCTATTACGCTATCGTCTTCTTCTTGACTAAGGCCGGCTTCTTTCAATAATGTCGACCCTTTTTTCCTTTGCTCTTCCAATCACAAACTCGGGAAATATTGCATTTCTCTTTTTATGAATTTCTTCTAGTTCCCTTAAGGAATGGAAAAATAAATTTAAGATTAAATTGCCCATTTAAATTTTACCTGTCAAATGCACAGCTTGCTATACTCCGACCTGTGATTTTATTGTTCAAAACTTTAGCTTTAAAGCTTCTGTCTAAAGTTTTCCACCTGTTTTCCACTTGGGTAGCTGAAAACTTATATCCCTTCTCTTGCAAACTTTCACAGATCTTTCTCCACATCATCTTCTTAGATCTCAGGGAAAATACTTTTCCAACCTTCGGAAAAAGTTCTGGATACTTTGATAGTAACAGTTTTGTGGCATTTGCGGTCCACATTTCTTTTTCAAAGGTTGAGATCAAATTATCTTCAGTATTTTCACCGAGCTCCACATTTTCGGGTGAACAATTCTCTTTATTATTGGAAGCTACAGCAAATGTATTTTCATCAACTTTTTGAAAAGAAGGCGGACAATTTGTTGTATTGGAAATCTGTTACTTCGCTTCTCTACCCAGTTCCATCAGACTGGCTTTATAGTATTCATCGGATCAAATAAGTAAATAAAAAAGTTGCATCCTTTCTTAAATGAAATTTTTAACATTATTATAAACACTGACTCGAAGTCATCCATTGGCTCGAATATATATGTCGTAGACATTTGATGTAACTCAGCATTTGTGTTTGTGTGTGCATGTGTGGTGTGTGGGTGTGTGTGTCGCAGCCCTGGGTGCGACTTCCCCTCCACCACCCATCTTCCACTACTAGTATTTGGTTATTTAAGGTGGTATTACAGTATCGGCCTAAACGCTTTTAGCATTTCATGAATTGACTAAAAATTTCAGCCACATAATGTAAAAAGTGGCTAAGTCAAAACCGGTACACTATCTGCCTACTTCTCATGAAGAGTCTAGACTTTTCGTGAAATGCGGAGTTCCGTCAAATGTCTACGACATATATACAGAGCCGTCCACCGGGTCAACCACTGACACTATGTTAATTTTTTATTGCTCACAAACACTAATTTTACAAAATTCAATTTAATAGTTTCAACAATACACTCATTTGATTATCTTACCACAAATCAATCCAATTATTTAAGATACTAAACGCATTTTTTTTATCAAGTTAAATAATTTATTTCAGCAGAAGATAGAAGACATCAACAAAAATGACAACTGTCAAATCATTTTCTTCTCTACATTGTTACACCCATAATTTCGATAGTGCAGAAATATTACACTCAGTGTACACTACACCACATTTTGACAAGCAAACGAATGGCTTGGTGTAATTCAATCTAGTGTACACCTTGCAAAGGAATGGTTTGGTGTAGTTGAGTGTAGTTCCGGACTACACCAAGCATGCAAACGAATGGACCTATTATCATCAAACTATTCATGTCCCGTTTTCATGTCCCGTTATTTTCAAATATCCAATTTTGCTTCTATCATAAAAGTTCTAGCAACGGAAACATTAAAGCTATAAGATAATAATTTGTTTCATTTTTTTTATTTCTTAGTTTTCTTTTTTCTTCTTTTTTTTTGTTTTTTTCTTTCCTGTTGGCCTGTTCAGTTGTTCCTCCTCTTTATTAGTAAGGCTATCAAAATTGTAAATCTATTACTCTGTTTCTCCCTCAGTAATTGAGCCCAACATTTCCTCTCATTATTTTGCAGGTCAGTTTTCAAGGTTAATTACTTGAAAGACACTTATACCCTAGACACACAGCATGAACTAATGAATCATTTGTACTAACCATTCATTAAAATGCCGTGTGTTGCATAGTATACGTCATAATGGCTCGAAAATCAGATGATAATGAAGTACACTAATGAAGTGTTTTCCTCCTTCATTATAGCTATAATGAGGAAAAATGTGCTAGATTTGGCATATAATGTAAATCTGGAGCTCCGCTGTGCATCTGCCGATTTGAAAAATAAGAAGAAGAAATGCAAAGAACTGCAAATAACAAACTTATTCTTTTTAATATAATGTTTTTCTCATTTGGAAACTGTTAAATTGAAAACTTTATTACGTTAATTCGATCTATGTAGATTCTGTAATGTCATAAGTATATCAAAACCAGTTTGACAGTACAACTTAATTAAAGAAATGGCTGTGTGTCTGCAGTTTATAATGAATCATTATAGACTAATGAGTCGGTAGTTATTTCTTCATTAAGAGCGCTTTATGTCTAGGGCATTACAGTCTTTCAACGGAGGGCAGTATGTTCGAACCAAATTGATTCGAATATATTTTTTGTTAGCACACAACTTCTGAAAGGAAAACATACTGAAAACAAAGCATGAACATTTTTAGTAAAATTAAATTTATTCTAATCACTCTTAATCAAAACAGGTACACAACCAAACAAAGCCATGTATTTGTCATCTACATAACATATTGCGCAAATACAATACAAAAGTGTAGCTTCATCGAGCAAATCAAATAAAAATTTTTATCATTTGCTTGAATCGTTAGATTCGTGCTAAAAATAATTCCTGAAAAGGGAACATATTACAAAAATACCATGCTAAAATTGAGTTCTAAGAAGAAAATAAATTCAATCTAATTACAATTTTCCCAATAATAGGTACGACATCTATCAAAACCATTAGTTGTCATGTAGCATACAATGCATGACACAAATACAATCAGATCAAGCAGATCAATTTGCAACTCTATCATTATCATCATTACAAGTACCATCGAACTGGAATTTCTTCTCTAGATGATAGAGAGAATAGTTTTTGCAAATATAATTCAAATTAACACAGCAGCATGGGCTGCTCTAAATTTCTTGTTGCTATGCATTTTTGTTCGTTGCTATGCAAATTTTATCGCTAGTACTGCTACTCCATCAGTAGTGTCGTGTGCAAGCAAGGGCTATATAAACCACTAGCTGACTGATCTCGATCTCTTTTTGTACTTGGCATCGCTTGGGGTAAGTTGGCTGTTTAGGGACTAACATTTATATCTATATCGGGTATCGACTGATATTGCACTTCTAACAACTAACAATCATTTATGGTCTCGACGGAAATGAACGCATCTTATTTCGGGTCTCGACTGAAGATAAGATATTTACTAACAATCATTTCTGGTCTCGACGGAAATAAACGCATCTTATTTCGGGACTAAGATAAGATAACACTTTAAGCCGAGTCTCGACTGACTTAAAGAATATTATCTCGGGTCTCGACTGAGATTGTATCTTACTAACATTAACACTTTATTTCTGTTTCGACAGGTAGAATTGTTCTAACCAATGGTTAGAACAAAGGGTCTTAACATTAGCTTAAAGCAAATACTCAAGCGTCTAGTTGTAGGTCGGTGAGTACCAGTCACTTGTAAAAAATTAATATTTATTCATACATCTATTTTTCTATATATTTACTCACATTTCTTGTGCATATTTATCAAATATTATAATTTATCTTTAGTCTATATTAATTTTTCATATCTATATTTGTATACATTACCCTCTTGACGGTTTTACATTGCAACTTTCTGCCAATAAGTATTTTCAGTGTGATTAAAAATTCTCTGACCTAAAACTTATATATTGAGTTTATTCCAATACAACCACCCTTGATAATCGTACTTTCTAAGTCTGTTGGAATAAATGTTTTCTAGTGTGTGTGGATCTCTGACCTAACAACTTATATACGTAATCTGATCTTAATGTAATTAGTGGGTAATCTTAAAAAATTAGTGTGATAATTTATTGAAAGTTAAAAAATAGTGAACAGAGTTTGTTTTTGATAAGAGACTCGACCACTGACCTTGATCCAAATTTATTAGTGCATCCATTTCATTTTCACTAAGTTCAAATTTGCGAGTACGTTCTACTAACGGACAGTACGGATTGATCAATAGCATTTCGTCACATACAGATATCTGAGATCTACATACGGTTAGTCGAGCCGGCCAGATTTTGTTAGCCTGAATGGCACCCAAAAGTTGTCATGAAGCCTTAAACTTCCCACATCGTTAACTTTGTTTTAACCTAGAGCCGGCTTCATAATAGTCGTCTGCAACTCGCTCAGGTCCACAGAAGTCGGCATACTTATCTTTCATTTCGATAACCTCTCTCTCATCAGCATTAAGCTACCAGAAAAATCAAGAAAAAATCCGTGCAAATACACGCTACTTTTTGGTTCGATAATCTCTCTCTCGTCTTCATTAGCTACCGGTAAAATCAACTTTGTACTCTTTTAACAAAACATTCGAGCAGATACACGCTCTCCCTCGTCTTCAATAGACTTATACACAAGTGGCATAAAATCTACTTAGTAGTATAACAGCCAGGCAATACGCCAACCAGCTCTTGAGAAAGCATATAAACGGGGTCGTAGTAGGATACACTATTTTCTGTCTCTAGTGCACCTAGTGCATTTTAAATGGCTTGTGGTAATATACTACTACTTAGTATCTAATAATATTGAATAAAAGTTCTAATAAAATATACATAAGTTCAGGTCTTTTTATTGTGTATAATTATTTTAGCCCATTAACTTAAACACAACCAACATAGCAAAATATTTCGGTTGACTAAAGATGCACATAATTCACTAGAAATGTGTTAACAGTAATTAAAATCAATGTATCGGTAATTTATGAGTTTTTAATGAAAATA